>KK122159.1:554644-573142 GCA_000611955.2 Stegodyphus mimosarum
GTGTTCCTTTAGAAGAACATTACATACACCCATTATAAGGAAACGATATAACAAACACAAATACGACTGAAAAAAATATATCGATATAAACTCAGTTACAAGATTTCAAATATGGTAGCAGTTCATAAACGCTTGAAATACAAAATTTCTCTCTGAAATATGTATCCATTTCGAATTTTTCATAACAACAACTTTGATTTGCTTCTCACATATATTTTAAAAAATATGAATTGATAAGTAGGGAATATCTTCTTTTGATTCAAATAGTTAGAAAATTGCCTTTTCGGTTACTTGATTCAGAGCGGCACACTTTCCATTATCAAAATTTTGTTCCTCAGAACAGGAATGTGCCTGATTCAGCCACCGAAAAAAAGACCTGCCATTTTGTTTACAGAAAATGATTTCGATTGAAGAATTAACAAACATCTTCAAATAATAAATCTTTGAAATTCTTTCCGATCCATCATATTCTCACTTGCTAGTTCTTTAAGACGACTTTATAACACATTCAAAATATCTTTTTAGTCCAAAGGGGCTTTGTCCTTAAAGGACTATTGTTTTCCTTTCGCGATTTTGCGTCGAATCACTCTGAATGTCCGTTTCACTTTCCAAACTGCCACCAAATATTATCGCCCTGTTGAAGAAATTAAATAATGAAGAATCTGCATAAATGTGTATATCTTTCTCGCCTCTGTGATAAAACAACGGGACCTAGAGCCGTCCAATTTTGAATGACGTAATCCTACTGCAAATATGGGCATCTGGAAGCCTAAATTTGAAATTTGGAATTTGTTTTATTATCGATTTCACATTTTATAAAACTTTAATAAATTTTTGGTTAACAAACTCAAGGATTTCAAAGCCAGCAATGGAAACGTTGTACAGAAAAAAAAAACATTTGTATCTCCAGCGCGTGAGACTGTGTATCGGAAATTCTAAAGATATGCTCAGTTTAAAATTATTTTGCGATATTGCTCTTGAACTGAATTTTATGGTTTAAGTGCGAAGAACATGATATTTAATAAATAAAGGTAACACCACAAGTCTAAAAGCATTGTTAGACTCTACCAAATTTTTCAACATTTAACTAATCCTCCATCTCAAATACCAAACGAACTGTAGGCACAGATTCATTTGTGAACCCACTATTCGTACTGAGTTTAGCTTTTTTACACTTTAAAGCACTTTTATTCATAACCACAACATATGCAAAAAATTAGGTCAAATTTCCTTTGGGTTATTTTTTTAATACTGGAGATGAGGAAATTCTTTGCATAATAAAGTCCTTAGAAAAACATATTTCTCTTCAAAACAGTTTCTTGTATATGAACCGAAAATATCCTGTACAAAGAAAGAAGCAATGTTTTAGAAAATGCAAATATACAATAGTTAAAAAAATGAGAGATAAAAAAGGAAGGGACTTGCATGGCAGCTAGCAATTCGAAAAGTAAACGGCTTCTTTGCACACACTCGAGATTAGAATTAAAAAGGGAGGGGAATTCCGATTTTCGAAATTCATCGGAGTATGAATTAAGCGGGTTTTGTCTAAAAGAATAAACTTATTTTATTCTTCGGATAACTTATTATCATAAAATATCATCTACATAAAATACAAAACGCAGAAAAATTTGCGTGGGATAATAGGAGCGATAGCAGATGATGTCATAATCATTCATAATTTATCTTCTTTTGATATATATTCTTCCATTATTCTTCATCCTGAATACTGATATAACCAAATGTGCTTATTCTCCAGATTAAACTGCTTGAAAATATACGTAAACTGAATACAGTATTTTTCTGTTAATTATAATCTCAGTTATTCTTCGTTCCAGTCTTCGGACTAACCGTTACTTCATGTTAAACGTGTATTTTTCATGCCTGATATTAACCGGAAAAATCAGATAATGAATATATTGAAAATGCAAATGAAACAGAGATTCAGCTTCCGCTTCAGAGAAAATGATAGAATGCATACTTATAAATTTGCGACTTGATGCTTGAAATCCCACGTATTCCGGTATTTATTATTATTATTATATTAATATTTCTAGCACTAAAACTTGCATATACATTTATTCATTACTGCGTGCATATTATACACACCGCACAGAGCGCGAAGACAAATAAATAAATACAAAATTGCCACTTCTACACTTATATATAAAATACAATTTGTAATCTAAAATGTGTATTAGTATTTGGAGGTTAGCCATGAACGTTTTAAACAGAATGCTGCAACAGTTAACTTGTCGAAGAGCAACTGGGTTTTTTTAAGCCATCTCTCTACACAGACATTGTCTTTCTCGATCGTGTAATAGAGATGGAAACCTGTATTACGTACAAGACTCTAAAACCTCTTGTTAGAAAATGTTAGAAGTGTTTATGTTCACAGAATGTGCACAAAACTTTCTCCGAACGTAGAGTACAAAGCACCAAACGTATAAGTTCGGTAGAACATATTTTGAATGTTCTATGCAAAAAAACTGCGGTACTCAGATTTAAACAAAATTATATTCCAACGATCTTCAACCTTTATTAATTAAAAATGAACTAATGAAAACAGACATGATAATAAAAACATACGACATTATAGAAAACATCATTTTTTGAAAAATGGCGACTTCCAAAATGTGTTTACAGCGTTATGATGATAATCTGATAATTCATTTTGGACATTAGACCTGCAAGAGAATGCAATAAAAGTAGAAAGAACTCATTTTAAACAGTAATTTTTGTCTAGGGCATAAATTCTTACGATCTAAGGTATTTCTTCTAATAACACAGTGTATAAATAGCAACATAAAAAAGTGTATAATTCTGCTAATTTTAGACAAGAGCTCACATTTTTTTAATATTTAAAATAAAAAAAAGAAAAAAAATTGAACGCAAGCGAAAGAACGTTTTACTTGTTTTTTCTCTTTTACTTCTTTTTTAATATTCGTTGGTACTTGGATGCCAAGTAACCTCTCACAGAGATTTCCTTGCTCTGATGACTGAGTGCGTAAGTTTTGTAAGCACTTTTCTCTTTTTTTTAAAAAAAAGATTTTTTAAAAAAAAAAAAAGACATACATCATTAAAACATATTTGGAAAATGATGCAGAGCGTCAGAGGCAGGAAAAACAGCAAATCACAAATGAAAAAATAATGGTATTCTTGGCAGAGAACCATTTGACCTTCCAAAAGCAAGCAAAGTAAATTACTTCGAATCTTAATTCTAGCGAAAGAAACTGTCCACGCGTCAAATTTTTAGTCACTAATTGGCAGCAGCTAAAATACGTGCACTTTTTCAAGTACATTTTTCTGCTATTAAAGACAAAAAGAATACGGTAAATGAAACATGTTTAATTGTTCCTTCTAGTACTTAGCGGATATATTAATATTTAAAATGTTTTCAATTTTTGCAGCATAATCTAAAACATTTTACGATGAAAGATAACTTGCTTTGCCTATTTTTAAGTTATGTCCCGTTTGCTATTTTTTAAAAATAATTAATCGAAAATACGAGCCAAAAAATCATATTTCTGTTTTATATTACCAATCAGCTTCTGTTGTCCCCTTTCCATCTATATTTATTATCAAGCTAGTATTGTAGAGACTAAATATTAATTTTTTATTATTTTTACAAGCTCCTTAATTCTCATTTCCAAAAATATTATCAGTTTTATTTCCAATATAAGCAGCTCACATATTTTTGTGTTCAAACTGCTGCGATCTCGGTATGTTTATTTTTGCATTTCTCGAAAAAGGCAAGTTTTTCATTTAATAACGATATATAATTTTAGAAAATCTTTCTACAAAACCTAGCAAATTAAAGTTATTACAACAAAACGAAACGTTAGTTACCTCTTACTTTAGAAATTAAGCCATTCAAAATTGTTTATATTTATGCAGTAAAAATTAATAATTACTTGTTCACTTTAAAAATTCATCAATTAAAATGTCTGTACTTCGCACCAGAGGAAAATTCAACTTTCAAGCTTTTATTAGATTTATAGGATGACTTTTTCCAGAAAAAGTATGAATGCGTATTAAGTACTACTACAATATTTGAAACGATATACTAATTAGTTAAAATATAACCAAGATGCTGAGCAAAAATTAATTTTTTAAGTAATTACTCGTAACATAAAAGCGTAAGTGAAAGCGTCATGAATTAAATAAGATCATCATACTATGAAAGCAATCATTTAGGTTTTTGAAAGAAGTAGAATGCTTTGAGACCATTACAGGTATTCGAATATGAAAGAAATTACGTACAAAATACTAAGTTACCTTAGGAAAGTATGTTATTAGCGCCAAAAAGTTATGCCGATAAATACATAAGGTATTTCTTACGCCTTCTTAGCATGCCTTCGTGGTGTAATGGCCAGCATACTCGGCGCGTAATCCAGAGGTCCGAGGTTCCAGTCCCGACGACGGCATTGCCGATTTCTTCAGTTTCCTCGCTTCGAAATAACCTAATATCTCTACAGTGGCGTTTGAACTAAAAAAAAGGTGGTGGATGATGATTCCCCACCACCAGGATTTGGCGAATGGGTCCCCTAATCCCCAGTCGCTCTTTAAAAGGGAGTATATAAGGTATTTCTCCCGCATTTTTAGCATGCCTTCGTGGTATAATGGTCAGCACACTCGGCGCGTATTCGAGAGGTTCGCGTCCCGGCGAGAGCATTGTTCATTTTTCATGTCTTCTGCTTCAAAAAAATCCTAATGATTCTACAAATATATAAGATTTTTAATTAGATTTTATTTGAAATAAAATCCTCAATTTATGCACTTCAGTTTCATATTACATTTCACGAGAACAAATACAACAGAATCTTTATGTATCTATCGTTCTGGCGTTCGCCATTTTTGTTCCCGATGAAATTCGGCATAAATAAGGTTACTTGCTCATCTATCCATCGTTCCTCGAACTATCATTTTATGACATTGATAATCATCTTTAAATAATTTTCTAAGTACTCTATTTACAACACAAATTATTTGAGGGAGAGGAATTTATGCGTAGTTCTATTTACTACTTGCATTACCTTATGTATGGACTATAAAACTGGAAAGACAGTTACATATAACTCTTCGAACACTGCCTTTGCATTCGCTTTATTAGCGCAATTCCATTTTCTGGAAATGTTAAAAACTCGAAATGTTTCGTATAATGAACTTTACACAACCCCTAAAATCGATGCTTTCCGTCAAGTAAATGTTTGTTTAAATCGTCATAACCTGCCAGCTTACTTCAGGTTCAAATGATCTTTGAAAGGATAATGAAAAATTTAGCAACTAAAATTTTTTCAAAGAAAGTTCAGAGAAAAAAATTCATTTTTGTATATTTTTACTAAAGAAGTATCACGGGACTAAAAGTGAGGCAGTCTGAAGAGGGGCAGCTACATTTCCATGAATATTTCACCAGTTCTTTCAGGGAATATGGCAAGAAATGTAAAAAGTCATTATTTTCTTAATGTTCGCTATTTTTAGAACTGTTTTGATATATGCTGTTACTGTTTCCATAGCAGCTTTCACAGAAACGGGAAACCATGACAGTTCTACGGTCGTTGATAATTTCACTATGCGTGGAATATAATTAAATATGAAAAGCAGACTGAAGTTCAAACATTTCGGACTTGCGACTAATATAACACGTGTATTAGATTTAAATTGATTAAAAAATGTACAAAATAAATGACCATATGAACTACTATTTAATTTGATCACCAATGATCATTATTTGATCATCAATGAATTAATTTATATCCTTTTTATTTTTGAATTAATTAAATGTTACGTTCCATTATCTGAGCATACTTTTAAAGAGCTATTTAACTATACCTTTTATGCCACCTAAACGGAATAATTGTTACCGACTCTGACTACCACACCGAAAAGCGCGATTTCGAATCCTGGAGAAAGCACGGATGTTTGTAAACGTATAGTATCTTTGCGCCATAGGGGCACTAATTCGAGCCGACCCTCGGACCCATCCCCCGAAGCGCTTTCCCTCGAAAGGAGTGGAAATGGGCAAAATCGTACAGTTACCTACATGGTGGCCAAAGCTCTTGCCAATGTCAGGCGCAATCTTGCACTCCTTGCCACGATGAATTTCGTTAGTTTGTTCTGATTCAGACAAGACAGCAGTCAACAACATACCTTTTAAAGTTTTACACGATTGTAGTCGCATATCAAAACGTAATCTTGAAATAGAAAAGGCATAAATGATAAAAAATGCGACACCCCGATTAAAAAACACAATATATTGCAAAAGTTTCTCTCTTAACATGCAGTAAAATTACAGTTTACTTCTGATTTACCGAAGTAATATCGCAGATGACATCTACAGTTTATTCAAGAGCAGTTAAAGTAATATCACAGATGACATCTACAGTTTATTCAAGAGCAGTTAAAGTAATATCACAGATGACATCTACAGTTTATTCAAGAGCAGTTAAAAAGCAATGGAAAGAATAACAGCCATAGTACATTTACATTACAATACTATTAACATATTACCTAAGATTTAGAGTAGTCTAACCTGAAGAACAACTTTTTAGGATTAAGTAAATTAAAACAGTATTATAAAAAGAAAGAAAGAACACATTATAAGCAACAAAATAACTATTATTAGAAATGAAACTAAATAATAAAAGGCTATAAAAACAATATTTGCAGTAGAACTTATGAAATTCAAAACATCACTGAGTTTAAACTCGAGTAAAAACTTGTATGTTTTGTTTCTTACTATAACATGTTTTATACTCCAGATTTTGTACCGTTGTGGACAAAATTGCACACAGCTTACTATGATCTCATTTGCAATTATTGTTGTTATCCACCAATTTATCTCTGCTTTTGATAGACAATTTTGTTTTACCCTGTTGGTTTGTAACAAAACGTTTTCCATCATAATGCATTAAGCAAACAATTTTACAGATAAGCCTTGATTAATCCATCCCCGGTTTGTCGATAGTTGACTGAAACTCGAATTAAAGGGGAAACAGAGAGACTACAAAATCTCTTAATCATATTTTTATGGAAGAATAAAAAGCAATTTTACAGTTCAAATATGTACATAATAATATAGAGTTGTGCGGTACAATATAAAGATGTTATAATAAGTGATATGCATTCAATAAGTTATTGATACATTAAGTTCTTTCGGATTCATACTGAACATTTAAATTAAATAACTCACCGACATATTTTTTAAAAATATGAAACAACGACACGAAAAAAAAGTACTATAAAAATGCAACACTTAATTCTCCTTCTGTCCTAATACTTCTGAATTTCGATACAATACTACAGTTCTGATTCTATGATTTTACCTTTTCAGCAACGACAGTGGAAACACTGATTTAGAAGCATACTCGAAAGAAAAGGGAAAAGATTAAAAAAAGCATTTTCTGGAAAAAAAGGAGGAGGACTCACATGGGAGTATGTTTTTTATGATAAGGCTATATAAAGAAAGATATCAAAAGAGACTTTTTTTTAGGTTCAGTGGATTTAGCAGGTACACAAAGCTAAAAAGATTCAAAACAACACTTGGATCAGTTTCCAAAGGATTTTCCTATAATACAAGAGGCGCACATACGTTATATTTTTTGGAGGAAAAAAGACAACAAAAGTATAAAAACGATTTCATTATTATAAATCCGCTCATTATTCTACGTTTATAAAGAAGAAGCTAAAGATGTACATATCACAAAATTCAATTTGAGAATCTTATAAAAGGCTTCGAAATAAAATTTAGAAAACTAGAAAAGAGAAGCAGAGCGAGATTCATAGCCAAAGATTTAAAAAATAAAATAATAAAAAAAAAAAAACGAGGATAAATATAAGGGAAAAAGGGTCGACAGAAACGAAGCGAACGTGCCACAAAACTGAATCAGAAGATTTCACGAGTCTTGCCAAAAAGACTGATATAGGGGGTGGAAGCCATTTTGGACGGTATCCAGCTCTCCTCCTCACAACGAGACGTAAGAATAACAACAATAATAATAATACTAATAAAAGAGAGAAAGAGAGGATCTAATTTGATTATGGCGTGCTTCCTGGAAACTTAAGAGTGAACCGTTCGCTGGAGGGAGATTTAAAATAAAACTCTAGGTTTTAATTAAAAATAATTGAAGTCGCTTTCCCCATGTAATCACGCTGCACTGAGTTTTGAATAAAGGCATCGTGAATTAAAAATTAGGTTGACGGGACGAAAATCGCCGTAGGTTAAATACGCGCATTTGCTGCGTCGTGAAACAGCCATTTTCAATCAGCTTTGTTATTCGTTGACCGTTCATCACTAATTCAGTCGCGAAACTTTTCCCTAATTCAGTTTTGATCGATCAGTGAGCAGGGAAGGCTGAATTATTCAGACAAAAGAGACAGCAACTGAAAATCCCTTCGGCCATATTTTTTTGTGAAAGACGACACGTACCGTATGGTGTGAACAGCCTAGCTAGTGCAGACAGTTCTTTGACTTACGTGAGTACACAAATGAATGACAATTCAAAAACGACAACAAAAATTTTAAAAACAGATAAGGTATTTTCTCCATTGTTTCCGCAAGCCTTCTTGATGTAATTGAAAGCACACTTAAAGCGTATTCCGGAGGTACGGAATTAGAATCCCGGCGAAGGTACTGCACATTTTTCACGTCTCCAGCATCAAAAATCCTAATGAGGTTACAAGCGACGCCCGAACTAATAAAAAGGTGGTGGATGATAATTCATCACCCCCAGCATTTGAAGATTGGGTCCCCTAACTCCCCCCAGTCGCCTTTTGAAAGGTGGGGTATATATGGTATTTTCTCTCTTCTTTCCGTAAGCCTTCGTGGTGTAATTGGCAGCACACCCGAAGCGTATTCGGGAGCTCTGGAGTTCGAGTCCCAGCGAGGGCACTGCACATTTTTTACGTCTGCAAGTTAAACCTAATGACTACAAACATAACGCATTAAATGTGAAGGTTCGGATTAAATCATGCAACAATAGCTCAAACAATGATGTTTCTTACGTATGTGTATTTCACATACAATACCTCAATATATTACGCTATGTTTCTTGCAAATATGTATGCGTACATAGTTATTATACTTACTCCGTCATGATGGAACACGTAACATAACCTACATTACCTTAAAGATAAGTGGAAGACTTACAATAATCAGAAATCAAGTAAATTATTTCTATATAAAGTTTACTTTATAAAAAACTAGCAGAAGTAACCAATGCCAGTTAAGTCAGACCGAGAATAATGCATCTAACAACAGAGAGAACGAACGATATCGCTGTAATCTTTCTCTAATAACGATGCAAAAACTACGATTCATACTCATACATTTTTCAGTCTGATGCTTTATGGAACCCACATAAAAAATTTCGACGCAAAAGTAAACTAATTCTCTTTCATTATATCAGCAACAACGGCACGCAGTTTTTAATGATTTCCGTCTTTCTAATCATATGGCCGTAAAAGCACAAGTTCCATCCAATATTTTACCTATATTCAATTTCAATCTATTAAGTGGGACAAAATATTGATCACAATTGTTCGGAAATCAATAACGCGAATAAGCAAACAAATTCACAAATAGACGTTCTTCCTTATATATATATATATATAGATTTTGCAAAACATTTTGATTAACAAACTCTACGATTTGAAAACGAGCAGTAGCGACATTTTTCGAAATAAAACAGCTTTCACTCCAGCTTGCGAGACTGTTGCCAATCGGAAAAATGAGAGCGAAAATTATCGTTTTTCCGAGTTTTTAATTACTATCTGATTTTAGCTACTTTTTCTTTTAGAAAAAAATAGTTTGGCGACGATAGCTATAGTATACTGACTTTAGAGGACAAACAGACTTTCTTCGTTATATATATAGATAATGTTTTGAGTATTTCTTTAAATTTATTGAATATTTCACTGAATGTAGAAAGCATGGCTGTACACATATTCAACATCAATGTATGCAGGTTGTCACGTTTGCTTACAAATGACGCAGCAACCGAGGACACCCTCTGGCGGAAAATGAAAAGAACTCAGTTGGACTAACGCGTTTATAATTAGCCGAAAACGATATAAGAACTCAGTTGGACTAACGCGTTTATAATTAGCCGAAAACGATATACCGTTTCTTACTTGTTCGAAACGCCGTACCTGTATTGATTAATTTGTAACTATTAATTGCGTACATATATATTTCATACGTTAATAATAAAATTCCAAAAAATACATTATAATTCGGCGATGCACGGATTTCCGTATAGTAAAAGGAATAGACTTCGAAAGGAAAAGCCATAGTTTCCAGGGCAGCTCTTTAGAAGGTAAGTATTTTTCTACTTATTAAAGAAAGAAATTTTAAACACGTTAAAAGTTGATTAATTTAACACAGGTAAAGTAAAATAAATCTAAAATGTTTGAAGCATGAATTTAAATTATTACCTGGACAATGGGAATGTTGCAGTAAATAAAAAGATCAACTTCCTTTTATTACGGGCCTATAGCTAAACAAGTGGTAACACCGCTGAACACTACTAGTTCAAAACCGGGTTAGAGTCTCAGCAAAAGGGTTAGCTGGATGGGACGTTTCGTGGTTCCAATATTATGAATATTACCCATTTCCATCGGACCCAAGCATATTATGAATATTTCCATTGGAATTTCTTCACGAAGGCATTCAGCAGAGATATACTGAGATATACTGCACCCATTCCAATCCACTTTTTTATATCGAAGAACCAAATAACTGGTAGATCAACACTTAATAATGGTTCGTCTTTCATGAAAGCAGATGTCTGGTGTATTTTCCTTCTTAAGCAGACAGCGCAACGTTGTTTGCCATATTCCAATAAATCTAAATCCAAACATAGTTACACTGATAAGCCTACCTGGCACCTAATAAAAAAGAGACATTTGTATGACATGGGGGCAGAAATTCTTAATCTTAGTGGCAATCTCTAATCCTGACTATGAGAAAAAAAATCAGTTAAACATTCTCCTTTAACTCTGAACTATTTAAAGCATACAACATTTTACTGCCTCCGCGATTTTCTTTTATGCACAGACTAGGCAGATTGTTTACCATTAAAAATAAAATGCCAAATTCATAGCAATTTCATCATCAGAACCACTAATTCGCCTGTTATACAGCACTAGTAATAATGATTTTTCTCCAAATATGTCCAAGGACAACAACAGTTTGTTACAACAACTGCCTTGTTTTAATCTAATCGAAAGTTCTGGATGCATCTGAAAACTAAGTGTATATAAAATCGAACAAATAAAATGCAACTGAAAGAAGTTGTAATTTTATACTAATACTCGAAGCTTGCAAAAATAGTAAATCATCCTTAAGACGACCACTGACAGTAACTAATCCTTTATAGGTATTCAAACGAACCTCCATTAACACGCACTCCACTGGAAAACGGAAATTCTCATAAATTGCCAATTCCATGACTATCAACACGTTGGACTAGGGACCAAAGCGTTTGATTACGGACTACCTTTGCAAAATAATTGCAATTACCTCCACATCATAATTAAGAAACAGGAATAAATTAACAGCGACCAATGGCTAAAGAAACGAGAACCGACGAGTATTAGTTATCTTTATACATTCATACATAACAAATATCAGCTAATTGTAACTAAATAAGTGATCAATTTACAAAAGTATATAAAAACATACATATTAGCTTTCCTTGCGGTCATTTCAACCAAAATACGCAGACTACTTAGATTTTAAATACATGAAATATTCAGAATTTCTTTACGTAACTGCGCTCAAAATTATGAATACTTTATCGCAGTTAAGGAGTTCAAATTCTCCGGCTGCATACTTACATGAAGCGCTACAAGATTTTGTACCATGCATGCAATGCATAATTGGAAACTTAAAAAGTACTAAAAATGTCAAAAACTGAAATGTTTCGAATGCAGGTTTTCTAAAAGTGAATTTGCTCGTCTTAAAAGCAAAGAAATGTAACATGTTTTATGAATCATTATATCCCAAATGCTGAATAGCTTGACTCAACAGAAAATTGGACTCAATATCGTGAACATACTTTTAAGTTCAGAAATCTGCATAAAACTGAACAAACGAAGCTGAAAAAGATATGTTTGTGTGTTCTGATTAATTAGTATTGGTTCCCATTTCTCCGGGTACAAACAATCCATAAATTGACATTCGCAAAATTTTAAGGCCTTGTTATCACAAACATCAAGTTTGAAAACGATAATCATTCCGGATTTATTCGATTTACTCATACTTTTATTTCTTCTATCAACTATTCCCTAACATAAATAATATTACCTACAGTTCATAGGAAACTTTTCAAACTGCACATAAAATAAATCCTTTAATAAAAAAATACGAATTATCATCAAGAAATGTTTCTTTATACTTCATTAAGAGAAAGTGAAAATAATTTGAAGAAAAAAGTAAGCTTTCGAATTTCACGAAAACTTAAAAAAGTTAGATTATTCCGTTCAGTAATGACTGGTATCTCAAGTAGTTTTGCAACATACATAAGATCAGAAACCAAATGTTCATTCAGAGTTAAAGAACACTTTCTTAAGTATATATGAATGCCTCTAACACGAATTTTCAGAGAAGATAAATGATGATTATTAAAAATCTAAAATCTAACACAAAAATTTTGCTTAACTATCACGTCTTTTATCACTGATCTGATTTGCTTTAAAATATCCAAACAAAAACAGTTGAATTCTATGTCATACTTTCAAAAACAACTACACCAATCTTTATCGATATACTTTATTTACATTAAATAAGAATCTGATTTGGGCGGCACTAACACTAATCATTTACTGATTTACAAGTCATCTATCCTATAAGGCATGCCCTTATAGTTAGTTACATTAGTATTACTTATTAAAGGATTCGTAAGTGCATTTTCCTCCTTCCTAAAAAAATGGGGAATAGAAATGAAAAAGCATAGGAAAAAAACAGATAGAAATTCTTTTTTATAGGTTTATCTGAAAGTTTTTTTTTAATTAAAAATTTTATTCATCCTAAGCCCTCAATTATAACGTTATAATGCACTTATATCCCGCATGTTCAGTCATCGTTAATAGGAACTTATGACTAAATGTCTGCAGCTAATCTCCAAAAAGCTATAATTAAATGATGATTAATGGCAACATCTTTACTTTATGCACCCAACATTTGCCGTTACGGTTCAATACGCGAGCACAAAAGGGTTTCCTTCACACAATGAAATAGTTGCCAAACATCTTATTGAAAATTAAAATGTAGCTGTTTTTAATTATATCCTCAACTCTTTCGCTACATATGGCACCTATGAACTACGTTCCGTTTCGCAAAGTGAAATTTCACTTTAAAGAGACCATTTTGACAACATTTAAGAACTCGTAAAATTTTAACGATAGTAAGCAATAATGTTCGAAGACTTGGTACAAACGAAGCAATTCAGAAGTTCTATGGATATAATAATGTATGTAAATAATAAGAAACGTACAGCATCAAAAGAAATGTATACAGAAGTTTTAACAGTGATACAGTTACTTTCTTCAGACCTGAATTTCAAGAATTCAATCCTAACTCGTTTTAGAACTCGTTTACATTTTATTACCCCCCCAAAAAAAACTAAACATCTTTTTTTTTCTCCCCTCATATTTCCAAATACGGCTTTGACTTAATTTGCAATAGCTAAAAGAAAAAGAGGGGGAAAGAAAAATTCCAAACAGATCACACAGATGAGTAAATACAAGAAAAAAAAAGTGTGTGCCTAAGAAGAAATATTTCACGGCGATGTGATGATGAATTAATATTCAGCAACTTCCACAATGGAAAAGGTTAGGAAGGTACCGTCTAACATACAGTTAAAAAAAAGCCAGACTTAAGAGTGGGCACAGTGACACAGAACAAGTTAGATAACAGGTTCTAACAATCTCTGAGTCTCTAAGAAATTCTGGCTTTGAACTGGGTTAGTAGCAGTCGGGAAGGTTCTCAGTTCTCGGAACAGCCGTAACAAGAGCTTTTGAAATGAAGAACAAAAATTATGTGCAGATAGATATTGCTAAGAGGTCTTCTCCTTTCTCCAGCGAAATGGCTACACGAATGCTTGTTCATGATTCCGAGGCCAACTACCGTTACAGAATCAGTCACCGTGACTAAGATTAGTCACATGACAGTGAACAAAGGTCTTTTCTTTTCTTTCAATCTAATAAAAAGAGACAAGTCCGAAATATGCGATGTCTGACATTCGATCAGCACCTTGTCAAAAGAGCTAACTTGAAACTCAGTATAGTATTTCGGGAAAATATCTTATTTTGCATCAGAATGGGTTTAAAAAGGCTAATGGCATCTTCTTTTAAGCGATCTGAAGTTTTACTACAGAGCGCAGCTGGTGCATTTTATTTTTTGAAATAACTGACATTTCTGGCATTACTTGTAAAATCAAACTGCGTTCTGAAATACTGTTTGTAAAAATTACATTAACCGTTTGAAAAAATATTTCACATATTGTCCTTGACATTTTTGTATTGATGCATAAATTATTTGATTGAATGCACTGCAGTTTCCTCAAATTAAGTAGGTTAAAGAAAGGTCTTTCATTATTTGCCGAGAGAAATCTAAGTCAAAGGTCATTTGCACATTAGTCATATTAATCATGTATACAGAATCAATAAAAACGTTAGAATAGAACAGAAGTAACAATAAAACTAACCTCTGTATCTACGAAGAAAGCAGAATATGGCGGAAAGTTTATTACATGTCCACAGTTTATATACTTCAATAAACAGGGTCTAAAGTGTAATTTTATCTTTTAATATGAGGCATTCAGTTTATACCACTTTTTCAATCTATAATTTACAATAATTCTTGGTCGTTTAGGGAAGAAAAACATATATGTAATAACTCGTAATTTTTACTGAAAATATGCAGTATATTTTAAATAAAAAAGCTGAAAAGGACAAATTTCGCGAAATGTTGCGCATGTATTAAATTAAACGAATTATAACCTAATTTTCTGAGTTACAATTTGTGATTAACTGACTCATGTGTCATAGTTCAGCCTATATACACAGTCCAGTCACATTAATGTGACCACCACGTACTTTCCATGTCAGAGTTAAATAACCAATCACAGAAGGCAGGTGGCAGCACAGTGCAGTTGAGCGTATATAAAGGGTGTGTGAGGGCTTCGGAAAACATTTCAATCGCTGGCGTAATGCAGAAACGAAGCGATTATCCGACTTCCAAAAGGGCATGATCATTGGCTTTCGGGCCAAGGGTGGAAGCATTTCCGAAACGGCTGAGTTTGTGAACTGTTCGCGTGCCGCCGTGATAAAAGTGTACCGTGCATGGCAAAATGGGACTGTCCAAAATCAGCGACGTGGCAAATGTGGTGCACCACGGGCCATAGATGACAGAGGCGAACGACGGTTGCGGAGATGCGTTCGGGCAGATAGACGGGCTACCGTTGAGCAACTGACCACCAAAATGAACCAAGGGGCTACCAAAAGTGTCTCCCAAAGTACTATTCAGCGAACATTGCTGCGTCTGGGCCTCCGAAGCAGACGCCTGGTTCGTGCACCTATGCTGACTGCTGTTCATCGACGGCGAAGGCTAGAATTTGCACGCCAGTACAGCAGCTGGACGTCCACTGAGTGGCGACAGGTTGCGTTTTCGGATGAATCGCGTTTTATGCTCCATCGGACAGATGGACGTTGGCGTATAAGGCGTGAAACCTCTGAAAGGAACCACCCTGCAACCATTGCCGGAACGGTCCAAGCTGGAGGCGGGAGCATTATGGTCTGGGGAATGTTTTCCTGGCATTCTCTAGGTTCACTGATCATTGTGGAAGGCACAATGGATCAATACAAGTACGCATCTGTCCTTGCGGACCATGTTCACCCCTACATGCGCATTGTTTTTCCTCAGGATGATGGCATCTTCCAGCAGGACAATGCGAGGTGCCATACAGCTGCCAGTGTACGTGCGTGGTTCGAAGAGCACCAGGATGAGTTTACCGTCCTCCCCTGGCCAGCAAACTCACCTGACTTAAACCCAATCGAGCATCTGTGGGACCATCTCGATCGAGTTGTTCGCGCCATGGATCCTCAACCGCGTAATCTAGCGCAGCTGGCCACGGCATTAGAGTCGGCATGGCTCAACATCCCAGAGAACACCTTCAGGGACCTATGTGACTCTCTTCCTGCACGTCTCGCAGCAGTCCGCTCTGCGAAAGGTGGTTATTCTGGCTTTTGACAGATGGTCACATTAATGTGACTGGACTGTGTAATAACTCTAATTTCTGCATTAAAAATTAAAGCAAAATTCAGTAATAGAAGAATTAAAATTTCACTTATACTCGTATTTAATTTATCAATCAGCGGGTATTTTAAAGAAAATACTGCCTTTCTACGGATCGCTTGAAGAAAATTAACTGACTGAGTAGTGAGTAAATGCAGTACTTTCTAAGCACACACACACAAAAAAAATTAATTAATAAAAAATAAAATAAATAACATAGAGCAAGAAGTCTTTGCATAAATTTCGGTACGAAAAACTCAATAAAATTAGTTATTGAAAGACATTTTATCTAAAGAAATAGCAAAGGAATTTAAAAAATTTCGTATTCCAAAAAAAAAAAAATTATTCTTACAGCAAAAATTCCTAGGGGAGGAGGATATTTCAGCAATGAGAATGTTGTGCACCACAGAGAGCGACCGGTCTGACACCCGTTGAGAATGGATAAGTTCTGCACGCAGTTTTAAAGGACAGAACACACGGAACGGGTCTCAGGATCTCCTACCCTTCTTTCCTTACCACCAAATGACAGGGGAAAACTTTCAGCTCGCCATGTATTTTGAGTGCCCAAATGTTACACAGACATTATACACTTACAAACATACAAGTATTCATACCCCCTCGGGATTCGAACCCCAGCCCCAATGATACAGCAGGAGCAGCCAAGACCGCTGACCAATTACCAATCAGGAGCGGTTTTTTTTTTTTTTTTTAAATACTTCCTGGTCCAAAATGTCTAATGATCTCTACATCGTAAATAATTAGGAAGGGTACACAATATATGAAATTTTGAAAATTAATCATCTGTAAGTTCTTAGGAAACTCTATGGAGTAGTATAAGCTTTCTTACAATTAAGTATGCTAAAATACTACCTACAGAAATCAAAGTCTCATTGTTGGACTCTTCATTTAAAAACAGAAAAAAAAAACTCTTGTAGTTATTACATAATTTTTCAACCTATTACGATGAATCTTCAGTTGTTTTTACTAATTTATTAAAATAACAACCGTCGACCGTACACCCATAAGCTTTCTATTAACTTTTTAGAGTCACTTTCATTGAGATAGATTGATGGATTTGGCCTCCAGTTGTCTTCTTTCTTAAAATGAGAAAAGAAGTTAGAAGAATGAAAAATTACTTAAATTGAAACAATACACAGTACGTGAACATTTTCATTTGTTCAAAATTTGAACGAGGATACTGGGAAACTACAACTTTCTTCAGTATAAGGACCTAGGATACTTATATTCTGGCAGACAAATAACAGAATGAAAACAAGCAACAGTTTGCTGATTTCTAAATCTTCCTCTAAATCTTCCTATTAATTCCTATGTACCAGTCGTATCTTCTGAATTCAGAACTCGATGCTACAACCAATAACACGACTAATATTTTATTCAAGTTAGTAGCAAAACCTTACGGACCGATGGTATTCAAGAAAAGCAAAGGCGCCAGACAAACAAACAGTAAAGTCATTTGTAATGTTGCCAAAACCAGGACTCAAATTCTGTTCTGTCCCATTTATATTCGTAAATAATCGCTATTCTAAATTCACTTGCTTTCTTCCCCAAGAAAACAATTACGATCTTTTACTAATTTTATCGAATTTCAATTAATGACATTAAAACTTGCATAATAAATCTACGGGAGGATCCGTTTCTCGTTAATCTTTATATCTCTTTTTTGTACATTCAACTGTTGGCTTCTATAAGACGACCATCTCCTCACAAGATCAAATTGCCTGAAACGAGGATGATCGTTTTAGCGAGGTTTCACTGCATATATTTTTTACATTTACTTTTACCCGTTAGCTAGTCAGTAAACAACTGAATTAAAAACTACGGTTACCGAACAATTCACTAGGTGCATAATTTCAGCATCCTTTTCATAAAGCACTATTAAAGGTAAAGTACGTAAAAAGATAAAGTAGTACAGCATACATTTTTAAACTCTAATTATTTCCTTCATGCGAGATGTTGGTTTATTAATCTTTCCAATTTTAGATCTACATGATTGTCTGATTATAAGAAAAATTTCGTTTCAGTTCCTCAATTCCAGTTTTATAATATAATATTTTACACTGAACTAATTTTTAAAATGTAAAAATTTGTAATTTTTTATTTGTAATATTTTAATTTGTTTGCTATCGGATAATTAATCTTTGTTAAAATATTTTCTTTCGGAAGTTAATTTGATCTCTTTCCTT
>KK122159.1:573184-691609 GCA_000611955.2 Stegodyphus mimosarum
ACCCATTTAAAAAAAAATTTAAATACATTTAATTTGCGGCCCATTTCCAGCTACAATATTAATGAATGAGTTTAAAATATTTAACGACTATAGTATAAATATTCAATAAACGTTTAGTTAAATATACAAAATTATACATTTTATTGCAATACTTTTACTGTTGTATGAACTCTTCTCACTAATTTTTTTAATTTGTTCCTTTAACTCGGGTTTTAAAATAAATATTAGGTTAAATAATAAACTACACTTTAAGGCATGAAATAAAAACATAGCTTATGTTACCCATTTCTTTGAATCAGATGGAAATATTTTCAAAATACTGAATTTCTGTACATACCTGAAAAGAGAGAAAACATATATTAGCTACAGAAATACCATAAAACAGGTTCATCAAATCATATTTAACAAAAGGAAAATTAAAAATTACAATAAATTTGTGAACTCTACAGCCCTCGTTTTATACCCGGTGTTGAGTTTGTCTAGTGGCACCGAAAATCGAATCGGCGTAATACAAAATGAACACGTAAATTAGAAAACAGTTCCATGTGTCTAAATTAAGATCGTTTTTATTTAACATGTTAACGTACGTGTTTCATGATTTAAATTAATAAATATCTGTTTTACATAACTAGTGAAAACAATTTATTAGTTTATTTTTTTAAAAATACGGGATTAATAGATTATTGTTAATTATATGGCCTCCGTTATTAAAAAATAGTTTTGTGTATCATTTTATTTCAGTGCACTATTCATTAAGCGAATGGACTGGGTATTTAGGTAGGGAATTTCACAACTGCCGAAAAAGAATGTTCCTTCTTCCGCTTTTTAACTATAAAAGCTCTCTTAAAATAAAACAGATAAATAAATTAAACTCTTTCTGCAATAAATATAGCGTCTTTAAGAATGTATGATAAAATTTGATAATGCCTCTACTAATTATGTATTACGTAAATTGGAAAGTTCTTTTTATTAAATTCAGTCACTCAAAAAGATAGTAACAGAATTGATACGTTTTAATATTATTTCGAAATGCCCAGCTGTGGTGAGATAGCTTTTTCGCAAAGCAGGAGAGCTTAGGGTTGCAAGAAAGTGACAGGAAAGGCAGGATTGCCAGATTTGGCGCGAAATCCCCCGTTTGGCAATATTTGGCGACAAAATTGGCGATATTTCATAGACGAAGGGAGAACATTCTAGAACGCATTCTTTTCACTTTTCACGGGAATGTTCTTGAACGTAGGTTAAAGCTATATATAGCCTGCCTGTACGCGAAGAAAGTAGTGTGTCTTGAATTCAGAGATCAGCTTGAGAGCGATCGACCAAGTTGAGAGCTGTACTTTAGTGCTTTGCCCTGAAGCTGACTTTACCGTTATAGCCTGAAGGCTGTGTTGCTGAATGTTTCAACATGTTTGTCATAGCTTTTCGACGAGTGTATACGTGTCTTTGGAACTGTCCTATGTAATAGGGCTTACTAGCAAATAAATTGGTTTTGATTCTTCATTATTAAGTGTTATCATCAATTACTACAAATCCACGACCCCGTACAACGCAACAATATATTTACCACTAACAGTATGATTGCCACCAATGAGATATTCAGTTTTGGTACATACTTTGGCAAGAACACATGTGCAATGCTAGCAAATTTTTTCGACTCGGGTTTAAATCCCAACGAACGTATAGGCTTCATGTGAATTTTCGAGGTTTTTCTAATGTGACATGAATAAACGTTTAAGCCAGTTTCTCTGAAAATTTCCTCTACAAAAGCTTCCCTCCTCTTATGCACACAGCCCTCCTGCTTTGCCGTAATTTAAATAATCAAATGTAATCCTATCCTAGGGATAGACAAGATTATAATTCTTTCACTGTAAATCTCATTTCTGACCAAGCCTCACAGGGAGTTTAGAAGGGTAAAATCATGACTTTGTACAAGCCATAGGTCCATCTGTGCTAATTTCACTGCTCTGGAAATTTCTTGATTATCTCGTCTTACATATGATTAAAATAAGTCGACGCTTCATCTTGCTCATCTTCCATTTCCTTGATTTGAAGCAACAAAAAGACGCAATGTACCGAAGTACAAATTGAAACAGATATTTATTTCAATAATGGGGAAAAGGGCCAGAAGACATATTACTCGTTAGACAGCACAAGACACTGACCTTAGGAAAATCTCGAAATTGTTTATGTGCCACAAAGGCATTTCAGAGTTCCGAATTCGGCAATTGGTGCCATTTTAAACTGTGAATATGATGCTTGGCGTCCAATTATAGAAGACGATACGTCCTGTTGCCATTGTTAATTAAAATAATATGAAGTATGTTATATGAGTAAAATTACAATAAATTGATTATTTTCATTTTCCACACGAACTACTAGCAAGATCGATGTATTTTTTAAAAATTTGAAGGATAAAACAACCCACCCAAATAATGTTTTTAGTTTTAGGGCTTCCACAAATTATAATTTTAAGTTTCAGAAAAGAAGATTCTAATTTTAGAGGCTCCTCAAGTTTAACAATTTGAAGACCGATATCCGTATGTAAGAAATGGTTAATTCACCAGACTGTGTTTCAATGGTTTTTTCCTTTCGAAGCAAGAAAACTGTATGAGTAAAGCATTAACTCACATGAAATGAGTATGAAATAAAGCTGTAAATGCGTCGCTATAATTTACTCAGTAAAATATTCTCAACGTTCGGTTCTAAGAAATTCACTCAAATGTTCCGCTGTTTTGGGCTCTAAGAAAAAAGTCTTTAGCTTAGTTTTTTTTATTTAGCTTATAAGAAAATTTTGTTTTAGCTAACAAGCTATTTTTATGTTACTTCTTTCCTGAAACTCTTATTTTTTTATAATAATCTCCATCAGAATACAAAATTTGATTGATTTTAAATAGCCAGCGAATGTGTCATTTAAGAAGACAACATTGGCAATCTGCAAGAAAGCAATTTATTTCGCAAGCCGTTCATCTCCATGCTGACTTGGAAGTTATTAAATGGGAACCATGAACCGGAGCCCCAGTTTAGTAGATATCTAGTTGCTCGTTGTGTTGTACACATATTGGTACTTCTGTTACTCCGCAAGTACTAGTGGCTAAGGTTTGTTAAATTTTAGTTTTATCGTAAGAGGTAGCTTATAATAACTATGTTTTACTTCTTGTCTGTGCTCTTGAAATTCCTATTAATAGTTACCACACTAATCGAAAACAAAACAGAAATTAATTCAGAGGAAATAAATCAACTGAAATAATGATCAAGCAGAATTTAATTCTAATAAAATATTTACAAGAAGAATTATCTTCCATTACTAGTTCAAGCAATCTGTCAAACGCACATGATAAACATGATGTCACACATACCTAATTTCAATACCTTGAGCAAAAGAATTAATGGTGAAAAAAATTCAAAAGGAAAATTTTCAACTGCACTTAAAACGAATGTGTAAACAATGAAGCATTAAAAACAGGAAGGGCAAAATTAATGTGGAAGTGACTGGGGAAGGGGGGGCTTAAGAAAAAGATCATAGTCATCTCTTACGGCGTTAAGAAAGCGAGAAACTGCAAATAACTAACTAAGGCCGATAGGTTATATATAGCTACACACCTCCACATGTAGTTCGATATTTCTTTTGGACTCGCTTCAAACAAAACGTAGAAAGGCTACAAGTAATACGGGAGGTATTTATAAAATGGATACAGTCGCAAATGACTTTTAATGTTTACTCGAGTTCTATTATTTTTACCACCCTCTTTCCGAAGTATGAACGGAACGTATGATAAAATAAATAAAGCTAAAAAGTGGAACTTTCTTAATCGTTAACTTTAAGGGAAGAAAATATGACTATAGTTCATTATTTTCATACTTTAATTAATAACCTCTTCGGTTCAGAATTACTTCACAGAGATTAAGTATTCATAAAAAATCTGAAAGGTTTCAAATTTTAAATTACGTCCAAAGTGGCATTTTTTTAACATTTTGCGTGTTACCTTTATTCATTAAATATCATGTTCTTCGCACTTAAACCATAAAATTCAGTTCAAAAGCAATATCGCAAAATAATTTTAAAATGAGCATATCTTTAGAATTTCCGACACACAGTCTCGCACGATGGAGATAAAACAAAAATGTTTTTTCTGTACAACGTTGCCATTGCTCGCTTTGAAATCCTTGAGTTTGTCAATCAAAAATTCGTTAAAGTTTTACAAAATATGAAATCGATAATAAAACAAGTTCCAAATTTTAAATTTGGGCTTCTAGATGTCCATATTCGCAGAAGGATTACGTTGTTCAAAATTGGATGGCTCTAAGTACCGTTGTTCTACCACAATGCGAGAAACATACATACATTTATGCAGATTCTTCATTATTTAATTTCTTTAAGTATAATACAGGGAGATAATATTTCCTGGCAACAATCTGAAAAGTGAAACAACGCTTATAGTGAATCAACGCAAAATGCCAAAACGAAATGAATAATCCTTCTGGGAAAATTGCCCCTTTGGACTAATAAAGTTAGCATGAAGATTTATATACGGAATAATTAACATATTTCATATTATAAAATAACAGAACATATTTTAAAATATTTTGAGAAAAACCATTTTTAATTACTTCTTGTACCTTGTTATCATTACGGGAAGCTTTACGTATATACTACTGACCTAGTTAACCTAAACCTATTTACTTATATATATCAAGTAAAATTTAATAATACATAGAAAACCTCTGTTTTCTAATTGGTTTTAAAAACTATCAAGAATATTACTTTTCAAATATACAGATTTATTCCAAACATAGCCTTTATTACATATTTTTTAGATGTTACACAGCTTAACTGAGCAATAAAAAAATTACTTTGCAACTAAAATTGTGGGATGTTAATTAGCAATCGGATATTCGAATACCACAAATCTTGAAAAAGATTCGATATTCGAAAACTCAAAACTACGCGCATTTTTAGTCATTCGAATCTATCGAATCGTGACTTCATAATTTGTTAAATGTCTTAATTTAAAACTTCGGAAAGAATACCTTTATTGAAGCCTAGTAGAAGCATCATCAAAAAGAAAATACCACTATTGCAATTATAGTAGTCTTATACTACAATATTCTGTTCTGAAAACCCTAAGTACTACATTCAGAAGTTTTTTAAGATAATTTTTCATTCCAGGTTTACCGTTTATATTCTGATTTTAAATGTTTTTAAAAAAGTACACAAAAATTTAATTTTTACTTACGGATAATTATTAAGTTAAAATTTATATTGAATAAATGGACCTCAAAATGCAATACTTTTAACTTTAGTTCCTAATTTTTTTTTATTTTCTTAATAAAATGGCTATGTTTTTAAAAATGTATTCATAAATCTGTTTTTTCATTAAACGAAAATTTCAAATTTCATTTTGATTAAAAACTTTCAATATTACGCATTTGAGGTGTATTTAATTTGTTTAACTAATTACTTTATTAATTTAGAAGTCAAACAACAAAAATCAGCCTTATATTTTCAAATTTTCACAGGACTAGTTTCGATGGTTTTACCGAACCACCATCCTCAGCTGCAAAAGCACAAATGACCGAGATACGATATAATGATCAGATAAGAAAGCCTGGACAAGGAGACAAGCTACTGGGGCCATCTGTTGATGAAACCAAAACCAAAACATAATTTCTTTAAAGGCTGAAGGCAAATTGGAATTAGGGTCGTTAACTAGAACAGAGATATTTTTTTGAATGTGAAATGCCTCTAGAAAATCCAGTCCAAAAATGGAAGATGTTTTTTGAATAATTTTGACAGCAGAAAAATTGAAAGTGTGATTTTCCGAACCAACAGTGTTGGGCAACAGAAGACTTCTGTGTTTCCTTTTTTCTAACATATGCCTCATGTTCCTTAACGCGAAATTTTAAGGCTCTCTTAGTTTGACCAATGTAAATTAAACCACACTGGCAAGGAATCCCGCAAATACCCCAGGAATTCATATCCGGAATGGAGTCCTTGAGTATGGAACTCGGAATTTTATTGATGGGAGAATAAACGACCCGAAAGTTAAATTTCTGTAAAATACGTGCAACTTTATAGTTAACTGATGGAAAGAAGAGAATGACAACAAAATTTTTATAATCACCTAAAATAAGAGTCTGCCTTTTGGTGTGTTGAGATGAGAATTTTTTTAACTGCTTGATTAATAATGTTGGGTGAAAAGCCCCTGTCAGTAATAGCTATTGTTTTTAAATAATTTAGTTCTTCATCGAGGGATAGTTTGGAGGAGCAAACTTGAAGAGCACGGAAAACATAGGAATAAAATAAAGCTAACTTTTGTTTAGTCCGGATGACATGATTTGAAGTGTGGTGGAAGAGAAACCGATGAAGATTTACGGAAAACCGTAGTACTGAAGTTTGGATGTGTTACGTGTGACCAGAATGTCGAGAAACGGAAGAGAATTGCAAGTCTCAAGTTCAAAAGTGAACTGAATAGCAGGATCAATGGAATTCATTGTTGAAAGAACTTATTTAAATCTTTTTTTTTTACTTCTAAATTAATATTTGTTCGGCGCATTATTGTATCTCAGTTATTTTATGTTTGGAATGTTTACTGTCACTTCTCAATTTCCGTTTTCCCGCCAGAATACTGTCACTTCTCTCTTTCCGTTTTCCCGCCAGAATGCAAATTTGTTCTCGTGTATATAAGTGATGATTTTCAGATTGTTAAGTCAGAGCGTGTTCTGCTCTTGAAGGCCACGTTACTAGTTCTGCTATTCTAGATAAGATTTCCTGTCTTCGGCGTTGCATTAATTCTTTACGATAGTTAAATTCACGAGTGAAATCTTAACCAACTTCGTGATTAAATTGCTATGTGTTGCCTTTGGCTATCGATGTTTACATTTAGCTTTGCATTTGAATTTTTACTTTTAATTAGTTTCTCGCCATAAATGCTGGCGGATTTGTAAGCAAGAGGTGTACCTTCTATTCATCTATTTGAATTTAAAATAAAAAGGTATTTTACATCCTTCTCAAGCTCTTGTACGTAATTTTTAGACATAGCGATAAGTTGCTTTACGCCTATCAGACATCTCGCTACAGTTCACAGTAGTGAAACCATATTACGCATTCGTCTTTCTCTTCTACCTTATATAAAGGATTCAAATTTTCAGCGCTGCTAATGATATGCAACATAAAACATTAAAATAGGAAATTACCAAATCATAAATGATTTGCATATTTTCTGAGATATTATATCAAAACCTATGACATCCGTTAAATAACGGCAAGTTAGGTTATTTAATTAAGGCAAAGCATGTGAAAGATAAGAAGTGATCATTTGCCAAAAATCTTGTAAGGATGTAACATTGCTTTATTTAAATTACACACAGAAGTGGCCTACGCGCAGCCAGATTATTACATTGCCTGACCGAATCTATCAGCATCCGGCAGCTTTGGCCAAGAGGCCAACTGCTGGCCTATTAATTAACGCGTAATTTAATTTACTTCACTTTCCTGTTACCAGTATTAGTTAACTAAACTAAGTACAAAAATAATAATAAATAAGGGTCCAAAAATTATCTAGTTATTTTTTTTAATCTAGTTTACTTCCGTCTTTTTACAGTGGATTCTTCTGAACTTTTTTTATTCTCCGAAAGTTTTGTACAGAAGAAACAATCGGTCACTTTTTTCCATTTTATAATATGTGTACACACACACATATATATTCACATACATACACGCGCGCATACATCTATAGGTGGACGATATGTAACTTTTGTAACGAATTCATCCGGCAGCAAAACATTGCTCTGTGAAAGAAAAATTTCTCCGATCAGGAAACACTGAGAAGGAAACTTTTTTTTTTAAAAAGAGAGAAAGACCTTTACCGTTCTTTAGACAGATCTCTCGTTTATCTTTAAAAAAAAAAGATTTTAGAAGCAGAAACAAGAGAAGTTCCGCATAATATATATGCGGCTAGCCTATACTCTACTTTCAGTTTCATACTGGATATTTTTCCGATTCAATTTATTTCGCCATGGGTTCGAAGATTCTTATTTTCCTTTCTAGTACAAAAAAGAAAAGGTGGAAAATAGATACGTTTCATTTTTCTCAAAAAAGACACGGCATTGTTTGGTCACTATAAAAAGCTACCACTGAAATTTCCATGGCTTTAAGTATTCCACTTTGATATGTTTTTGAGTAAAAGGTTTTAATCAGTAAGTTTTGAATTTCGATCTGACATTCATGTTCATCATATACATTAAAACACACTATATACATTAAAATGCAGGACAATACACACACACACATATATATATATTAAAATGCAAGCGTGCAATACAAAAAAATATTTCATTCAGTAACTAAAATGTAGGATTTGAAAATTTTGAGGAGGTGAAACGGCTTTCTTGGTGATCTTTCATTACGGAGGATAAATTATTGAGCTTTAGGTGCGTTCAAAGTTTTCAATATAAAGTTTCTTACAAACGAATGCTTAAACAGGCTTCACAACAGAACACATAAGTGATCTTCACAAACATCAGTTTCCGTGACACAGTAGGTATATTTTTTATTATATCAGATAAGAAAAACACATAAAATACTCTTGAACTAACTTCCGATGAGAAAGAACAATTGCTAGAACAAAACAAAACAAACAAACAAAATCGGCATACTCCGGAGTATTACCCTACTAGATTCATTCTCGATGTCAGCGTCCCAAATAATTTAATAAACCAAATAACGTAACCTACCAAAAATTGTAACGAAAACTTTGCTTTCGAGGTCAGCATCAATATTTGTGTGGATCACTTATGGAATTAAGGACAATGAAGACGAAAGCTGAGAAACGGACTGGTCCATCTTAAAAATAATTTCCGTGTTGGTCTGTCCACCGTTAAGATTACAGATCAATAAGTAAGTAATTCATCGGAAGACAGCATCCACAGACTATGAATCCCGCCCTCAGTGGAATATAAAACATTAATTACGCGCGTATTACTGATATCAGCAACGAAAACACTACCAATAATACTAATTTCCAAATCACAATGTAACGAAATCATGGGAGTCAAACTAAATGGTTATCAACCGAAAAACTGAGGCTCGTTGAACTTAAGGTGAAATAAGTTTTCATTTAATATAAAATTTAACAGATAAAAGAAAAATTGTGTTAACCTTTTTTAACATTTGGATGCTCAAGTATACGAGACGTAGATTTATACAAATGGGCACGCTGCGGAGGATATCGTTTTATAGTCCATCAATGGGTATACACCTGGTATGAGCCCTTTCTCCAAACAAACACTTCTCTACCATCCCCCACTTACAAAATATTTTAACTGCCTTCTTTGAAAATTTTAACAGAAGAGTCTCAACATAAAGAGTTTTTGTATAAGAGTTATTTTTAAGTCAGACATTTACTAACACTTTTAACTCAATTTTCAATCGTACAACAGAACAACTAATTTACAACGAACCCCAATTTAACTAGAACCCAGATTTAACGAGGAAATCGAAAATACTAGTTTGGTATAATGTTAAGTCTATGGGAGCGTAACTCGCTTTTAACGAGCAAACCCCGGTTACAGTGAACAACAGTTCTATGATTCATAAAATTTCTCTTGAGTTCCACCTCTCCAGTTAACCTTTGGCTACCTTCACCTAATCCTTTCTTAAAAAACTTTTAATATTCTGAAGTCAACCGAAAGTTAGTGATGAGTCATAAATCCTGCGCTTACGTGACGGCAGCCTTCTTTGAATTTTTACAACCGAATTCTACAAGTGTTATCCAGCCTATGGATCAAGGGATCATCGGAAATTTTAAATCAAACTTTCATGATTTTGATGCTTCTCGACAGAAGAGAAAAAATACGAAAAACCTGAAATGCTAATATAAACACTGCGATACGTTTAATGAACAATGAATGGGAAAATGTTACATCAACAAGCATTACCAATTGCTTCCGTAAGGCTGGATCTCAAGAGAGGCAAATCACTGAGAAAGAAGCAGTAGTAGTAGACGTCCTAGAAAAGTTGGAAATGAGTAAGAGAAATACTTGAAAATTATATAGCTGTTAACGCCAATGTTATCGCTTTCGAAATACCTACTCCCGAGGATACTGAAGGTGAAATCAAGCTAAAGCGCACGCAAAAAATAGCGAAAGCGGCGATGATAACGACGAATGTGAAGAATTTCAAGCTGAACCACGCCCAACATATTCAATGGCTTTTGAACGCGCAAGAAAATCTTTCAAACGTTTTTCGAAGACGGGGCTGCAAATGACGATATTTTTCGGGCCATGACTCTTCTCTGAAGAAGAGTGACAAAACAAAAAGGGACAATAAGGCAGTTCAAAAATTAACCAACTTCTTTTATACTTGCACATAAATAAAAAAATAAATAAAGCATTTATAATATCGTATGTGCAGTCTGTTCCGAAAATAATGCGCCCAATTTCTTGTGCAGCGACTATCCGTCGCACAGCGTTGCCGCTTGCACGGAAAGTGGGTGGAGTCTTGGGAACACAGCGCGACCAGCGCCAGTCGGCTCCGAGCTCCTGGAGATTCACAGTGCCTGTTTTAGTGAACCCTTGTGTGAGTGCTCGGTGGAAATCAAGATGGAAAAAAACTCTCGAGCAGCGATACGCAAAATTTTGTTTCAAACTTGAGGAAACGCCGTAGGAGACTTTTGCGTTGCTTCAATCCAGATTTGTCCCCGCCGGACCTCATTTTGTCCCGAAGATTAAAAACTCCCTCAAAGGACAGCATTTGGACCCTGGAGAACATGGAGGGGGCTACGACGAACTTCCAAGACGCATATAAAGAACGGAAATTGCGTTGGAACAAGTGTGTCAAAGCAGGAGGGATGTATTTCGAAGAATATTGAGTAATTGTACGAATCGGTTCAACAAATTTCTCAAAACCATGGACGCATTACTTTCGGAACAGACTTTGTATGTGTGAAT
This sequence comes from Stegodyphus mimosarum, assembly GCA_000611955.2. NCBI lineage: Eukaryota > Metazoa > Arthropoda > Arachnida > Araneae > Eresidae > Stegodyphus > Stegodyphus mimosarum. The sequence continues at coordinate 584,129 of KK122159.1, forward strand.
TTCTGCGATTTTTTAACCCAAACCCTTCTTTTTTTACGAACACTCAGTTATATAACGAACAAATATCAAGCTCATTGTAAGGGAGTTCGGCCGTAATGTCACAATTTTGCAAGTGGAGTGGACTACCTTATCCTTACAATTAACATAGAAAATATAACATGACAGAGAAAATTAATGTTTACACATATAAGACGGGCGGAGCCATAATTACGGAAGAAGTTTAGGGGTATAATAATTGCGCCATTATGATTAGAGAAAGAGGTCTCTGTCATTATAACTGTGGAATTCTGTTTTGAAACATGACGTTCGATGAATGCCCCACAGCAGCCCCAAAACTCGGTGATAACAACACAGAAATCAGTTACGTTTATAAACTATAATGTATTATGTATCGATAGAGTGAAAATAAGGAAATGGAGACCCTACAATTGGGGAAAAGAGTCAAACTTCTATTACTAAAGAGACATATTTATATATGAATAACACAGAAACTGAATGATAATAAATGTAGAAGATCACATAAGCTTAAATTGTAGGAATATAAACAGACTAAATAAATACCATTTTAAGAACACTGTCGGCCGAGCACTTACTAATATGCCAGTCGAAAGTAATTTGAAATACAAAATACTAGTGAGATGAATACTAAATATTCTCCAATCCAAAAACCTTCTACGTAAATTTATTAAAACATTATATATATGGAATTTAGTAAATGAAATAAATAACTAAAATTTATAAGTCCCGATATTCATTTTTTCAATAAGATTTTATCAAACAATATTTGAGTGACAGTTCAGTGTATTTTTAGAAATTTTTTAAGAAAACAAATATAAATGGAAGAGGATTGTTTCAAGAATTAATATAAACTAACACTAATTCTGAACGCCATATTTTCTTCGAAAAATTCGGTGCGTGACACTCAGAGGCCTCCTCCATGCAGTGGATTTCGTGATCCAGGTCTACAGAAATTTCAACAATTCAGGTTTTTCCTTAGTAAAAGCTTCTGTTAAGCATTCTAATTTCATGCTATCATTTTTTGTAAAGTAGTGCATCAAAATGTTTAACGGTTTCTTAGGTTAGATTCAAAAGCTTCGAATGAGGAAAAAAGCAGAGAGATTCGAGTTTGGGAATTCTGAATCTTTTCCAAGATACGTGGGGTACGAATACTTCATTCATCGAAGGTACCATCGCATTTTTAAGTAGTGATTTGCTGCATTCAAATTGTCCTATAGCTGTAGTTGTTATTTTCCATGTTAATTTTTTTCCATTCGACGATTAGTTAATTTTAAGACGTCACTCAAAACTTCTTTTGCCACTTTACCAGTAATATATAAATCACTGAAACACGCACTTTGCATTAGTTTCCCCTGCTAAACCGAGCTGCCCCAAGATAAGTTTTTCAAATTATTAATGCAATTATAATATACAATTATAATAAGTACTTTTTAAATGTTTTATAACAATAATTTTCTTACATATTTCTGATAATGAATAGACAAGTTATACATTTTCTCTTCACGTTAAATACACAGGGTCTGATCATCAGATTCTGACATACATTTTTAGAAAATAAACAGGCTTGGTGATGCTTAGGAAAATTTGTAGATACAAACAAATGCAAATATACCACCTACTTACAACACAGTAAAATCCTGAAATGTACATTATCATAAGTTTCGTCAACGAAATAAGTTTTTAAACAAAATTTTGTGTATTAAAAAAATTAATATAATGAGAAACATTTTCTATAATAAATACAGACAGACAATAGGTTTTTAGCCCAAAGAGCGTTAGCACAGAAGGGCTATTAATTTCGTTTTAGCATTTTGCGTCAATTCACTTTTCAAACTCTTGCCACCAAATATTACAGACCTGTATTATATTTAAAGAAATTAAATAGTGAAAAATCTGCATAAATGTATGTATGTTTCTCACATTGTGATAAAACAACGGTACCCAGAGCCATCAAATTTTTTATAACGTAATCCTCCTCCGAATATGGCATCTGGAAGCCCGAATTTGGAATTTATTATTTATTTCATATTTTGTCAGACATTAAAAGAATTTTTTACTAACAAACTCAACGATTTGAAAGCGAGGAATGGGAACACTGTACGGAAGAAGAAAACATTTTTATCTCCAGCGCGCGAGACTGTGCATCGGAAATTCTAAAGATATGCTCATCTTAAAATTATTTTACGATACTGCTGTTGAATTAAATTTTATGGTTTAAGTGCGAAGACATGATATTTAATAAATAAAGGTATCACACAAAACGTTTAAAAAACGCCCCTTTGAACGTAACATAAAATCTGAAAGCTTCATTTTTATTTTTTTTTTATTTATTTTGAAAACTAAGTATATTTAAAAAAAGCAACAGTATGAGGGGGGAAATTTAATTTTTTTTTGACAATAAAGGGTTTCGTTACAAAAAGTAATGTTCACTTGACGTTAAACGGTATTCTTTTAATGCTCGCAATCAGCTATTTAGCCAATCTGCAATTGTAATGCAGGTCACTATCAACCCTTTTCCCCCCTTTTCAGCTATTATACAGCGGTCAGCCACTGATCGATCTCCTTTCAGCTGCAGAAATCTTTCTCTTGCCATGAGTTCAGTTTTCCGTGTTCAACTTAAAACGCAGTGTGCACGTAGAAACGTACAAACATCCTTCACTTAAGTAACCAGCCATATAGACAGGTTTACAAGTGGCGGAAGATGTTGAATAATAAATAACAATACCACGATTTATCAGTAAACGACAGCTGCAGAATACAGAGTTCGCATACTAATTAAAACCGAATCTTTTTTATTAACAGGCAACCAGACGTAGCTCAAAGGAAAGTTTTAACCTCTTTTTGCTCATTATTAATATTAGATCGCACGATGCGGGAAAAACGGGTTAGGTACCTTTTTAAATTTCATTTCACTTCTTTCACTAACTGAGCCCAAGGCTGTAGGTCAGAGTTCAGAAAATCGAGGGCACGTGAGATGAGGCAGGAGGCAGACCAAAAAAAGTGTGGAGGTACAAATGGGAAACCGGTGTTTCTAAATATCCGCAATAAGAGGGTGTGTGACGAACATCGGGGAAGCAAAATGAACATCACCGCATCTTTGCCTTTTTCCCCATATTCGACTTTCGACCTGCAAATGGGTCACATCTTGACCACATATCTTTCCAAATTTAGTATCTGAGATAAAGCACTCAATTACTAATGGAAGGGGTCAAGTACAAGTTGAACTAAGGTCACTTAATGATCCATGAATATCCGGCCACACATTCCATTACAAGTTTTCAACTATGATTTTGCAATTTTTGTTCTGAAGTTGACGAATTGTTGCAATAAACTTCTTTTTTAGCAAATGTCTATCCAGTTTTGAAGACTAAATAAGATTCTATTAGATATCTATACGTCCAATAGAATAAACCCTTATTTCCGTGTATAAATCAAGGATGCTAAAAAAAAATTCTTTTTCTCTGCTGCCCCCCCTGGGCGAAAAAATGGTCAGCTTATATACAAGTTCAAAATTATTTATAAAGGGTAGATTTAGAAATAGAAACTAATGGTAAATTGTTCCCATATTCAGCTCGTCTGTTCTAACTTGACGAACTTGTACTTTTTGCCATATGTCCAGCTAGCTGGATTTAGAAGTCACTGGGGATTGGTAGCAGTTCTGCCCTCTTTTTTGCTTCTTCTTTTTCCTTTTTTAATCTTATTTTATTTAATTTTATTTAATAAATTTAAGAAGCTACATACTTAAGAACTTAAAATTTATGGACGTCACCTTCAGTAACAGCATAACCTTATATTTATTACAGGACAAATTGGAGCCCTAAAAATTTAATCTATGCTACTATATGCTTTTTCTGTGTTGCTGCGGACGCAAGCTGAATATTTCTGAAAGTTAATGAGAAAATCTTATATCAGCCGGTGTTTGGGAAAAAAGATAACAAAGGTTTAGACGTTCAATGCGTTGCGCGTAGGAATCTAAAAGCAAAGAACTGAAAAAAACTTCTTCATTAAAAACCTAGCTCAAACGCTGCCCGATTTAACAGAATGAGTATGGAATTCCTTATATTAATTTATTTAAGTAAATAAAGTTAAAAATCCGATGAAGCTCCTAATAAATTAAATGGCATTCAAAATGAGAAATGTCACTTTTAAGGAAAAGATGTGACACTTGGTACATCCTTTTATTTTATTCATTTAAAAATGTACAGTTCAAAACTACAGTAGATTTTCTGAAAACAAAAACCATGCATCTAATTAAATTTTAATTAATAAGCGTACATTAAATTAGATCGAATCATTATTTAGAAAAGGTTAGGAAAGTAAGTTTATGTATCGCTTCACGCAAAAAGATGTTATTTTAACAGAGTTCTAGAAATACTTATCTTCTATGTATTATATATTAATTATATTTAACGCATACAAAAAGGTGCTTTTATTTCATACGTTTTATTTTAGATAATGTAAAGATACAGATAAATTTCTGATTCACGAATTAACACTTTTGGGGTGGAGAAGTCAAATACTAAAATACTTCACCCTCCGAAATACGGATGACAAAATTACATGCATAATCACATGAATTACACTGTCGTTCTCGTTCAAGTAACATGATCGTTAGCTATGTTAAAACACCTATGGCCTCATTAACACAGTTTTCGCCTTTCGTTTGCCCTAGAATCGTTTTTATTACTTTCCATGCAATAATCACGTGTTCCGCAGCAAAATCCTCCCTAAGCAACTGACGAATTTTTTGCATACATTATGCCTCCTTTACTCTAAAGCTAACCTTAAAAATGCAGTATCAGATAGCACTTTAAAAGATGTTTTTAATAGATATGCAAAGCAAATGAAGCACGCGTTACGAGAACAAATTTTTCATCATAGGTCACATTAAAAATATAATTATTATAATTAGTTATACAAACATTACAAAATCTAATATCTATATGAAATAATAATGCGAAGTTTTAGCAGTTGCTAAAACTCCACGGAATTATTACTATTAGGAATGTGATGTTCGAAACTTGGAATCCTCGTTTTCACTGCCAGCTAACGGGCGTTATTCATTTACTTTTCACTACCATGTGTAGGCAAATATTTCACTCGTTTTTCCGTTTCTGCACCGCACTGTAGCCTTTTATACTACTCGCACTTTACACGCAAATGCAGTTGTTTTCATCAATATAACAATTAATCACAAATACTTGCGCGTGTTTGGTTAAATAAAACTTTCCTCTTAGTGACCTTGAGTTTTGATTTGGCAAAAATAATCTGAAAAATGTAAAAGATTCAAATTATTACTCAAATACATGCTGCCAAATGTATAGCAAAATGAACCTCTAAATTCAAGAGTTTTAATTATGTGCTACTGTTACTAAATTTTATTTGTATCTTTTCAATAAACATTTGAAAACTGTATTCGTAAATTTATTTCTGATTAAATGCCGTTTTAAAACTTTATTCTAAATGAAACATTTCAACATTAAGTAAAGTTCCCTCCCCCTTGTTTGTTTCTTCTTTTTCTTGTATGATGGCTTTGACAGATGCAGGACTCAAAAGATTTGAGAGATTCTAGAACCAGAACCTCTTTAGGATTCGAATTCAAGAAAATTTAGAATTTATCCAATCTGTTATTAACATCATGATGTTTAAAGATGATGGCTAAATTTAAACTACGTAATAAATCGAAAAACAACTTGAATCGACTCATCCAAAATAACTTTAGAGAAGTGCTTTCGAAAGTAAAGACACTTCCTTCTACTGTTCTCGCCTCTGCTATACACATGGGAAAGACAACACTGGACTAAAATTACATTAAGAAGATCATTAGTAGAATTCATATGTTTAAATGGTCACTTACTGAAAGGATTGTCTCTGATTAAAGGCTCTACTGGAAAAAGGACCGGAATTAGTGACAGAACACAAAACAGGAAATTTCTTCTCATAATTAAATAGAAAACATCCTCGCACAAGTCTAAATGAGGAAGTTTTAATTGGATTATGGACAGTTTAAATTAAACTAAGAAAAGAGCTAAGTGAAGAGCATTTCGAAAAATTGGCAACAACATCGAAGGCGGAGGATCTGACGGCTGTGATGATTGCATGCGAAAATAGTTTTTATCTTACTGAACCATGTTGTAATATGTCATTAAAGTTGCATTTTTTTCTGCTCACGTTTGGACTTCTCCGGAACTTTATTAACTACTTTTAGATATGAGCATCAACAAATAATTCACACACACATATATATGTATATATAGAATTTTATATTTTTCATTTTGTTACTGACATATTATGGCAACGACCTTAGTAATAATCGTCAAATTTTTTAGAATGTGGCACACTATAGCAATCATAAGAATAAAAATTCTTCAGGCAATCGTATTGACAAAATTCTTCAGTCAATCAAACGCCGCCATTTTCGCATGTGATCTTTTTGTTGTATTCCAAATTGCAACGGTTTTTATTAATAGGTTACGTTAGGTTATTCAATTATGGCAAAGCACACGAGGGCTATCTGCCTAAAGGGAGGGATGCCTTCGTGAAGGACTTTCTAAGGGAAACTGGCTCGTATACACGTTACACATGGGGAAAACCACAAAAACGAACATGCAGCCAGCCCGTTCGCGGGATTCGAACCTCGGACCGAACTACCAGCGTTCAGAGTCTTTACCGCTCGGCCGCTGGTGGGCGGTTTTTATTAATAAATCGTTTTTGCCTCAATTTTAAAATATGTGTTTTTGGAATTTGCCAGAAATGGAAAGAATTGCCGCAACATTTTACAGGAGTAGAGCATTTTTCGGCAAAATCGTTTGTAGAGACATTAGGTAGGTGAAGAAGAAATATTGAAAAATGAGCCACACCTTCGCCGGGAATAGAACCACGGATCTCTCGGTTACGCGTCGAGCGTGCTGACCACTACACCACGAAGGCGTAAGGCGTGCGAAGAAGGTGGAAGAAATTATCTTATACACTCTCCCTTTTAAAGGGCGGCTGGGGATTAGGGGCCCCAATCGCCAAATTGTGGTGCTGGAGAATCACCATCCACCCACCACCTTTTTTGTTCGGGCGCCACTTGTACAGACATTAGGTATGTGAAGCAAGAATACTGAAAAATGAGCAACGCCTTCGCCAGGAATCGAACCACGGACCTCTTGGTTACGCGTCGAGCGTGACCACTACACAACGAAGGCGTGCGAAAAAGGTGGGAAAAATACCTTATACGTTAAAGGGAGCTATTATTTTCAATCCGTTGTAAAAGCGATAAAATTTTCACAACAAAAGAAATAAAAATTAGCTTGTAAGTAAATTTATTGAATGAATTTCGGGATAATAACCTAATCAGTGTGTAAAATATATATGCAATGATATTTATTTATTTGTAATACTAACTTTTTAAAATAAACTGAATGACCACTTATGACATCATTCTTTTTCGTCTGTATAATATCGGCAGATTGTGGCCAGGTGTTTGCGTTAATATAAAAGCACTTTCATTTTTAATTTACATTGGCTGATTTTTGCCACAAAAGCGATGTGAGAATGGCCCTACAAAGAAAAATGATGATAAATGAAGCTTTTTTTTTAATCGACGTTGAATGCAGTTAGTTAGAATCAGCTGAATTTCAATATCCGAAAAAATATTTACAATTAAAACCATAAATGCTATTTAACACAGGTGTCACTTCGCATATTTCCTTAACTTCTCGAAAACTAATAACAGATAATGATAAATAAGTGCCATGTTTAGATTCACCAGAGTGATATTTATAATTGACATCCAAAAAAGGTTACAGACAGAAAAAAAAATTAAATGCAGAAAATGTAATTTGTTAGTACAAAGTGAAATTTTAATTAAATTAATTATTAATTAATAAATAATTAATTTTTGCAAATAAGAAAAGTGTATTTTTAACTGCCACTGCAAATGAATGAAGTCGGAAAAAATTCTACATTCGCATTTCATTTCCTTAACTGCGACTAGAAATCAAAAAGTACAGAACGCCGTTTGAAGAAGCTCCCCCACGACATTTCCTTGTTAAAACTTAATTTTTTTAATTTTATAGTCGAAACGCAGTGAATAAAATGTCTAATTTACTTACTCTCAGGTGAATTAGAAAGTCGAAGTGTATCAAATGACAATAGTAATAAAGGAAACATAAACAGTGACGTTATTCGTAGTGTTTCTAATAGAAAATCTGAGAATTTTTAAGCAACTAGCTGATATCTTTAATTACACATGCTAAATAGCTTAAAGCTATTCGAAGTTACAAAAACCATATTCCTTTGTAATGAGCATTTAGAATATCAGTAATTAGATACGGATTTGTTTTATTTTAATTAAGGATAAATTTCTAGCATTTATCGAAATTCTGGACCTTTCTCCTACATTACGATTATTTAAACGTCGGCCATTTGAAAAAACTAAATAGTGAGAAAATTCCTATTTTGAAAATCGACGACACAACTGCAAAACGCGAGATTAAGTTACACTTACACTAGTTTTTAGATCCTCGATCACATATCACATGACTTAGGAACTTTTATCAGATGATATCCTGCAACCTAAACATTCTGATAACTTATCGGAAACTGTGTATAGCATAAAATGTAAACAACTACAAGTACACCTCAAACTCAAATCTAACTGCCTTTTCCAACTAACTTTTTTTGGTTTTAATTATAATGATTATTTTCAATAATTCAGACAGTTTGATTAAACTAATTTACATGTATATCTGAGATCCAACTCCATACGTAACAAGCGACGTAAATTTTCAGTTACGTAAGCTGCCAAAAGGCGCAACTTTCAAACGGAAACCTACCAGTAAGAAACAAGGACTCCGCAACAATTTCTCTTTTTCCAAAATCGTACTCTTGCATTCAAACGATGTGTTCCTTTGGTTACTTTCGTCATTGGTTTACTACTGTTAGTGTTCGTTATTTACCTTTTCAAATGGAATTGAAATGAAAAACCGAATGTGTAAGTAATAAATCATAAATATAACGAAGTAGCCGAAAACAACTTATATTTTTGAAAACGAGAAAATTAACAGCTCAGCATACAAACTGGTCTTTCGATGACTATCAGATTGAAGACTAAAGGTGACAGACATTGTTACAGGTACGAAAGGCGCGCTAGAATAAAAAGTCATAATAAGCCTAAAAAAACTCTGAGCCCGATTTCAGAAATGAAGTCAATGTTGCCCCACTGGTTCGAAGATCTGATGCAAAAGCAGATACTGTTGAATTTTCTGATCATCCAGGAGAAGACTAGGTCCAATATTTACATCAAAATGCCGACATCCGAATACACAGAACAGGTTCCAGAATATTAGCAGCCAAGTCCATTCTGATGCATCTAGCTACAATAGCAAAAAGCATACGATCACATAACCTACTCTATTGTAACATGTCGCTCATATCAAGATCAGAACAAGCCCGACTACTCTCAGGCTGAACATCAGACAGAAGCTGAACAGCATTTCCAGTCACAACCATCTATTTCTAACGCCAACTCACCCACTGAGCCTAATTAGCTGTCACAAGACTTCTTTTAACGTATTATTTTAATTTAATATTTATATTTTTCTTCATATTTTATATCCGAGTAAACAGTGCTCCGCAGTGTTTACTTTATAAAATAGTACTGTGCAAATTATATACATGTTAAAATATCAAAATATGAAGAAAACATTATTACTAATATCAACTTAATTGGATCAGTCCTTAAAATTCTTAATTTTAATTGCATACATCACCTCTTCAAGGCTCCATATTGCACCCTGTTACATAACGTTTTCCATGCAATAACCGCAATGCAAAATCTTTTGCCCAATCATTGCTCAGGATTAGAACAAAGCGTTTTGAGCTTATAAATAGTACTGCAACTAACTACACAGCCTCTTTCACCATTTAGCATTCCCATGAGCAACGTGTCGCTTAGCCTCTGCTAACTAGTCTCCCTTTCGAAATTGTGGGGCGCGTTCAGCACCCTTGCTGTTCTATCAATTAAAAAGGTATACGCTAAGAAATTCGTTATTCAAAAATAAATTATTGTTAACTAACAGGATGGTCGTGCTCCTTCCAAAAATTCCATCCTCTACACAGCAATTTCCAGTCAACTACGCAGCAGCTTTTTTCGACCATGATTTAAAAGTGACTCGGTCTCTTCCCTAATTAAGCTGTCATTTAATATCAAGTTCTCTACAGGATAATAAATCATCACATACATACATAAATTTATATATGGATGTAATATACACTGTAGTTTCTTATGAAGTTACTGGTTAACAGTTTACAGATTCGACTTACGTAAGGGTTTAATTTACAGACTTGACCCTTACGTAATCCCGAATCCGTAAACTGTTAAGTAATAACGTGTGTAAGTTGAGGAATTACTTACTGTAAGAAAACGTTTTTAAGAATAATAAGAAAGTAGTTCAGTCCCATGCAAATAAATTATAAGATCATAAAATGTTCCTTCATATTTCAATATACAGTGTTCCTTTCTTCCTGCAGTGCTCGATATAACACAGTTTCGGATAGTACGCATGAGTTACAAAAAATAGCATGGTTTATAATAATACCCCTGATAACAAAATGCCGACCCTTCATCCGCTACATGCGTAATATTAAATAAAAGTATATATCAATGTACAAGGCGTATATATACACATACACATATGCATGATAGTATATATTTTGTTTTGAGTATTACATTGCACTCTGTACTTCTGCATTTCTTTTGTGTCTTTTTACACAATGAATGTATAAACTGTTTTAAAACAGTATACAGCATATGTGGTGAATATTACGTCTTAAATACGTACTTAAGGAATCTTTTTTTTAATTCCAAATAAATACGATGCACAGCAGCACATAAAGTATCTCTCCAAGTCTAGACCAGTAATAGGTCTTATCACGTAATTGTAAATATAGCTACCCAGCTAATATTAATACGTGGTAGTATGATACAAGCTTGGCATTCGTTGAAGAGCACAGTTTACTGCATCACTAAACATGGGTCAATTCTGACACTAAAATGGGAGATTCCAAATGAAATATCCAACAGAAGCATCTATAATCTAAGTTGGTTTGGTTTATGTGATTACAGCAAAGCTTTGAGGGCTATCTGCCTTGTGGGAGGAATGTCTTTGTGGAGGACTTTATAAGTGAAAATGGATCGTATAAATGTTACAAATGGGGAAAACCACGAAAACGGAACGAATTTAATACTGAAGATTAAACACCTTGTAAGGTTTACCCTAATTTTATTAACAGTTATTTGAAGTTATGCAACTTTCCTATCTATTCTAATTTCAGCTTACAATTACAGTTTCCTACCAGAATGTAATTTCAGAAGTGCAGCGTATGCAAATGAGTTAGAGTACTATTTAAGTCGATGTTTCGCCGACTTCGAGAGAGAGAGAGAGAGTCTGATTTGCCTGACTAACGCGCGTTTGCCTTTTGGCTACGTTCTCTCTTAGCTACTACGTTCGGCCATACTTTAGACCCTTGCTTGGCTTCGCCGATTCAATTAATATTTAGGAGCCAACTACTTACAATTCTGATAGCTTCGGCTGTATCTTTCAGATAGATTCAGTTAAGCTTAGTTTAGTTTAATTTCATAATTATTTAAGGTCAAGCCCAAATGGAGGCTTTGCTGTATACTCCAAGTTAGGAGTTGATTGTAATTATTCTGAGAAATAAAGGGTAGTTAACCCTTCTTAATTCTTACGTGTTTATTCTCACACTTAACCGATTATTCGCTTGTTAGTGTTTGTGGGGTTCTAAGATTGAACATTGAATTAAATAAGTAAAACCCCACAACATTTTTAGCGGTAAGACTATAAAAGTATATAAAAATGAATAAATTTAATCTTTTCCACTATTAGAATTAAATGCTGATTAAATTCTAAGGTCTATCCTGATTTTCCTACCATAATGTATTTTCAGAAAAGCGTTTAATGCAAATGAGTAAGCGTATTATTTATGTCGATGTTTCACTGACTTCGTAAAAAAGCCAGAGTTTCTGCCTAGCGCGTGTGCCTTTGGGCAACGTCTCTCTCTAAGCTATTACTACGCTCGGCCGTATGAGATTTCGGGGCAAACTACTCAGAATCCTGATAGCTTCGGCTATATCTTTTTAGTTAAGCATTAGTTAAACTTTAATTCTTATTAATTTGAGTTCAAACCCAAATGGAGGCTTTGCTGTACGCTCTGAGATAGAAGTCGACTGTGTTGATCCTTATTTTGAGAAACAAACGGTAATTAACCCATCTTGAGTCTTATGTCTCTGTTCACACACTCAAGCGATTATTCGCTTACCGGTGTAAAAGGGTTCCTACATTTAACTATTAAATAAAAGGTTGGAATCCCACAAAATTATACATAATTATTTTATTATTATATTTAACAAAACTATAAGGTATCAATTATTAATAAAAATTTTTAATATTTTAGGTAAGATTTGCCAGCGTTTCCATTTCCTAAATGTCTACCACTAGGTGGACTAAAACCTTTATTTCTGTGTCCGCAAAAAGTTAGATCTAGTAACAATGTGCATCTTTTTGTTACATTTATTATAATAACTATAAATTTTACAAACCTCTGAGGGAATTATTAATCATTCAGAGCAGTAACTTTAATGTCATATGCACACTAAAATACAAGCGATTCAGTTCACTTATAACAGCGGGTGATTAATAAAGATTTTAGATGAGCTAGTTAAGACACAGGTATCCGTTCATGAACACTTCTACCCATAATAGCTTACTATTATAACATACATGAAGCATCGAATTATTTTCTAAAATTTTAATTACAGATAATGTCACACGGAACTTGCTTTGCATAGTTTACAAATTGTATTTATAAATACTTTATATCTATCTCTCCTGCTAATGATCACTACATAACAATTTAAATATGCACATTCTATTAACTCCCTGAGAATTACTACACATGCTTGGTGAGAAAATAGCGTCCGAGGAAGAATAAGTAATCTTCTAAATCCACGGTGAATACATTCCTCTCGGAGCAAAATCCCTAGAATCGGAATTTATAAAAATTGCATTATATCCCGGAAAAAGAAAAGCGAGTGTAGAAAAGCAGAGCGATAAATTATGCATCTAATAAAATGTGCCGCCACCATTCAAAAGCATGAATTATTCCTCTCAATTAACCACGCTTTCGCTCGCAGCATTTTATTGGAGAGTTTTAAAAGTGCAAGCAAAGAATATGAAGGAAGCTCTTTATTAGATTTTCATTTCCTGTCAAATGTTTGTTCCATGATTGAGTTCCCGTCCTAATTGGAAGTCGGTATTTAATCACTGGTAATACAGGGAACGTGCAAGTATAACGAAGCTGCTGGCATAGAGACCACAATTATTTCAATTATGTTGAAATCAACGAAAAACCGCGTGTTTGTTTTTTGAAAGGTTTTAAGAGGGCATAATATATAAAATACTAAGAACTCTGCAGCACATTTTTAATCGGATTCACGAAGATTTGTTTACAGATACTACGATACGAAGATAAAACTTTGGGATAGATGCAAAGCAATATAATTTTCTTAAAATTTTAATTTTCACGTTACAATTATAGATGCCTATTAATATATGTAAGACCTTTTGAAATCCATACTATACAATCATTCAATTAAGATTCTATATAATTGAGATTCTATACAATCATTCAATTAAGATTCTATACAATTATTCAATTAAGATACAATCATTCAATTCAGTAAGTAAATACTGGGAATACAAATTTAAAATCAGAGAAAGAAGGCATCATTAGATTGGCAAATATTCTGAATAAACTTCTATCGATTTTGATGGTGATCATACCTAGAATCCTCACTGATTCCATACAAAATGGTTATCGCTTTTTTCACTTGAGCAAAAAAAATGTTTGTATTCCAAAAGAACAGCAATTAGTGACTATTTTCTCTTGAAATCCAGACTTTTATTCAAAACCTACGACAATATAAATTTTCTTTTTTGCATAATTTTAAATTTCACACAGGCATGTTTCTCTTCCATGTAGACACTAAAATCTCTCTAAGCCAATCACCGACAGCTTTAGGTGATTTTGGTTTCCTGTGCAGATAGTCGTCTTAGAGAGAGTGGACGATCAATACCAACATTCATATGTTTTCAGAAATACTGGTCGCTTTTAGCGACGGTCTTCTTAGGTTGTAGCCATGACTGTGCTCACTGTATGTTATTTCCCCTTTACATATTATTCAGTTATTTTAGAACATGCCGCGTATCTAAATTATTGCAATATCTTTAAAAAATTAATAACAAGTGACCTTTCCAGGAACTATCAAAAGAAAATACAAAAAGGAAATCTTTTAGATTGTAGGGTTTTACTTAATTTTTCTAGCATTTATTTTTATTTTGGAACAAGCTTTTCCTACAATTTATGTAAATGAGGTAGAAACCAATATTTAAATTAAAGTCTGGGTCATTTCAGCACTATATACGCGTGGTATACTCATTATGGGACAAATGAGATGCCGGTAAGAGCGCGATGAAATTCGCGCTGACACCAGCCTAAAAACTAGTATCATAGTATCACTTCAGAAACGACAGCGTGTTCTGCCTTTCGGTCACGTTGCAGCTATTAGTTTCAACGTGCTACTCTACGGTCGTACTTCTACGTGCCTGCTAGTATACACCGTGTTAAATAAGGGCCAACTCCGTTAGCTGATTCTATGCGGCTTCGGCCGATTAAATTAATTTAGCGGTAATTTAGTTTTCTATCTTCTATTTTGAGTCAAAGCCCAATTAGACGCTTATTGTACGCCCGAGATGGAGATTGTACGCCTGTTAATTCATTTTAAGTTGGAATAAATGGTAATTTAACCCTTCTCCGGAGTTGTCACTTACAAGAACTCAGCAAATAGTCGCTACACAGTTCTTCAGTATTCTAGCTTCCAAGGATCTCTAGTTTAGCTACCATATTAAGATAATGCCTATTACGAGAAAATAAATAGCAGGAAATACTGGCATGAAAAAGAAAACTTACCAAATATAAAATACGCACAAGGTTGACAATATACAACAGTGACTTTCATAAAATTATTAAAATACTATGATTATTACATTTTTAACAGTACAGTTTTCGAAAAACACTAAACTTAGAAGGTATTTCTCCCGCCTTCTTAGCATGCCTTTGTGGTGTAGCGGTCAGTACGCTCGGCGCGTATTCAAGAGTTCCGTGGTTCGAGTCTCGGCGAGGACACTGCTCATTTTTTCATGTGTCTAGCTTTCGAAAAATACCTAATGTGTCTACAAACATATCATTTTTTTCCGGTTACAAATATCAAAGTCATTCTTCATTCTATATATTGTCTTTGCTGAGATTTCTGAAAAATCATTCTATACAATAAGTTTCTATTCTTATTAATATGGTTTTAAAATTATTCATCCTGAACCTACGTAACAAAATCAAGACCCGTATTAATTACATCTCAATATACTCCGTAAAATATAAGACATTTTTTATAAGAAAATGTTCAATAAATACAGATCTATTAAAAAAACATAAAATTAATAAATGTGTATCAGAGAATGGCTTACACATAAAGGTTGGAGATACATAACGTACATCTTAATTCATATTTCCATCGATGTATGGGGCTATACTGTTAATACCACAAAAATATACGAATTTAAATCCCTTAAAAAATTGTAATGTGGGACTGAAAGCTCATGATGGTTTTTGTAACATACTCACGAATAAAAAAGAATATATCCTTCACCTTACTTTTTTCTCATTCTACTCTTACATTTCAAGTGAAATACTAATAGCGTTATCTATCGGTGAAGATTTACACTAAAATTTAACCTCACGGCAAAGAAAAATATTCGGCTTCTAAGTCAAGGCTCTAGGCGCAAACGGCACTCTATTAACCGAATTTATTGATTTTTTAACGATTTTGGAAAAGTGTCTAAGTTCGTGAGACATGGTATTTCTTCACAGCTACTGCTGAACAATCAGTCTATTTTTTTCCCTAATTTGATTATCTTCATAAATTATATGTAATATCAGGGAAACCTTGCAAATATTTAATGTGTTAATTGATATATTTTGAATAAAGCTATTCATTTCGGCTAAGGTTTGGTTCTAAGATTGCTCTTTCGTCTAATTTTAAATCAGCAGAATGGCTGAATCTCTTCGATGACAATATCATGCACAATTTCAGAACCATCCTGAAGAAAGCGAGCTAATTTGCTACGTTCTTGTAACCCTAACCTTCCAAAAAACAAGGCAAATAAATATGCAAGACGGTAGACAAGATCCAGCGAAAGACTCGAAAGATTCAGATTTAAGCGAACTGAAAAATTAAAAGAATACGAACATACATATAACAAATGTTATCTTGGAGCAGTTTGTATTAGTGATGCGAAGTGTCATTGCATGTATTTAACTCGTCTTAAGTCTCGATAAAATAATTTTAAAGTCAACATGGAACGTAACTTAAATAATGGCTTACAGACCAAAATCCAATTCATTAGATGTATAATAGATATATTTCATACTGAAAGAGTCGCGTAATGTCTCAATAGCAATAAAATAAAAGGTCAGACAATGAATTTCATTCACCCACCCTCGACAATGTTTGCCATTTCCATTATTCACATCCTTTCCTTCCCGAAGTTGAATCTGCTAATATGACAAACTCGTCACTCGGGGAAAAAAACACACCAGATAATGAACAGAACTGCACTCGTGATGACAGCAAAATATGCAAGAAGTAAACACAATCCCATTTATGATGATACACATTACAGAGAATTAATTCCCCGGTCACGCTTGAGGGAAAAACAAATTCGGAAATAGAATTTAAACGGATTACCTCACTTAGGAAATGCTTCGTCTCATTAATTTGTAAGTAGTTAAAGCTCTAATTCAATTACTGGGAAATAGGGCTTTGGCATTTTTTGTGTTCATTTATTAATGGACCCTTTTTTGCAATGGCAACGGTGGAAATTAATTCCTACGCTCAAAAAATATTTGGCATGCAACCTACTTTGTGTACAATTGTAAGGTCTAACAAGCAACATAATTGAAACTGGTTTTAGGAAATGACTCTAAATCTAGAAATACACAAACATCCTACGTAACAGAGTCAAATTAAGCTTTCTAACGATCGAAAAATGTGCACTGCATTTACTTACTCTGAGGTAAGATATAGTTAGCCTAAACTAACAAATACCTTATTTAATTCTAAAAGCAACTGTTTCTGAGGCTTTCGATTATCTCACCTTGAGAGTCGTATGGCTTTAGCGTAAGCACTTTAGTACAGCCTCTATTATCTGAAAGGCAGCGGATACTTAATACAAGGCAGCGCTCGACTAAGAGACTTTTATGCCTCTGGCAAAAGTCTTCTTCGAGACACCTTTTTCATATGCTATTAACATTTTGTTTTTCAATGCCTCCTTTAAGCCTCCAAATGACTACAAATATCATCCATTCCTCAATCCTACATTGACTAGTGACTTTTTATGATTATATTATATATTAAAATATTCATAATATCATGACTATTTTATTGTTGATAAACCGCCCATGCAATGGCGTAGCGACGCTAGCTGCTACGCTCATAAACTTCGTCAGTTTAGCTGCTACACGCACACTTTTCTTGTTACATCCTTCAGAATATCAGAAAGATAAATATTTTCTCTCTTCCTTCCCAACAGGCAATTGCACTGATATGCGCACTGATACGCAGAATGAAAGTGAGCGAACAGAACAGAGCAGCCCTTGCATGTTTTGCCCAAATAAAGCAATCCACTTTACGCCACGAAGTTCACGCGAAGTTCCTGGATCTCTAGGATTTGTCCAAATAAAGTAATCCACTTTGCGCCAACAGATTCTTTCCTTAAAACACGAAGTTCTTGGATCTCTAGGACATTTACCTAATCTATCCTACACTTCTCTCTTGCGCCTGCCTATTTATTCAAGATTTTTTTTCACGTGCGATTGCACTGTGTGATGATATGGTTAGGGGATGTGAGATAGTATCACTGGAAAGTCAGGTCTTCAAGCTGAAGTACAGTACATAACACGAACAATCAGGCTATTTTATTATATCAAACTACAAAATGGGCAGCAACTATGCTACATTAAAAGGACATTTCTCCAATGATCATTCTAGTACACAATCGTCAGCGCTGCAACTGTAACTTTCCACTGCATGTCAGTGAACTTTCGGCTAATGATATAAACTCGTAACTATTCTTTGGTACGAGATTCTTATTTCAAATGAAAAATAAATTATCTTTCAATACGCAATCCATTTTAATATGCTATTTCGTACAGAATCTTCTATAATAGCGGTTCCCAAACGTTTTAGGATCACGACCCATTTTAGGTGCTCAGGCCGTATTGCGATATTAATTCTCACAAAAATGTGTTTTATATAATTCGTCTCAACTCCTGTTATGTAGTTTTTCAGCAACCTTGCGGCCTCAACAAACTTTTTCACGACCCCTAGCTTGAAGACTACTGTAACACACGTTCAAAATGACTGCAAATATGTATCATTGCTTATTTAGCGCTTTGATATACCGTCATTCTCACTCAAAAGCCTACATGATACCATACAGTTCAAGCGCAGCATTTTAACTGACTTATTATCTTTAAAGCATTAGGCTATATCACCAGAATTCTTCATATTTAAAGAAACAGAAAATACACTTAAAAATTAATGAAATCACTCAAAAGCTGTGCTAATAGGTCAAAAGAAAATGTAAGTCTGAAAGCTAATACAACAGCAACATTTGTTAAATACAGTATTCTCGAAATGCAAATCAAAATTTATGGCAGACTGAAGCCATAATTTAAATAAGCCATAGTTTAAATTCTTCCGAAGACCGGGTCCGGTTGTTTTCAGGTTTTGATTTTCATAATTCCAGCTAAAGGCCCATATAAAATTAAATTCGGTATATCATTAATTTAACTTAATTTGTGAATTTTTCATTAATTATTTTATATTTAGTTAATTTTACAGGTTTATTATTTATTCTTTCTTTTTTTCCCACGTTTCCTAACAGTCTTCCATAAGGCTCCAGAGCTTCCAGTTTTAGAAATTATTGTTATCAAGTGTACATTTGGTAAAACACCTTACTGCGTCACATAAGATGCTCATGATAACAATAACTCTTTCCATTAACTAACATTTAAATAAAATAATTTTTCATTTTTTTTTCTAACACACGACACAAAATATCTAGTGAGATTAGCGCAATAACCATAGCAAATTATTTTTTTATGTTACGCGAAATTTTGACGACATCTCTTTAAAACAGCAGGAAAAAAAATTCTCGAAAAGTAATATTTAGGCTACATTTATTTTAGCTTTCCTACAATTAAAGTTATATCTCGTACATAATAATATAATCGCCATGTATACTTTTTTAAATTCTTAGAACTGAAAAATTAAATTCGCTCATAGTTCTTTTTAAAGATAAATAACTACAATAATATCAAACATCGTTCTAATTTTACTAATGACAATCGCAAAATCACCATTTAAAATTTAAAAAATAATAATTCGTAGCTAAAATAACATGGAAACTGAGGCAGGCTGCTGTTATCATTTTAATCGATATAGAACAATTGTACTGTGAAGAATAACAACTCACGCCCTTTCTTAGATAAATATAAACAGTAAAAATGCGCACAGTAACAAGGGAATAATTGTTGTCCCAGATAGCTTTTATCTTCCCTGAAGCGTTCTGAGGAATTATTAAAAAAATTATAACGCCCTAATTAAGAATAATCCACTAAATCCACTTAATTTATAAGATGTTTGAAATAAAAGTGTACGAAATGATACTAACACCGTTTTCCAAAGCTACGCAGGTAACATTAAATTCGAAATAACTGTAAAAGTTATTTTTTGACCGATTCAAAATTCCATACGAAGGCAGGCAATACAGTATTAAAAATTTAAAGAAAACGAAATCTATTTAATGTACATTTCTAGCCATTTTATACTTTAAAAACCGTAAATTATGAAAACAAACTCGTCTCAATTAAGGATGTAACCACGTGACTTCTAATACAAATTCTGCAATGATATTCTGTACCTTCAGTTAACTGTTTAAGTACACCACAGGGCACTGTTTGCTACCAACCGACCGATATCTTCGATGTTATTGAATCTCAAAAAAGAGACTGGTGATTCAGTTAGTGATGATAAAATATTCATTTCCTGGATTACCAACGTATCGGCAACAGAACTGTAACAATACATTACAGTACAATGTGCATTTATGTAATTACATCAGCTTCACTCAAATGTTGCTGTACATTTTTCAATCAACTGATTACCTGTATCTTATTAATAAATGCATTCATTACTATTATATAATTTTGAAGCTTGCGAAAAGTGGTTAAAACTTCAAAACAAATTCACGAATGCCTGTCTGTCTGAACATAAGAGACCATTTTCTTTAAATGAGGAAACTCTATACCTCTTTCCACGCAACCCAACGTTTAAAAATAAACTAAGATAATTTATCACTTACCTTAATTTTTTACTTAGTTTACAATAACTTAGCAAGCCCTTATTTAGTTTACATGTCGACCTTAAGTACGAATTTATCAGGTTTTTATTTAGTTTGCCCTAATTTAATTTACCCTTACTTAGTTTACATATTCAGCGTATAATTGGACACAAGGTATGGTATTAACTGAATGATTTATTAGGCACTTTTCTACATCGTCACGAGAAAACTGTTAGTTTATATATCTGTAACAAGGATTTTCAATAACATAACAGATTTCAAAAAGATTTGTGTACAGTATGTAAATTTTATACAGGCAAACGAAATATATCGCAAACGATGAGGTTCGGACAAACCGTTTACGTAACAAATGTCCATCCACGATGGCTGGAACAAATAACAGGTAATACAAATCACATCAGTCTTCGAAAGCTAAAAGAGTTTTCATCCCGATGTTTTTTTAATTAATAAGCATAAGTGAAATACATATTCTTACTGTTTAAAATAATCCACTTATATTTCTAAGGACTGACAAAACAAAAATTTATGTACCCATGTCTCTAATACATATCTTAAAACTTATTTCGTGATATAAAATCACTGAAGGCCACCTCTGAAATGACTAACAACTTAACATGCACAACCAATAACTTGAAATTTCTTCTAAACATTACAAATCTGATTTTCGAAAGGTTCCTTGTCTTCGGCCTGCGGGCAAGAAGGTAGCCACACTTTTAAACTCTTGATAATTCTATAAATATTGCATGCAGATTAACTAAAGGCATAAAAAATTTAACCAAATAATAAGAATAACATCATTCAATCATTTTTAAAGCAAAAAATGCACAATTTACCAACATATAAGAATAAAAAAAACTGAGCTCACTGAGCAGAGTAACAGAAGTGGGTATATATATTTATATATATATTTGATTTTACTTTTGGTTTTGAATTTTTTACCCTTGCCTTTATGGATGACGAAACACGAACTGAGTAATTGAAGAGTTAGGTTTGGTGGCAACTTCGCCTTGATAAGTATGTCTCCTGCCCGCTCAAGAATTATTCACTTGTACTAATTTGTCTTAGATTTAAAAAAAAAATTTGAGATTAATTTTTAGAAATTATGCATTTTTTTTATTTTAATCATGGTTTTAAATACGTACATATAATTCAAATATGCTCTTATAATTTAAATGATATTATGAATTGGTTCGCAACAATAATTAATTTTATTTTTGCAATTTTAAATTTATATTTACTTTTTGCAAATAGAGAATATTTGTTAAATTCAAATTTCATTCCTTGCAGTAATGGCGCAAGAGAATTTTTTTAATTTAAAAAAAATTGTTTTTAATTTTTTAAAATTAAACTTTACTATTTTCTTTTGAAACAATATATACTCGCACGCGTTTGGTGCATCCGACTGCAACCAAAATAGGAGATGCATAACTATATGTTATAGCAGTCCTATACACAAAATTTCAACGTTATGAGGCTACTCGTTTTTGAGTTTTGCGAGATACATGCATACGTACGTATAGATGCCACGAAAAAAATCTATTTTGAATCTATTTTAAATAAGTTTTATAATCCATCTGGGAAAAAAGAGTCTTTTATTCTTTTCTTACGTACAGATATCACCCAAAAACATCGTTAAATTGCATACGCTAGCGGTCAAAATGGATATTTTCGCTGAAACATGATACCCGGAAATTTCCGTGATTACAATACTTAACTTCCTTTACTTCGTACAAGGAAGTAAAAATCAGGCAAGAAAGGGATAACACTCATAGACTTTTATTAAATGTTTCTGAATTCGTAACCTTTTGACTTTCTTAAATCAGAATTTTAAAAATATTGTGCATTACATTTTAGACTGTAATATGAAAATATTTCACAATCTTTAAGTTTAAAAAAAAACAGTTTAAATTTAAAAAATAACTAGTTTACAACTCAGTTCATAATATATGGATCTCTCCTTTTTTAGTCTTTTAATTTAGAGAAACAGTTCTATAGTTAATATCAATTCGCATTTTACAGAATCTAACATAATTTCATTGCATAACATAAACTTGGAAATAATTTTAAAACCCGAAAAGAATTTCTTTTTGGAGATCATAAGAAAAGTCGAAACTTCGATAAGTCTAATTGCATGCTGAAATGCAGAATTCGAAAATACTGTTAATTTGCTTTTCTCGATAAGTTTCGATTTCTCGGAATTCGTTTCTGCTGTTTTCAATTTCGGCTCGTCGAAGTTCGACGTAAAATAACATTATCTACCGACAAATTAATTGTTATAACTTCGCAAGACGGATGTTTTTTTTTGGGGGGGGGGGGGGTGTTATTGTAGTTTATCGTATTCAACTACTTGTTTTAAAATGCTAAACGCAAAAAAAAATTAAAAAACAAAACAAAAAAAGAAAAACCTTGATGTTAAATTATTGCATGACTTTGCTTTCTTTTAAATTTTCAAGCGTCTTAATATTACAAAACAAAGAACAAATTCAAATCTGCTGTGATTTATTAAACTTGCATTCTACTGCATGCAAAATACTGTCAAATATTTTGGTCAGGATGTTTTAAATAAACTTATCTTGCATAAAAATGTCAAGAGGTAGCTTCAGTATAGTTTTTAATACGATAAATTTTAATACATCAGAAATTATTATTCTCAGTTTTTTCTTGAGAGCAAATTTTAGTAGAGAGTTGCATGTGCAGATTTTTCCAAAATTCAATACTGTTAGTTATATTTTTTATTTTTTATTTGTTTACTTTTTGAATGCCTTATATTCGCAGAGTTATATGAAACCTTAATTATTAAACTAATATAGCGTGCAGTTCACTATTAAATTCAAAATTCATAAACAGAAGATAATTTCTTTCAGCAAAACGCTTTTCGAAGATACGATTTTTCAAAACAGATACGTGAAACAACGTACTTCCCACGCTTCATTCTTGTTAATATCGAAGTAAAACATTCATATCGTAAATTACAGGTAAAGCACACATTTAATTTGAACGCTTGAAAATGCACGCCAACATACCGATTATGAATCATGCCTGGCTTTTGCCTCAAAGCTTTGAAACAATAATTAACATTCATTGCCAGCAGTCAAAATGGTACACTGTATATCATTCAGATGTTCGATTTCGGATGTTTTCCGAACCTCGTTTGCTCTCTCGAATAAATGAATTGTACATTCTTACATAATAATGCTATAATTCGATTATGATGCCAATCTTCACGAGAAAATTATTTCTGATTTGACTTGTGAAATTCACCAGCAAATGGAATTTTGATTAATTAAATAAGAACGTTTTAGGAAATTTATAATTATATAATATAAACACATTATTATGCTTTATAAATCCAAGCCAAAATCACCGAACAATTTGTATTTCATATATTTGCTCGAATTTCTAAAGAAATGCTTCACATTTTTTTTCTGTAACTTCATTTAAGAAACATGCTTGAACTCACACTTTACAGTGAAAAAGCAGTCATGAACGCATTTAGTGAACCAAGAACAAAAAGAAACTATAACTGCATAAAAAAGCTGTTATCAGAAGATATATATAGGCAGATGAATAGCTAGTTATGC
Organism: Stegodyphus mimosarum; assembly: GCA_000611955.2. Classification (NCBI taxonomy): domain Eukaryota; kingdom Metazoa; phylum Arthropoda; class Arachnida; order Araneae; family Eresidae; genus Stegodyphus; species Stegodyphus mimosarum. The sequence continues at coordinate 608,277 of KK122159.1, forward strand.
AAAAGACACATAGAGGGAAATGAGGGTAGCGAAACTGATCGTAGCGAAATGAATACGAGGCTAATGGTCTTACTAAGGGGTGTGTGATCTCTGCATGAGACGTCACTAACTCGAAGCACAGTTAAGTTCGTTAAAATAGAAAATAAGGCACTTCTACATCTTGCTGCAACTATCAGAGAAGAAAAGCGACAGACATACATCACTTTTAGACAGTAAGTTTTCTATCATTACTTTAAACATTCAACTATTTAAATAGGTAAATTTCAGTTGCTGAAGAATCTTCTATGCAATTTTTTTATTACTGAAAATATTGGAAAGAAATATAATTTAGTTCTCTCTCTCTCTTTATATATGCATATATGTAAACTTTCGAATTGTTCAGTATTTATTATTGCTTACTTAAAAAACTATACGCTGCTACTAATATAAAAACCCCATAGAGGGCACTTGTGAAATATTGACAACATTGATTTTTTTTTTTTTTTTTTTTGTAGTTAGTATACAGTAAAACATACTGTATATGTGTGCAGCTATGTTTTGATCAAAATATTAAAATAAAAGTCCAAATTTTTAAACTATTCTGTTCTTTTAATTGCTAACAACCATCGCTCACAAATTCTTATGCGATTCTCTCCGTGCCATACAGGTACAGATTTCCATTACAATTTTCCTACAATTCACACTTGTAATCTACGTAATTTAATCCCAGCGCTAATTATTTTCTCTGCCGTTTTTTTTCCCATTAAATGCTAAGTTTAATACTACAGACTAAAAAATATACAATAGGATGATTTAATGAAAATTGTTTATTTTATTTAGTACGATGACGTATCATTTAAAAACAAATAGATATATATGCATATATGTATACCATTCATTAATTCATTTTTCATTATACATAATAGTAATACAACTAGAAATAGTAATTATTAAACTATAATAAACAATTATAAAATTTACTCTTTCAAGTACGGTATATATTACGCGTTACTGAGATACTATGACAACGATTTGTGTCAAGTTAATGAAGGTTATCAAACAACAATAAAATATTTTCGTGCTTAAATCCGTCTGAATTTCACTCACATATGACAGAACATCAACATCCAAAAGACAATAACGGCAAATACTGATGCGTAACACTTAAAAACACCGAAGTGACGAGTTGCACAGTGGCAGATTAAGAAAGCAGTCACCATTAGACCCAAAATCAAAAGTCAAGTTCGTAACGCCTGAGTGACGATTGTTACACAACCAGTCAAACTTGACTAAACATTATAATCTAGTTCAAATTACGCAACTGCACAATTAGTCTCACATTCGCTTTCCATATTCCATTACTAGAGCTAGAGAAAGCTATCTCCCAAAAGTATACATTCCTTTAAATGAATTTTAAAGATACTGAAGATTTTCTCTTCATTACGTTGCAAAACCTTTAATCCAATAGCTGAAAAGTTATAAAGGTTTTCGCAATGCTGCTCTAGTAGAACAGGACGAAACATTTTCTACTTATAACTACCTTAGTTAATAGAATCATTCTTAGATTGCGAATATAGTCTAAACACCTGCTGATCTAATGGGTTTGAGGTCTAGAGTTAAAAAACGATTCTTAATGTAGAGAGTAACGTCATTTCTTAACGTCATGACCCACTGCGAGTAAATCGCATAAAAACTATATATAGGATTCCACCAAGTATTTCAAAATTCCAAGTCGGCTAACTATCCAAACCCTATTATGCTCCAACGAATTATCGCCGTTAAGTCTAAACTGTCTAGTTAGTACCGATGTTTATTCCTGTAATCAGAAATACTGGTCACTTTCAGAGGTTATAAGTTTCATAATGGTGTCACAGAATATGGGTTCATAATATTGACAGCTTGCGTGCTTTACATATCAACATGCTGACTTTGCTAATTTAGGTTTTGGTGAGTGGTATGTAATGCACTTTCAAATGGTACTCCGTATTTCAATAAACCCATTTAATTTTACATAAATACGATGGAATTTCAGTAAATTACGCCTTTACTTAAATGAGGACGTACCAGAAACAGAATAGCTTGATCGTTTAAATCAAAAAAGGGATCGCAATTAATAGGATTTGAATTTAAAGGGATCGCAATTGAAAGATGTAGAATTTAGCAGTCGTATAGCTTGGAAAAATTAATAATCCATATTACAAAAGGAATGCAACCTCTTCAATAATTTGATATTTAAACTTACCGTTGAATTACTTGGAAAGGAAACGAACATTTTAAATACCTGTAAATAACCTTTGGCTTTTTTTATTAATTCATGGAAATTTAATATTTAATATCGCAGAGATCATACTTCTGTTTAATTAGTATACACACTAGACTAGAAGAGAAACACGCCAATGTGACAATCAAAATCGCTGAAAAAACCTTGTATTTGGCGTACATTTACTAAAACACTCAATCGATTTCGAGGGCAGCTACAGGTCCCTCCTCATCAGGAGAACAAAATATCTAGAAAGGAAAAGCAACCTCTGTAATGGCTTTTTTATACCCTCGGGTAGAACCACGCGCGAGGAGGCAAACAGTATACACACTGTTTTAATGAATTCCTACAGGGTACTTATATCATCTTCGCACACCAACCGACTTTAAAATATAAAACGCAAAAACCAGCCAAGTACTGAATGCATCGTGCAGCCATTTTTAAGCATAACAGAACTATAAAAAATTATAATAATGAAGAAGATATATGGAAATCATTTTAAAGCAGCTGCCTAACTAACTGCCTAATGGATACTTAGGAAAAGACTATTTAATTATTTACCTAATATTAGTGGAGCTTGTTATTTGTAAGAGGAAACGAGATTTTTCTGTCATCCTTCAAAAATACTTCAGTAGCAGTTTTGTCTGTATTAATTCGGATTTTTCATTTTATGTCGTTAATTACTTTTTGCTGAGCATCTTGCAAGTATGACTCAATCTACAAAAATCAAGTCTTGTATTTTGTTTGTTCAATTTTATATTGCGTCCATTCTCAGGGAATTTCCGAAATTTCGGTTCAGTAGTTACAGCAAGAACTAACACTTCATATTTTAAAGGGTTCATTCGTGGAATTATATAAAATATTCGAATATACAAAATTTTATATTGCCTATTACCAGCTTCGCATATTAGCTGCACCAAGATTCATTTTATAATGAAATGATGACCACTTCGCATATTTTATGTTAAAAAAAAGAATTTAAATGTTCTAAAGCCGGTAGTTACATCATCCTCAGAATCAAAAACCAGTTTTTAACAGAATAATAATCAAAACCACAAGACGAAGAAACAGGTTGTTTGATTTATACAACTTTTTTAAAACTTTTCATTTCCAACCAGCTTTTATTTCTTGACGTTTCTTTCAATGTTCTGACTTTCGTAACTTCACTAAAAGGTACAATTTATTTCACTCGCATAGAAGTGTCGTTTCTAAACCTTGCAAATGGCGGACGAATTGAGAACGTCTTGTCAGACAGAAAATGGGGATGGACGATATCTACGAAGTTAAAGACAGCAAGGAAGAAGATAAGTACGTCATTGGAAGTTGTTCTAAAAATAAAGTGCATGATATTTTTCGTTAATAAATGATGGTTTCCGCTTTGCATCGATTCGAAATAATGACGATGACCTTTAAAGATTCACTAAAAAGGAAATTTCGAAAGGCCGGAGGGGAAAGTTAAGTAAGAGGATCTTGGAATACATAAAAGAGACCATAAATCTCCCGCAATATTTAATCTGATAAGCAAATTAAGCATTCTAATAAAAGCAACGCTCTTCAGGTTTCAACCAAACTTGACTCCAAGTATTTAACTCTAAATCATGGGACCTTTTGAATTCCAAATGTTTCATTTTGCCTATGCTTTTTCTAGATGCATTACGTTAAAATACCAAATACTTATATGTCTGACATCTATGGTCGTTAAGTTTATTTTCGCTTTAAAATATTTATACAGCGAAAAATTACATCCGAAAACCCAATGCACTTTCTATGAGATGGCATCTTTTTACAGATTCACGCACTGTTTGGAAAATAAGGTAGTACATTAAAAACTGCAAATATATTACAGTTAATTTTTTCTTCTCACTTTTACTTCTTTGGATTCAGCCGATTCTTTGGATAACTGTCATTATTTCTCTTCATATTCCTAGTATGTATATCTAATAGCATTCACGCAGCAATACAGTGTAAGTAATTCATGCAGGATTTCTCAACTTCTATTACTCCATAACCCCTTCTCATCACGTGCCCGGCTATTCCTGCTTTACGTGTTTTAATGGTTGTTGTAATCCATAAATATGTATTTTTTATACTTTAACGAAGCATTACTGCTGCATTCAATAAGCGTAATGATGACAACGCTTCTCTTGATTGCACTATGCTTACATGACGTTTAATTTTTAACTTTTCCAGTTCTTTTGAGTCAAGTGATTTTAACAAAGCTTTGCTATCAGCTTTTTCTTGCATTCTGTGTTTATCAACGTAGGATCGAATGATTCCTCTTTTGAAATGGAATTTAAAGAGACCATTAAAATGGAAATTCTCCAGCCGTTCAGAACCTTTATCGATTACTTGGAGTTCACTCATAAACTTTTGAGCAGTTAGCTTGTGGTAAAATAATGGGTTATATACGTTAAAAAAGCTGTCCTTACACATGTCCACGCCATAGCGATGAAAAGTGTAAGATACAAATCAAAGCCGACTAGGAGGCTCTTAACACTTGTTTTTATAGGCGATGAAAACACGAATATAGAAGTTAAAAGACGATTTTATTAGTTTCCTACATCGAGCCAGTTGGGCCTGTATGGTATTCAAGCCATTCATAATCCCTAGCAGTCTAAAAACATCTATATACCTAAATTTAGGTCAGTGTTTTCCAACACGGGAAGTATCTATTCCCACGGTGTGAACGACATGTAATTTAACAGACAAATCCAAAAGCAGCTTATGTGTTTTAGTAAAGAATCACATGGCATAATTTCAAAGGTGAATAACAAGAATGAAATAGGTGAAAATAATAGTCAAACCTTAAAAATGTGAATGTCAATTTGTAAATAAATAATAATATATCAAATGCTTGTTATAAAAACTGCTCATTATAGCGTTGGTTCCATAATAATGAAAGATGTAAAATGCAGCTTGAGGAGAATACATTAAATCCATATTCGTTATAGTTGACCACTCGTTATGATGTTTGCTTTTTAAGACGAAAGTGGTGATTTTAATAAGCACCAACTATAATACGTTAACCCACGTTTCGTAAGAGTAGTAGGCTGTACATAAAACGTTAAGAACTACTCTTTTAAATTAAAATCATACAGAACAACTGCCTTAACGTCACAGTACTGACCACACCGAATACAGAAAAGAAAAATAAATTTCAGCAAAATCATCTTTAAAGAAATGCTATAAGCGTTTTACGGGAATCTTACAGGAGTTACGCAAAAAGCAGAAGTTTTCGGATGAAAACAGCTTCGTTTAATTGTAATCAGATGTCACTTGGGTACTTAATCCCTAAGGTTCAAATACGGAAGTACATTGAAAAGCAAAAGCAATACTTTTTAATGCTCGAAAATATTTTGAATCCCCATAAACACAAATGAAGTCTACACGTTAAATACAGTACAAGTCAACTCAATGGATCGCGGTTAATGTTCTCATTCGGATATTGTTATCCAACTACCGAAGTCCCGCCCGTTTGTATACAAACGCATGGAAAATACATCATTTATTGTGATAAAAAATTCACTCAGTATTATAGAATAATTTTTTTAACTGAAGTAAAGCCGCCAATAAGTTCAAAATAGATCATAAAAACAATCAAGGGGTTAAGTGGCCAAACAGCTTGTTTTTGATTTCAGTCAAAAAATTACGCAAAAAAAGCGACCTTACTTTGGCGCACATTTTGAAAAACTCCCTCGATTCTGATGTTGATTACACAGAGGTCCTTCTTCTTCAGGAGCAAACATTTTGAGCAGAATTTTTCCTCCTCCTGCCTGGAGAGGAACTAAGGTTGCTTTTTTACCTTATTTAAAGCTTTACATTTGTATGTTCTTTTCCAGTGAACGAGGGATGTCCTCCCCGTATTAAGATAGGGGTATTGGTCAAGTAATTTCTTGAAATGTTACGAACAGTTCATTAATGAACTTTTGCTTAGTAAGTAATTATGTTTAGAACTTTTGCTTAGAAGTAATTATTTATATGTTTTTTGTTGTATTTATACTATTTAAATTCCATCGCCATTTTTAAAGACACTTTTTTTATCATTTTATATTATTACCAAAATAGTCGTACACAAACATGATCGCATTAAGCGGCGCCTACACACTTCATTTAGGACAAAAAAAAAGAATAACGCGTTCGAAAGACATTACAATTATAATACATGAAGCATTCGTGAAATAAACACGAAATTTATAATACATAAAATCAAAATCTTTAAATTTATAACAGACGAAAAAATAAGTTGGAATAGCGTTATTATGCCATGCATATGTCGCAGTTTCAAATGAGTTGAAAGGGTAGATTACCAAATAAACAAAAGAAACTTATTTATTCGAAAGTTTTTACGTTTACCATTAAGTTCGTGTCTTACATACATTATTTAAACGCGTGACGTGTTTTCTAATTTATTTCATTATATCTTCAAACATACAGAAGCAAACTTGTTAATACAGTGGCTACGTGATTAAAAAGAGAGAAAGAGCTGCACCAAAATTAACAGTGCATTTCTGCATATATTTTGAATTTAATATTCTGTTATGCAATTAAATAAAGAAAGAGAGACCCGGAATATTAAAAACGATCTCAACCATTAAAAAACCAAAGGAAATGGAGATAGGAAATTCAGTGAAATAAAAAACATACTACTGATAACAAGGAAACTGAAATGCTTCTCGTTCTTTCACTTGCACAAAGGTTAATGGAAGACTCACAAAAATGGTTTTGCAACAATAACCTTTACACAGTTTAATAATTGCTTAATCTGTATGTGCAACATCTTGAATTTTTCTAATTCGTTCACCTAATGACCCAAAGTATGCATCAAAAATTTTATTCCCGATTACCTATTTTTGCGTTTTCTACTTCAATTATTAAATTACAAAACTTCAGCCTTTGGAAAATTTCTGTTTCTACGACATCGAATTAATTTCATAGAGAATTATACAGGATTACTGCATTTTATGATATTTCGCACGTAATGCTTCCCCTCACCCTCATATACGCGAACGAACATCTCCTCTCTTTACTATAAAGAGATGAACTGTAGCCGATCACACAATTTTTTTTATTGTGTGATCGGCTACAGTTAAAGTCGCCAAATAAGGTCAAAACTGGTTACAAAAATTACCAAGTAAGAGTTTGGGTCGCCAAACAGTTTGTTTTTTATTTTAGTCAATCATTTAAAACTTAAGTAGAGAAAAGCGACCTTAGTTTGGCGTAAATTTTTAACAACTCTATCGATTCTAAGATTGAGTACACACACGTCCGCTTTATTAAGAAGGAAAAATTTTTGAAGAATTTTTCTAATTTTTTGCGCCTCCATCAGGAGCAAAATATTACTGCAGAATATTTCATCCTGCTCCTTGAGGGGGAAGAACTTGAAAGCAGATTTTTCACAAATTTGCTGAAATCTTTACAATTAAAATTTATGTGCACGCGATTCTAAGAAATTTTTTCTACTCTATCATTTCCTTGTGCTACTTTTTGGGACTTTAAAAGGTTAATAGATTGTTAAACAGTTGTATGTTAGGATAATGTATCGGATATACTAAGTTTATAGCAAATATTTTTTTAATATATATTTAGGCTCAATGAGATCGCAGAAGAGGTGCAAACAGTTTTCAGCGCCAGTGGTTGGTGTTTTCAAGTGCTTAACTGACTAATATTTTAATCTTCAAAGAACACGGTTTTTTCAACCAAAACCAAACATCGATACATATTGTGTATATCAATGTGTACTCCAGTAGTTTACCTTCTGTGTAAAGCGCAATTTAAGAATGAATTTTTGATTTCTGCAGCAGTCTACTTTATTACTGAAAGACAGGCGAATATAAAACATTAGTAATGAAAGGGAAAAATTCTGCAAAATGTGTAACACAGAGTTATGCACATACTAATATTCATAACTTTATTTTTACAAATATTGTTTTTAAGTCACGTTTTTCCTTTCCATTCTATGACGATATTGAAGCGATCTGTAGTTTGAATGCCATATATTGGCTACTCAAACAGAAAAGAAATGAAATTCATTCTCCTAATGTAACAGCTCAAAACTAAAAATCGAGGTGACTTAAAAATCAAAGTAAAATTAGTTTACTAAATAACAATACATAGAAATTTAACAATGAAAAAACGGAGATTTTATTAGTAATCAGAATCAGCCACGCAGAAAGAAAAATTCACTGAAAAGCATTAACAGTTAAAATAATGCTAAAAATAATGAATTACGAAAATGAGCTGCTAACTCAAATAAATTAGTACAAATGCGCCTACAATCAAAAAGCACTTAACAATGGATACGAACAAATTAATTTTAAAATAAACTTATATTAACGGAGAATTAATTAAAAGAAAAAAAGGGATGCTTAAACAATGCAAAATTGGTAACATAGTTTTAAAATTTTCGTCAAAACTAAAACACGTAATTGAAATGACTAAGAATCGATTTACTATCCGTAACTTAAGAACCAATGGCGACCGATTTTGTGATGACGTCAGAGGTCATGCGAATATATGCAACTATGACGTCACAAAAAATCACGAGATTTTGGAAGTCAGGTGCTACTTTTGCGACTTTTCGATTCTTTTCCTACTACTGAAAAATTTGAAAAATTTCTGGCAACACTCCTCAAGAAAGCCAGGACAAGCTGATTTTGAAATATAAAATATACCAGCCATCGGACATAAATTTTCAAAAATACTCGAACACAGCTACATTTCTTCGCACATAAACTTTCAAAAATACCCGAACACAGCTACATTTCTCAAAAACCAAATACACGCATTGTAACCTAAAATGAACGTCTGGGATACAAAAGAGCAAAGTTCAGAACGAAGGAGATTAGCTTCACACCCATCTTTCAACGATAGGCATATCTATCTATATCTGGAAAGGTTGAGATACATGAGATGTATCACGTATCGACCTTTAGCATCAGCTGCATGGCATTTAACAAGAATAACGAGGAATATCGGAATAAGATGAAGAGAAAAGTTTTTCTGTCGCTAATAGAACTATGAAAGTTTATTGGAATATCAAATACTTCAATTTTCATGACACAAGCTTTCCTTGCTTAGTTAACGTAGGACTTTTAGAAATAATATGTATAAATATATAAAATACACGCAGACGAAATCTCTTTGAAACGTTGCGATTTCGAGTTCCTGCAACGTAAAAAACATTGCCAGTTCAGGGAAATAATTTAGTGATCCAGCGAAATAAATGCACAGTTTGAAACTATTGGTCTTTTCTGTATTAAAGAAATGGCTAAGTCTCTATTTGTCGTATAATTTAAGATGACTTAATATCATATTAATTCTTTCTACCATCTGCCTTTGTCATTTTGAACAGCTAACGTTAAATAAGACTATTTGTTCTATATCGTTAATTTCTAGGGAACTTATCCTTAAATCAGCAGGCTTATTGTTAAATCCTTAGCTTAAACCGGTTCGAGATGTTAAACTGGAATCTGCATATCAAGTTCAGATCGGGACTTCTTTTTAATTACAACAGTCCTTATATTTTTGCGTTTTTCGTTAAAAACCTTTTGACACTTTATTGTAAACTGAGTATCTGAGTTATACCATAATCTGATGTTTTCAGATAACAATGTTTTTTTTCTTTCCTTAACAATTTCATCATTGTTAATAATTTCCTTAACAATTTCATCATTGTTCATAATTTGTTAGATTGAAATGCATTATATGGGCACGACAAAGACCTTCAGGATTATCTCAAGGGATCGGCCTCTTTGGAGGACTTTCTGAAGTAAACTGGATCATATTTGAACATACCACTATACACAGATACATATCAGCACGTACAGAAAACCTGAATTGTAACGCTATAAATTTGCCCGATTTGCTTTTAAAGAGTAGCTTTGCTTCAAACTGGTCAATAAAAAATGTAAACAACGTAATATCCACTAAGTAATTAAGTATTTCCCCAACTCCAAACATAAAACAAACATGAAGAATTCTTTCCCCACAGCTTGCTGCATTACAAACAAAATTATGGGTCTGTTTCGGTTCGAGTTTCCTAATTCCCTAACACAATATCATCTGAACTAATTTTTCACACCGTTGTCGACAAAAGAAACCACGTGAAAAACAACAAACATTTAATTCTTCAAAATACAAGGAGGGGACAAGACGAGTTAGGTTATTTAGTGCTGACACATTTTTGAACTGCCTCCAGAACATTTCCTAAAATCCAACCGCTCAGTTTGAGTGATTCAAAAGCCCTTTCGCTACTGGGTCTTCACACTATAGATGTCAGAGCCGAATTGTTTTCTCTCGTGATGAATCGTCTGGAGATGACAAAGACCCTATAAGTCGTTCTTCCTTCATACAACTCTTTTCTCCCTCAACACGAACTTCATCAAGCACATTAGCGCGGTAAACAACGAGCGAAGGAAACGTACTCTAATTGGCTGAGACAACATGACTTAATCGTTACGTAATGGGTTTTCGGTATAACATTCTTCCTATTCTCGGCAGCGGAATGATCCTACTTGATAAAGGGCTAATTCTGCCTACTTGCCTTGGTGGTGTCTCCGAAGAAGATTCGCTTAAACTTGGCAATGCACTTGCGTGGGTGGTATGTGTAAATTTATACGCAATTCGCTTTCCTACTTCGTTAGGCACTTCGCTTTTTTTGGTTTTGTTTAACACTACTCTTCTGACATCCTCCTTCCCCGGAAAAAAAAAATGCACGAGTTCTTGGGCACTAAATGCTCATCTTCAATTATTTTACACATACTGAATATCGGGACAATCGTATTGCCAAATAAATAACTCTGTTGATCGTACATTTAGTTTTATACCTGTTCTAAGTGCAACACATTCGTAGGCGCAGGCGTACCAGCGGCTACTATAAGTTTTTTTTTTTATTTAGTTAATCCTAACTGCTGTTATGTGCTGCAGGATTCATTTTAGCTTCTGGAATACACGATCTGATTTTTTTTTAAAGTATTTACTTCAGAACGAGAATTTGGAGCCAAAAGATAAAAGAACAACTGTCCTAAATTGTCCAGGATACAGCGTTCCTAGATCGGCCACAGAATTTTTCTTGGGATTCGATAACGTTGAAGTACGAAAAGAAGTACTAATCGCGAAACTATTGCTAACTTTTCCAAACTGATTAGAAGTAATTACCATTGCAAAAAGAGGAGAAAATGTTTCGCGATCCCATACAAAGCATAATTAAGCAGAAAATTATGCATTTTATTCCAGTATATCCAATATATCCCAAAATCCCCCTAACACCTTTCCAAGCCTGAACAACAAATAAGTTGTTAACAACAAATAAGGCCTACAAAAGTAACATCATGAAATCTGAGAATTTCCTAATTAGTTGGCAATCACTGAGCTTCCAAAATGCAAGAATTTCAAATATGACGGTAAATGATTCCGTAGTAGACAACAGTCAAGTTAGGAACATGATGGGATTGCAACTAAATTAAGAACTGAATTTTTTTAAAACTTAACTGCAACAAAAGTTGCGTTAGTCCAAAAGCTTACAGCAGGGGTTCTTAACCAGGAGAAGGGGAATTCCCCTTTTAGGGGAACTTCATAGTTGCGGAGCTTAAGGCAATCAGCCTTTTATTTAGCCGTATCCTATTACTCGATCAGTTAGCTGTTCGTCATTAGTATAATTCATACGAACAAAAATCAAAATATCTTTTAATAAAAAAAAAACTATTTTTTTTTATTTTAAATTGCCCACGTCTGCTCTCAAACAGTATTAAAGAAAATAAAACGTCTGAAAAATGTCTTGGAAATTTGTTAAATTCCACATATGTTCACTAAAAAATAAATCCTTAAACGGAATGATCAGACTTTATTAAAATTTGTAGTTACATATCGTCAACACCCGAAAACACAAAAATGGCAAAACTCAGATCAATTAAAACTTCTGAATGAATTTTACTAGCTGACCTTGAATTTGAAGAACTAATGAAAAAGTCTGAATCTTTATGCAAACACTTCCCTCAAAACGTAATAATGAACATCCTACAGATCACCAAAACGCACATAATTAAACAGAGCAAATTATACTACTCCTGAGAACTATGAAACACTGAGGTATTTTTTTAATTTCAGAATCTAAACAACACATTGTGAAGTAAACTGAATCTCACACATATATATATATTAATGAATACTGAAGTACGTACGAAATTATGTAAAATATCTCTTAGCTTATTAAATTTTATAATCTTCATTAAGTATAACATAAAATAAGAAGAATATTTTTCGTAGGAAATTAAAAAAAGTCGGTTTCTCAAAAACAATACCTCAGGTAAAAACATCCAGTAATCAGATAGGAAATCAGTGTAGAAACATCACGAAGCTCAAAATTTGTAATCCCTACAACAACAACAACAAAAAAAAACTTAAAAATTTGCTCAAAATAACCTCAATATGGCAGCTGATATATATTTTTTTCTGAAACCTTTCAAATGTGTAATCATTGTAAAAATAAATATAAATATTTCTTCCAGTGAAGTTCATTAAAAGGGACGAAAAATAATTTAAGGACGTTCGTTCTACAGAAAAGTTAAAAAAATTAGTAAGGATGTCAAGTGGTATTCGAACAAGAAAATGAATATTAACTCTTAGCAAAAATTGCACATTAATCAGAAGCACGGAGATTTCACCTTTAATTAATAAGGAGAGGGAATAAAAAATAAGTAGAAACATTTACAGGGTATTTCTAGCGCCTTCTTCGTACGCCTTCGTGGTGTAGTGGTCAACACTCTCGACGCGTAACCGAAAGGTCCGTGGTTCAATTCCCGGTGAAGGCGTTGCTCATTCCTTCAGCTCCCTGCTTTCAAAAAAATACCTAATGTCTCTAACTGGCACCCGAACTAAAAATTAAAAAAAAAGAGGTGGTGGTTGATGATTCTCCACCACCGGGATTTGGCGATTGGGTCCCATAATCCTCAGTCGCCCTTTAAAAGGGGGAGTATATAAGGTATTTCTCCCGCCTTCTTCGTATGCCTTCGTGGTGTAGTGATCAGCACTCTCGACGCGTAACCGAGAGGTCCGTGGTTCGATTCCCGGCGAATGCGTTGCTCATTTCTTCATTTTCTTCCTGCTTTCAAAAAAATACTTAATGTCTCTACACGTTCATCTGTAATAAAAGAGGCTTACGAAATACTTTCTCGTGTTTCTTTAAGGCGTAATAAAACCTATTTTCCGACGTCCATCTGCTGTAGCAGAAGTTTCTCAGCTTGTATCGTAGATCCTCGCTATTTTTCACATCAAAAGTTTTTTTGTCAACCCCCCGACAATCCCTCCCTTTTTTTCTTTCTTTTATCAGCTGTCATTGTGACTTTCTAGCGCGTATCTCTCCAATACTGTTCGCCTAACGTCATATTTTTTTAAAAAGTGTGTGAGAATTCAATTACTTTATAATTTCTTTACTTACAAATGACATTTCACGTCCAAAATTTGCTACTGCAGCTGGTTATCACTCCACTAACGCCCCTACTCATTTAAAATCTTTGTTACGTCATATTAATCACAATTTTTGACCTGGAATTAGTATTTTGTTTTGAAAATGTTCTAGTCCCTGTATAAATTCAGTTCATCTATGGCAATAATTCATATCAAAATCGTCAAATTTGCTGAAAATTGTAGAACCCAGTTGTTTGAAACGTTTACGTTGAGTAATGATAAAGCGGGAGAAATACTGGGGGAATTTAAATTCCATGATTCAATCTCGAATCAAGGAAAAGAAATAAGAAAGAAATGTACATTTAATGCCTCAACAGAATAAACTACAAATTTTGCATGGTGAAAATCTCGTTTACCAATGAAGATACCTAATAGGTTCCTATTTAATGATATAACAGTTTATTAAATTTCGTATCAAACAGTAAGAACACTCTATCTAGAAGTTCTCTACCTAAATGAATGTCTGTGGCAATTTGCATCTCATTTGATTATCTATATGCCTTTAAGTTGAAAAAATGCGATACCTGGTTTAGGGGTAAAAAATGCATATATTTTGAAGACTGTTTTGTTACACTGTGCCTAACCGAAGTGCTTTACCTCCCACTTCCTTTTTAGGAAATACGAAGTACGAAGTGGAAAAAAGTCAAACTGCTTTAAATTACAATTTCTTTTTCCTGAATTATTGTTTCTACACTGCTCCTTCAAAACCTCATTCACACAAACGTGTACGAAATGTGAAGTTCACAAAAGAGACAACTACTAGATACAGCAGCTTCTTCTACAACTAATTCCTCCGAAAAATGCATAATTAACAGCCAGCTAAACTCATTTATAAAGGCAGGGAGAAAGTCTAATATTTAAAATAGATATTATTCTGCGATTTTCGAGCTTTCGAATAGTTCAGAATTACATGATCATTTCTTCAATTGAATATTAAAAACTCTTACTCCTCCATTCGCAGTTTTTACTTAGCGATGTGGGGCACAGCCAACATAAAATTAGCTTAAAATAGATAAAATATTAGGGAAAACAGATCTACCTCGATAACATTAAAAGTAGAAAGTAGTACACGAACAAGAGAACAACAACTTTAAAGTAATAGCTTTTAGAACTTTCCTCTTCTTTACAGATAACTAAAAGATATATTCATTAAAATTATGAAAATATTTCTTTCCAATTTCTACTTAAAAGAAATATTTTAAATAAACCGTAGTTCAAATACTTGGAAATTTTCTGCAATATATAGACTTCGGTATGAAAGTCCGCAGTTGCAACTGCTCTATTCGCACTTGAGTATAATGTGTTCAGTTTTAATAATTCAGCAGTTATTATATTTAACAGTTTGAAACATTTTATTGCTAAGAAATGAAATCTATTTAATTATTTAATCTGATATTATTAAGTTTATTTAAATTAATAAATAGACATTTGTAATACAGTTTCAAAATGTATTAAAAAGATCCCGAATATTCATTGTTATTCATTGTAAAATGTTACTAATGTGTTAATTCTAAAAGAAAGTTGCATTATTGCTTAACGTTCGTCTTAAAAAAATCTTTTTTTAAATACATGTATCCTTTAGAAATAATTTATAACAGTAATATTTATATTTCTTTCCTTCAGCTTAGCAGTAGCATTTCTATTTAGACCAATGGAAATTAACACCTAATTACACATTCCGAATTTCGAGTTAGCTACACCGATGTACAGACATATGTTCTGTAACAAAGTTGACATACATTATAAAAGCTAAAATTCTAATATTGATAAAGAAAATGTTAATTTCTGCACTGAACTCAAATAACAGTTTTCATCGTTTTAGCTCATATCTAATCAGACTCCTTTTACAAAAATCTGTATCTATACTTTAGCTGAGATTACATATTCCACCAAACTGAACTCAACAACAGCTTCTACACATCTATTCAATGCTGATACATCTACATATTTTACGTCATAACCCCTCTAATTCACACGACCGTAGTCTCTTGCACTGCCGACTTAAGACTTGATTGAAATTTATTCAAATTACACGGACCATTACATAGTTTTAAATTCAATGTATTCAATTACACAGGAACCTTCTTTACTGACCGTACAAAAAGAATTTTTGTGTATTTTAATGCACATTTGTATCTATCATACTATGATCGCTAAAATTCACAATCATCAGAAGAAAGCATATTATTTTATCAAATTGTTTTCATGATTATTCAGAGTTCCTGGAGACAATCACTATAAGACTGTCATAGCCATTAGAGCTATCTGCTCAGAACAGATGCCTTCGTAGAGGACTTTCTGAGACAAGGCTGGTACTCACGTTACATTATGGGAAAATCAAGAAAACCAACCAGGCAGGCAGCCCATTCGTCTGGATTCGAACCCGTACCAGGACAAACTACCAGCATACAACTGTCTTACCCACTGAGCCACCAAGAGCATAGACTTCTGCTGAAATATGTTGAGAAGCTACAACTATTACTATTAATACCAATTCTTTTTGTTAAATTGCTTGACACCTTTTACACATTTTAATACACTAACACAGTTTGCATTATTTATACATTCGAGAAAAATTTTGGTAAATTAAGACTCATAAAAAAAGTTTACAAACTCATAAAAAAAAGCTTCCAGCTGTTTTTACCTTCGAATCAATACTACCGAAAACAGCAATCAATATTAACATCGATATTATTGCTGTTACGGGAATATGAAAAATAAACTGTCCGATAGGAGAACGCAAAAGAGAATAAGCGGCTAAGACTCAACTCCGGCTGAAAACCTCGTGCCTGTTTCCGTTAAAAATTAAACCACACCCATAGCGCGCCCACATCTATAATTCCCGGGGTCCCATACAGGATACCGGGGTTGCATCCCACATCTTCCCTGACCGTTATAGAGGTTAGTGATGGCAGAATCAAGAATGAGAGAACCGACTTACCAGGTTTTTGTGCAGCGTGTTGCGAAGGTGTTGGCTTTGGAGCGGAGAGGCGGACTGAAATGCTAGCGTTCAAGTCTTGCGACGATCGTCTGAATTAAACACTGCCACCGCCATCTTTCTAGCGTATGTTTATTGCGAGATGTGGGTGCTCCATTCCACAAGTAGTGGCGCCAAGCCCCACGCATGACGTCATGCGGAGAAGGGTTGCCATATCGATAGCGTCGCCAAGACGCCCTTTGCAAATCGGGGAACGTTTCATTATTAAAAATGAGATATTTTCTGATCAGTAATTTTGAATTTCGCAATTAAAACTACACGGAGAAAAGGTTCTCGAAAGAATTATTTAATAATGAAAATATTTGTATTATCAGTACTCATAAATTTGATTTTTTAAGTATAATAAAGTAAGACCATAGGAAATACGTAACATTTTCGTCTCAATTTTATTTTAGTGTTTTGAAAATAATACGTATTAGAAGTAATCGATACACGTCTTGCTGTCTCCAAGTGATGAGTTCAAAGAAATTCTCTGAGGTGTGACGACGATGTGAAATCGATAGATAAATTTCTAAACCATAAATGTCACATTAATCAAAAAAATTTAAACATATTAAACATAAATTACGTTCTTAACATTTTCATATAAATGTGGCCCCGTTTCCTAAATAATTAATTTTAAGACCTGAAATAAAGTGCACTATTTCAGATTGTACATTTACAGTGTTATCTCTCTCAAAAGGACGTTTCTCGGACTCTCGTTTCTGTATAAACACTCAAAAGAGTGCGTGAGTGAAAAAACGTAATACATATACTTGTAGCAGCGGCTCTGTGCTCCCTGGAGCCGTGAGGGATCCGTTTGCGCATCCCACAGGTTCTTTGGCCGCTCCAGAAAAATAAAATAAAATAAAAACTAAATTAAATTAAAATGCAAGAAGCAAAAGTAGAACAAAAAAATTTAAAAACTGCATTCTGAACGCGGAAATTCACGTCTTCTTAAACAAACGATTTCGTTTCGCTTCTTCTTAAGCAAACGATGCTGGGCCATTCCTTGGAGCTGAAAAACATTCGAGAAGCTGCTCGATCCTACGAGAATTTCTGGAAACTTAGCTAAGAAGTTAATTCTAAAAAGGGCTCCGCGAGTCAAAATGTTTCGGAACTGCTGCTTTAAAGTATCATGTATGATTTCAAAGGATGATAGGAAAATAAAAATTAGGCTTTTGTATCAAAGCACTGAATAAGCAATGAAACGCTGTGCAATTACGAAAAGTTTCATGAACATGTGATAGAAAATGGTCTGATAACGCAGGCGAATTTAAGGAGTTGCGCAGGGCGTAGTATTGAGGGGGGTTTCGCACTTCAGTGGTTTAATCGATCCGAACTGATCGATTTTCCAATTAAAAGGAATCGTAAACATTCACTGTTTTTTGGAGAAAATATCCCAAAAGTTCAAGTGAAGTGATTCCGCCACTTCATAAATCAGCCAGTGTGGGGGAGGATAATAAAAACACACGAAATCACTCCATTCACTATCTTCATTGAAAGGTTTATGAAAACATGCCTCCCCTTAGATAGATAGCCCTAGTGCACTTTGCCATATCTAATTCAATCCATTTATCAGCAAGCAGAAAGAACAAATTACGCATTATAGCGAACTTCCGCAAAAAGTCACAAAATAAAATTCGTTAATGGCCCCGTAATAAATATACACTAAACGTTTATGCAAAGCAGTGATGCACAATATTTTATGTTTAAAGAAAACTAAAAAAATGTTGAATGAAGTTTTGTTTAAAAAAAACTATCATTTCGTTCAATAAATAGCAGG
Source organism: Stegodyphus mimosarum (assembly GCA_000611955.2). Taxonomy (NCBI): domain Eukaryota; kingdom Metazoa; phylum Arthropoda; class Arachnida; order Araneae; family Eresidae; genus Stegodyphus; species Stegodyphus mimosarum. The sequence continues at coordinate 626,742 of KK122159.1, forward strand.
CGAAGGAAATAATCTTTAAAAATATTTAACACTTTTTATTTATTTGAATTAGTTATTAAGACTTAATAAATTGGGCTATGGTAATTGAATGTATATTATATTGCAAATATTGTATTACTATTATACTGTTATCGTATTAATATTATAATATTATATTTGATTTTAATATTGTGAAAAACATTACAATCAAAAAATAAATCCGCACTGAAAATGACTTGCATTTGCAAAACACGAAAGCTGTGAAAATTAGAAATAGTCTATTTTAAGAATAAATCAAAGGTGCAATTGGAAACCTGATTCCGAATGGACTGCTTCTGGTTTTATATTCAGCGTGTTCAAGCATAAAACTGCGAAAAGTTTCTCTTCCGACAGACAATATAGGTAGACAGAATTTTTTTTCCATTTTATCAGTGGGAACAAAATATATTCACAAACGATATACTTCCAAAACAAATAATAGAACAAATAACAGATTTCTCTCAGTTTTGAAAAGAATTTTTCAGAAGATATAGACAGTAGTTTAATAGATTTCCTTTCTCTAATTTTATCGTTACTTCTCCATTGCATTGCAGACAACCAATTCAAGTTGGTCAACCACTTCAAGAGGTTCTTTATATGAAATAAAGAAAAGGATCTGCCATTTTTTTTAAATCAGTATTTCAAACAAATATCTTTGTAGAGAAATCAGACTAAGGTTTAAAAGGGCTTTACATGCCTTTCTAATTTTAGCAAAATCTTTTAACTATAGCTTTCTTTAAACCATTTTGTTGAAAATTTGTATACACTTTTTCTTTTGTAAGACGCTAAAAAAGGGGGATATCATGCATTTTTAAATATTTAAACAGAATTGATGACAGAAGATTGTACGGTTCATCTTCTTATTGGTTTGGTTTCCTTGTGGTTACTGAGTATGATTATATATATGATCATTCCCGTATTAAGTTTTCTGATGTTCCGGGTTCTAAGTTCCTGATTAGTTTCAGTAGTCAGCCTCAAATCTGGATCTGATGACTTGAATTCCAGATTAACATGACAGAATATAAGCTTCTGGTTAATTCCGTCCTGAAACACGGGCTCTGCGTTTCAATTATGCCTCAGCTACGCCGTTTCTCCCGCACTGTGAAAGCTTCTAGTTACAATGAACCATCGCATAGAGTAGTAACTATCACCTCTTCAAGCCAGTATCTGGAAGCCTTATTTTAACTGACGATCTTTCTTAAATATATGTCCAATATCTTACGAGTGTTTAGTTAAGGACAGTCTCAAGTTGTGGACGATCCTTTCATACTTTTATTTCTAACTAGAATTTATTTTGTCTGAAAATACTGCTGTAGAACATACGAAGTATAAGTGCGGTAGAACACTGGTTATCAGAGATCCGAATGAGCAGCATTTCAGCAACGTTTTATCAACTTAAAACAGCGTATTGCTATTCAAAAATTCATCTCGAGCGATGATCCGAGGCGAATCTCTTGAAGGTAATATATCATTTTTCTTATAATTCAAAATACCTTTCAAGGAAAATTTTTCGAAAGCATAGAAAGTCCAGAAAAGATTTCTCATGGCCTATTGAACACCAGGAAAAAAATTGAAGCCACCCATATTTTGGGCCACACTGGTTGAAATTTTGGTTAGCGAGCCGATGATGAAATGTCTCGTATACAAATGTAGGAAAATAACACTTCTCTGACTCCAATAAAATCAATATTTTATTCCTTACAATGTTATATGTACTTATTCATAATATTTATTTACATTTTACATGCACATTAAATCGCAAGATAGAATACCGTTCTTTGTTTTCCTCGGAGACAAGAAAAGGTGTTGCCATTCCGCTTTAACTAAATTAGAAACTTGACGGAACTGAAGCGACGCTACAGATGACTTTGGGTTCGAAGACATCGACGCTTGTGACTGCAGTCTCGTTGCCGATGGAAACGCTAAAAATCCTTTTCCTGAAAATTACCTCCAGACTTTGATGGTAGGGGAAGAACGATATCCGATCTTTGAAAAACATGCCCTGGATATACTCAATCTAAAGCGGAATGGACCAGATACTTTTTCGCGTATTATGCCTAAAACTGAATAAATTAATCTGATATTTTGTTGCTGAAACTACCGCAAAGCCCTATGGGGAAAATTATATGAGTATCTTTAAATAAAAATTCCTTAAAGAAAATCCGAAGGTTCAAATATTCTAAAACCTTCTAAGAACCACAAGTCTAGGCAATTTTAGCTTTCTGCAGAGTTGGTCGCCTTAGGGTGATGATGTTAAACATAGCTGTTTATTTATGCCATGAGAAATATTTACTTTAAGAGATTAAATTGACATCTATGGGATATTAAGCCATAAACAGTTTCAATGCGGTGTTATAAAGTTTTCCTTTCTGTTACTTCTTACAGTTTTATTTTTAATTTCCATGTGACATCTGTTATTCACACGTTCATGTATTGAAGTGTGATGTTGTAATGCATAGGTTCCCAACGTGGGCGATAACGCCCCCTTGTGGGCGTTTCAGGCTTTCAGGGGGACGGTAAAAAACCCAGAGAAAATTAGGGGGCGTTGATATGGCACAGAGGGGCGTTGGAAGATTAGCCAAATATAGTCTAAAAAAGACTTTAAAATCACGCTGATAATTCATTTCTATCACGTGTGCGAAAATTCACATATTCGATATGAGACTTCACTGTTCAGAGAAAGACATACCTCTCTAGTATGTACGATTCTGGGGCTGCATGTGCTAAAACTAGCAACCTGTCTTGCCAATTTGGCGAGATGCACTCCAAAAAGTCGCAGAAAACTGTTGACTTTTGTTGAAAGGGTCACCATTTTAGTGAAAGGAGCAGTAGAACCGGAGTTCATAATATCAGAAGGAAAAGCCTTCAGTGCAAAAATATATCTTTATTGTCTTTATGTACATATTTATGTTACGTCCAAAGCCCGAAGTTCGGCCAGTTCGCGTTTTGGCCAGGAGGTTTGGCCAAAGTCCGAAATACTTGCAATTAATATTGTATTTTATACTTTGGCCGGCCATTTCGCGAAGTGGCTGGGAATTCTTGGCCAAAGCCTGATGTGATAATGGTAGATTGAGTCTATGGAGCAGAAAAAGACTAAGGATCACCCTTAAAGGTAGTTGACAAATTGAGTACTCAATTTGCCTCTGTATTCATACTCGATACGCAACGCATTTGCTTAAGATATAATTCGTCATTTTGAAGGGCGCAAATCTAATCTTCACACTATCACATTGTTACAGCATATGCGTTCACTGAATAGTTTCTACTCGTTGAACTCACAGAAGTACTCATTTTTAAATACTTCATTTTTAACAGTGTGTAAAACCATCTGCCCTTGATTTCTTTTTTCCCAAATTGGCCGGTCAAAGCCAGAAATCAACAAAAAGATTGGACATTCGCCGGTAAGTTTACAGCAACGTTGGCCAAAATGCGAATTGGCCGATTTCGGGCTTTGGCCGTAACATTTACAAAAAATGTCACTGGGACTAAAAAATGCCACTTACAAGCGGCAACGATAGCGAGATCTCCAACTAAACTGTATTCTAAGAGAGTCTGTAAAAGTGCGTAGGCGACGTTGGACGCGGGAAAAAATTAGAGCGCCGAAATAAGCGGCGGCGGAGTAGACAAATCGTCGCCAGTGGTTTACCCGATCAAAATTGTAGGTAGCTAAAAATAGAACAGCCCCGCAGAATGCTACAGACTCAGGCTCACACTATCTATCGTTCATCGCAGCATGTACTGCGTACGATGAAAACGGCGTTGCCTTAATATTTTGCTACTTCAACTTATATTATTTAAACCGGCAGTATCCCTTGCAGCTCCCTTAACTTGGATCAAGTATAAGTAAAGAAAAACCCATGTCGGAAGCAAAAAAGAAGAGGCGGCAGTACAGTGCGGATTATATAAAATACGGATTTATCGAAAATCCCTCAAATCCATCATCTCCATTGTGCCTTATTTGTCAAAAAACATTTTCGAATGAAGCGATGAAACCTTCTAGGCTTCAAGATCATCTTAATAAAATGCATCCGGATAAGAAAGACAGAGATATGACCTATTTTCTAGAGATAAAAAAGAAGATTGAAAATCAGCCAACTATATCAAAATTATTTTCATCAGCTTCTAAACAAGACGATGACGGACTTCGAGCTTCGTACAATATCTCATTGTTGATTGCTAAAACAGGCAAGCCACATACTATTGGGGAAGATTTAATTTTACCAGCAGTTAAAGAAGTAATAACCACCGTGCTCCATAAACCAGCTACAGATATTATCCGAAAAATTCCTTTGAGCAATAATTCTGTGCAAAGACGAATTGATGAGATGGCTGAAAACATTGAAGAATCGTTGTGCAATTATCTGCAGACTTGTCAATTTTCAATTCAGCTGGATGAGTCCACTTTACCAACCAATGAAGCATTGTTATTGTCGTACGTGAGGTTTATCAAAGATGAAAAAATATGTCAAGAAATGTTGTTTGCTACCAATTTGGAAACAGATACAAAAGGAGAAACCATATTTGATACACTGCAAAAGTTTTTTGACGAAAAGGAAATTCCTTTTAATAATATTTTGTCGGTTGCTACGGATGGCGCACCGGCTATGACAGGGCGTCACAAAGGCTTCATAGCATGCTTAAAAAATAAAGTTCCGGACGTGCTTGCTGTGCATTGCGTAATTCATCGACAGCATTTGGTTGCGAAAAATTTGAGCGAACGTCTCCATACATCACTGCAATATGTTATAAGAGCAGTTAATAAAATCAGAAGTAACTCGTTGAATGACAGATTATTTAGTCAGCTTTGCATTGCAAATGATGAAGATTTCAACCGATTGCTGCTTCACACAGAGGTGCGCTGGCTTTCAAAAGGTACTTGTTTGACTCGATTTTACAATCTGTTTGAATCTGTGATAGAGTTCCTAGGAAACAAAGACACGGAATTGCGCGACAACCTCATCGCATCAAAAAACGATATTGCGTACTTAGCAGACCTCTATAAATTGTTTAATGATGTCAATCTCCAACTTCAAGGAGAAGACTTAAACTTGATTAAGACTAAAAATAGCATTGCTGCTTTCGTGTCTAAACTGCTATTATATAAAAGAAATATAGGCAGACGTGAATTCCATACCTTCCCATGTTTATCAGCAGTATCATTCAAGCACGACGACTTGCTTGTTTACTGTCAGCACTTGGAAAACCTCTACAATGACTTCAAGGAACGATTCGAGGACATTTTAAACATGGACATACCAGACTGGGTTTTGGATCCTTTTTCCAATGTCAACACAGCAGGACCATCTCAGTTAGAAGAAGAACTGATAGAACTGACGACAAATGAGGAATTAAAAATTAAATTCAAGAATGGCTACCAAGAATTTTGGCTGCAGAAGTCGATTTCGCAATTGTATCCAAGATTATGGTCGATTGTGCAACGATTTCTGCTAGCATTCCCATCTTCATATTTAGCAGAACGTGGATTTAGTGCTGTAGCAACATTGGTAACGAAAAAGAGAAATCGGCTCCATGTTACTGAACGCGGCGATTTACGATTGTTTTTAAGTAAAATCGAGCCTGATATTAACAAGCTTCTTAAAATGCATCAAATTCAGCCTTCTCATTAGTTAAGTTAGAAATTCGATGCCTTTAAATTTTAATAAAAATACTTTTTAATAATAATTAAGTATGCCTTTTGAGTGTTCTCTGAAACTGTCAATTTATTTATTTAGAAAGCAATAGTTTATTATGGATTATTTCGTATCATCAAAACCCCTGCCTGTCCTTATAACAGGTAAGCTAAAACTTTTATTTTTCTTTTTAAATAACGAAGAAATTCAGTAGCGTTTCAATTCCAACAACATTCTGTCTATTAGTAATTTTTTTTATTTAATTCTTGTTTTCACCATACATTACGTAGGCTCTTATTTCTCTAGGGGGGCGGTAATGAAATATTCACTAGAAAAGGGGGCACCAGTTCGAAAAAGGTTGGGAACCTATGTTGTAATGTATTTTAAAAAGATATCAATCGAATATATAAGAAATATAGCAGTTTTGGCAAACAATAAGCGTAATGAAAATAATATGCAGTTGATGACCAGAAAGTAAGAAAAGCATAGTAACATTTTAATCATTTAATTATCGCTATGCAACTCATGAAATAAACATTCGAATTTTGATTAATCAAAACTGAAGAAAGAAGAAAAATTCTGTTGAATAATATTTTTTTAAATTGCACCTAAACACTAGATATTCATATAAAAAATGCTATGCTATATACCTATAGACGTATTTAACAAAACAAGACAGATATTGTCACATATACTAGCAATGAAAATTCTTTCGATACATACATTCTTTCGAAACAATCACTCTTAAGAAACTGAGTCGCATTATCATAAGATTCTACTGAGGAAATTAGATGGAGTCTGCCCATTTAATAACAATAATAAAGCTGTAAGGATTCATTTTACTCTTAACCAATTATTTTAGTTTTTTTTTTCCTTTCCCTCCTGATTTCAGTTTCCTGCCGGAATATAAATTAATTATGACGTAAATGCAAATGCTAAACGTCTTTCAGAAGCAGTATTTAAGCTGCGGTTCAAGAGTTCGAAAAGAGTAGTAGCGGACTTAGTTCCGAGTTTATGCTCCACGTTTGAAATTAACTCTCTAGCCGGTGTTAAGATGCCTTTTAAATTTATACTGATATTTCTAACCTCGCCTTTTCTGTGAGCAACGATTTAGCGTTTAGTTAAGCTAAGGAGCCAGTCGTTAGATATCTTAATTTATTAGTGATTTGTTACATTCTTATTTTCTGTTAAATCCACGTTTAGCCACAAGTGGTGGTGATTTGTGAGCACGAAGCGCGTGCATTTGTTTTCATTTAGCTTAAATAAAACGGTTAGTTTAAAACCTTTCTTCTACAGTATTTATTCTTCAAGACATAACGAAAATTTGCTACTTCGTCTTATACATAGAGTCTAAGTTGTATGCTACCTGAGAAAACTCAAAGACTCTATAAAGTTAATAAAATGATATTTTGAATTCCTAAATGTAGCCTCTTTTCTCAAAGCAGAAATATTATTTGAAAACATCGAGAAAAAAACAGTGAAACATAAACTACATTTTAAAGGCGTTGTTTTGCATTTAAAATAATTTATTAGATGTTTTAAAGAATAAAGCAAAAACATAGAAGGCCAAAATTTTGCTTCATTCCAAATAAAATTATTGTGTTTCTAAAAAACTGCAGTTTTAAGGAACATTTTAATTGCATGAAGAAGACCCTCCATGGTTTACGATGGCTTTTTAAGAAAGAGAAATCAATGACATCCGAATAAAGTTCAGTTATCAGATGCCCCTTAATTCAAAATGTTTACGGTATGGTCATGTCACATGTTTAAGAAACGAGAAACCAGTGTCTTTCGAATAAAGTTCAGTTAACAAATACCCCTTTATTCAAAATGTTTACGGAAGGGCATGTCACATGTCTTTTTCTACGGGACAAGAGGAAGTGGTCGGGACACTAGAATTTTGCCATTGGTTATACAGGTATAGTCCCACTGCTTCAGTAGCACAGCACCATCCAAATTTTCACGGAGTGCATGCCGGGGGATGAATTCCCTTCTTCTCTTACTACCAAGCGAGTCGAAAGGACCTCAGACTTCCTAGAATTTAAGGTGTCCATATGCCGCAGGGACATCGTATCTCCATCCCTGCCTTCTCATGAATTTGAACCCAAACCCAAAGATAAGACAGCCAGCTTCGCTAACCACTATAATAATGTTCAGAACGGTCAAAATTCTGTACAAGTACAGGTAAAAGGGAGCGGGATACCAGAATATCCCCACTGGTCATACTACCTAACATTGGTCCATAGGTCCTGCTGCATTAACTGGGTAGCTCCTTCCCAGTTTTGATGTAGAACACCTCGAAAATACTACCAAGATGACCACTGACCCTAGGACTTGACGAATCTCTCGGTGTATTGTCATCTTGTGCCATTTCGGCCATTTCTATCTACTGAGATTATTTGTGGGTAAATCCAACAGGTCAGATGCATTTTTAACAATTCTGCAAGAGATATCAGGGCTACAGATACACAGATTTACATACGTCCAGTTTACACGAATATTTTTACATATACTGTACATTCTTACAACAATATAGTAAATTTTTTATGCTAGGGGATTAATCGCCATACTGTGGTTTATTATGATCTAATTTAATCTAGCAGTTATATTTCTTGTTTATTGAATATCCCTAATGATTTCATTATTCACATTACTGATCAGTTGGATAGGTTAATATCACATGTTATAAAATATGCTTTTCAGTAGCAAAAAACACGTTATCACTAATACGTTACAGATTATATCAAATAAATGTTTTTCATTGAGGAACGTATCAGAAGTTTCCCACTTTTCTTAGTTTACTAACCAAACCACTCGAGAGAATTCTCGGCTAGTCAATATTTTAAGTGATCCTAAACTGCATAGATGTTATACATTTACAAACATCCATGCCTTCACCAGTGTCTCCGTCTCTGATTCAAATCTGGGCCCATCGATGCGGCAGTCAATATCCTAACGACTGTACCGATCAGAATGACTCATATTCTCTATAGATGAAATGTAAAAGTGACACCATCCTGGACAGCATTCTTCTTGTGATACAGAAAATAGAATTAAAGCATTTTTCGAGTTTTCGACGCAGTATTGCATCTTGAGTAAATAGCGTTTGAATAAAAGTGCTTTCTTTTTCCCCTACAAAAATATTTCTGCCCTACCACGACCATTTATATCACAGATTTCTCAGTCTCTGATCTGCTGTCCTCTTTTGCCAACGTAACTCTCTACGGTCAAAATTTCAGACAATTAAATCAATTCAAAATGTTCTGACGACCCGTCTTTGATAAATACCAAATGTTGCACTTTTTCTAATACTTTCAGGAATGGCAGGAGCACTAGAGAAGATGTATATATTCTTATGGATGTTACATCGAAAGTGATTAGATAATTAATGATTTTTTTAAACTTCGAAAAGAATTGCTCTCCAAGTCTTTTTCAGAAAATTTTTTATCATACAAGTATTTGAAGTCAAAGATATTTGACATAATAAGTAACATAACAGCAATTTTTAGTATATTTCGGCTCTGAAAAATATTCAGTTAGATTCATCGAAAATTTCGAATTATTGAAGTTCTCCATTATCTACTTAGTCAGCGATAGAAGATAACCACGATAAAAATACTAGATATATAAGAGCTACAAAAGCTCGATCTCCAGAGGGTCAAAGAAATGTAGAAAAATTAAAGTGTAGAAAAGAAATATCACTTTCTGCATCAAGAAGAAAACGATAAGATATTCGGAATATAAAACAGAGAATAATGGCGAAAGGAGGAATTCATTACGACAAAATACGAGAAAAGAAGTAAAATACACAGCGAAACCACCAGCATTTATTTGTATATGTCATTCGATCAATAATGGGCTAATGGAAAGCAGGATAAATAAAGTATTTATCATCCCTAATGTGCAGTTTTTATTTTACGCTGTTTAATTGCGTTGCATGTTTATTTTATACAAACTGAAAAATATATCCTGACATTCAGCTTTAAAAGAAGAAGAGCATAAAGCTAAATTTCGCTGTTATATTATTAATTATCAGAAAGGGAAGAATGGGCAAACAGTTGCATTAATTTTCCTACTAAAACCGCAGAAACGATTGTTAAAAATTTCATAATTCTTTATTAAAATTCTTAACATCTGTAGCCGGAATTTATTTCTTTTCTACTCTTTGCGAAGAAAACCATGTCCTAATGAAATAGAAAGCTCTTGTCAATATTCATGACATAAGGTGCTTAATTTTTCTTCTGGATTATAAACAATGCAATATTTATCAATCTGTAATTTTATAACAGTGGAATTTTTACTTCTTCTTCTGAGGCACTACAGCCAAGGCCATCTTAATCAATCTACCCCATCTGGACCTATTCATGGCTATACTCCTTCAGGCTTCTCTATGTATGGTATTAATGTCATCCTCAACAGCATCAAGCCACCTAGTTGGTAGCCTTCCTCTCTTTCTAGCTCCCATGGGTTTGGTAAATGCGAGTTCTTTTACTTTGTTTGTGTCTTAAGTTCTGCATAAATGACCCAACCATCGAATCCTGTGGTTTTTTATGACCTTGACAATATCAGGCTGTCTAAATTTTGGGTAGATTTCATGCTTTGGTTCGGATAATCAAGGAAATACCTTTGGTATTTCTTTTATCAATATCCGTTATTTCAATTAGAAGGGGAGAATTACGTAATCTATCCATATAAAAATTTCAGCCTTAAAATATAGTTAAAAGAATGAAAGAAAAGGATTACGTTATTAATTACTAGCCACATTCTTGTCAAGCATTTTATATTTAAACTCCTGGAAGAAACTGGTCACTTTAAAACCTCTTCGTTGTGTTGATACATTGATCTCCAAACACCATTTTCACAAACAACGCCAAATATTTTTTCTTAGTATTATTAGGAATAGGAATTTTACTAGCAAACAGATTATTGACTTTTACCGAAGACTGGTTATTTTATTAACATTTATGCCAAGGAATTTCGATGGGGGCAGAGTATTTATTTTCCCTGTAGTTTCAAAAGGAATTTCTTCCCCTTCAGATTCAGATTGAGATTGTAAAAATAAGACAAGTAATAGACTCAGATTGTAAAAAACAGCAAAGACCGGCTATGGTGCGGTTAAAGTTTGGAATAAAAATGGTTGAAAACTTTAATTGTAATTTTTGTAAAAGCGGAGAAATTAGCAGAAATTTTACTATACAAATAATATGAAAGCACAGGAGTTTCGAAAGTGACTTTGATTTTGAAGGATATTATATGTACTCTTAAAAATATACTGAAGTAAGGGTACTTTTTCAAATATGTGAGTACTTAAAAACATTTGTAGGTTCCTAAATTGGTTGCAGAACAACATGATCATGGGCAGGACATTCTCCACCCCCTATTAAAGGACGTGATGTTAAGATTGAAAGTATACCGTATTTATTCATCATGCTTGTCTTATACCACTGGTTTTCGAACTTTTTGCCCCATGCACTTTCTCTTTCAACATTACTAGACGATCATATCCCCTAACTCCAAAAATATATATACTTTTATTTAAATTTAGATATTTTTTTTTGTCTTTCATAAAATTCCCCCCCCCCGGGGTTGACTCAGGAGAATTCCTGGGAAGTACTGGTTACGTTCAACACTTAAGCAGTCTCAACCACGGGGGTATATAAGTTGACTTCACAGTACTAAAGCCCGAGTTTATTCTCAGGTTGGTTCAGGCTTGGCAGGGACCTTACTGGTACTGTCGTGTCTGTTCCTCTGTCGGTGATGGAGCAATATTGTCAGATTTTGTTGGTCGTCCGAGGGGAAGCGTCCCTATTGGTGGAGTCGAGTGATGCCGCATGACGTTGCATCCCAACTTAGTTAATTAGTTAGTTAATTTTACTGTATTTCTTACATGGAACTCGTTGGCTTGACCGGTTGGATCGCGGTCCCGAGGATTGCCTCTGGGGGCCAGGATGACATTCTATGTAGGGCGATCCTTTGAGAACGCCAGGTGATAGAGTCCTGGTTTTCGGTGTAACTGTCTTTCATAAAACAAATAAGAAAAAGTTTAGAAAATGCTGATAAAATACTACTTGAATAAAACTAGTATTTTGCATTCATAAATTAAAACTAAAAACAGGTAACTAAAAGGCAGACTGCATCCCGCCCCGCAATGAGGAATTCCCTGCTGGTTGACAATATCAGTTTTATACATTCTAAATTTTAGACTTCAGCTCCGTATTTTCCTTTGAGTAAATATTTTGCTTTGATTTATTCATAGAATTCTGTACAGAAGTAATAGATTGCATTTTTTTATCTTATTTTATTGTCCAGTATTTGGGAAAGGTTCGTATTCTATAACAGCTATTCTTGCTCATTGTTTTTGAAAACACTGGCATTTGCATTAAAAGACTTCTATAGAAATAACTATTAAATTTATCCTGCTGAGGTTCATTATTATCAATAATGTAATCAATAAATATAAATTCCTTATTCCTTTAGCAATTCCGCCCATTTACGCGCTTTCCTTAATATCTATATTTTGGTGATTCCGATTACAATATCTATATTCAGAAATAATTTAAAATATGTCTCGGATTATATAAATAATGAAGTAAATTTCCGTCTTCTTTAAAAAGTTTCAAAGAATTTTTTTTTGCCTCTAGATCCTTTTCAAGCATCACTTTCAGTCCAGTCTATGTGCTTTTCACAGTCTTAACCTTAATCATTTTGTAACAGAAAATTTGCATTAAAAAAACTTTCAAAATCCTTCTTTTTTTCGGATTTGCAGTGCTTTAGATTTGGAGCTCCATTTTCTCATCGCCTTGAATTGGGAATAATATTGAAGATACTGATCAGCATTATCATCTTCTTTCATGTATTTCATTGCAGGTACTAATCGCATATTTATTAAAACCACAATTAAATTTCTCTACCTTTACACTAACTTTCTTCTTCTCCATCTCTAAGAAGGGAAGCAATTTTGTTGCGAAAACTAAATCAAGTTTACTCAATAAAAGTGCTAAGTCGGCAGATGAAGTTCATTTGGAAAAACGACAGTAAGTAGTTTTCGCCAGTTTGCTTTACTAATTTTCGTCCTTTCTCGAATTAACGTCACTAAATGTAACGTTTTATAACTGCAGATTACGCTTTAATTTAGCTTTAGGCTTTGGAAGCAAAATACTTTTAAAGGCGTAGCCGGATATGAGGTGCCATAAACAAAAAGAAGCATTGATTCATAATGGAGAATTTAAGTTTTAACAATAAAACTTTCTGTAGACCTTATACTGAATTTTCCTCTAAATCCCTACCATCGTCTGAGTAAAAGATAAAACCAAATATTGATAAAAACAACGTTCTTTAGCAACATATAGTTTGCAGTAATCTATGAATTTCTTTATTATTATTTCTTTATTTATTTTTTGTTAAAATGGCGGGCTCTAGCCGTTTATAGGCTGTACGATAGTCGCATCATCTTCAAATAAAACGATACTTGTTCTAGGTTAAATATTTACTATACAACTATGTACAGATTACATTTTAGAAAAAATAAAACACTTTCGCTACACTAGAGCGCGCAAAACAGTGTCCGTTTTCTTCTCTTCCACATACCAATCTCTTTTTTCTTTTTTTACTCCCACCTGTGACCAGGGGGGATAGTCCGCTCCCCTCTTCCGGCCGAGGCGAGGAGACAACACCTCCTAGCAGAAGGAGGTGTTGGAGGAGAGGGTTCTCTGTCCCTCCTTTGAGGGGGGGGGGCGGCGATAACCAAGTGTTCTTCAGAGAAAGATGTTACAAGGCATTGGCTACTACTAAGGCCAGAAGAGGTGGCATCTTTATTATAGAGTCACATAATAGGTGAGCCACCGTTACTTCCTATGAAGGAACAGATAATTAAATCCATGCTTTCTCCTGGATTCCAACCCGGGCTGTTTGGTACGGCAGTCAGAGTCACAAACTACTTACCTGTCTGGGCGCCTATTTAGATATCATCACTGCTAAATGACTTATCTGATATTATGATTGCTAAATATGCTATTACGGGGTAACAGTTGGTGTATTTTTATTCGGAAATGGAAGCAAAAAATTTATAGGATTCCTGCTAATTTATATAACCCAGTAAAGGCGCACATAATTTTAAACGTCATAATTTTTATTTAATATTGAAATCATGTGTATTTTATACATGTAATTATTTGTCCAATAAACATTTGATTTTGAGTTTCTTTTGTTTTCCTATCACACATTTTAAAAAATATCAATAAAAAATTCTTTATCAGTCACAGCTCTCAAACTATAAGATTACCATTCTTATACACATTTCAGTGATAAATTGGAATATAAAGAATCCAACTGCATTTTTTCTCCCCCTTTTTTTTATTTACGTTTCGTACAAAAAAAAAGTAGTCTATAACAAAAATTTCGTATCGACAAGATGAAATTTTGCATTTCCTTCCGGTGTTTTTAGTCTTAATATAAAACCTTAGTCTTTACTGATGTTGGCTTGCTACTGAAGATTTATTTTCCGCAAATTGCAGCTCCGGAGAATAACTGCTGCAAAGAATAAAATTAATATCATTAGACCACTAACAACATCCGCATGGTAATTTAATTATCGAATATGAACCAAAGATGTTTTTAACATTTTGGGGAAAAAGTAAGCATCTTAGATAGCACATTTTCTTTAGAGCACGTGTACGTTTATTCTGATACAGATATAATAAGTAAATAAATAAAATTAAACAAGGAGTTTGTTATAAAAGGGCTCTACTCAAAGGATTTGTGAACAGGATACTTTCTACTGAGTAAAATAGTTTTCTAGTTCTTGTATTTTTATTAAAATAAATTTTATAATAGATAAAATAGTTTTCTAATATCTAACACTGCTAAACAACATGTTTGAACGAATTATTGAACTTCGACAAGTTTAATAATTCGTTCAAGTAGTTTAATTAGCAGTGTCGATTGCCAGAATGTAACTCTATAACATGGCTTTTTTAATCTGGTTCACCTTCACTCTGTTACATCATCGTCATAGCTATCCGATACTATTCAGTTGCTTTAAAGGACAAGAATACAGCAAAGCATACAAATTGTGATTGTCTCCGAATCAAATGGTAAAATTATATTTAGATGAGATTAGAAGCGTTTTATTTTAGTAAATCAAATGATTTAGTGGTTAATCTATACGGGAAAAACTCTATACAGTTTAAAGAAAAATTTATTCATCACCACAAGAAAACAGTTCTAATCAAGAGAGCTGAATATCAAGCATTCTAATTTGCAAACCGTAAATCTGTAGACTATTCTTTGACTGTTGCCATTTATCATTGTTCAGAATTAAAAATGAGTCACTCTGGGCAAATTCTGGTCCATATGACCAATACCTGTTTTCATAAAAGCTCTTATAAGAAGCCCTTTCCTTTACCACTTTTCGAAATGAAAAATGTTGCTTAGTCCTTTGTATACACCTTCCTTGGTAAAGATGGTCCTTGGTACTTTTTATTCAGGCTTACCAGATGCCCCGCTTTGACCGAGACTGTTCCGGTTTGATGATCTAGTTTCTGCTTCTGGCCTGTCTGTCATTTTGTCTCAGTTATTTGGTAAAGTTTACAAGTGCCAAATTTGCAAGAAGTAAAATAGTGCAGCTTCAGAAAACGGGCGATTTGGTAATTTAAATATTCTGTCTACTGCACTCACCGTTGAAAATCTAAATATTTTATATCTAGATTTGAGTACATTTATTGTTGTGTAGATATCTCCCCCTGAAATTATAGCATGTGGCCTATTTAATTTAAACATTCTATTTTTTCATTCAGATATTTTTTCGCAGAATTTATAATAGCGTATAGGCTATGGGATGCAGATATTTTTGTTTCACTTTTTAGATATTTTTTTTAATTAGGGTTGTCAACTCTGTAACTTACTCTGTCCACGTCATTGTTGCGTATGCCCTATCTTAACTAAGTTAAATTGCGAGTCGACATTTGAGATTATTTCCTACTATACATTAAATTAATTTAATCTAAAAATACCAGACAGAAACTGTGTGTTTACTGATAAATTAAAAAAAAAGATTATCCGTTTTGAAAGTCGTTTCTAATCGTACTGATAAAAGGGAACATGAACTGTGCTTTACTGGATTTTCAATTAATCATGGTGGACATTACAAATCACTTGGTATGTGCGAAACATAAGACAAGTCTAGCAGCAAAGGAACTTACTGCATTTCATGCTGCTATTCACAATCTTTACGTCAGCCGATTTTTCATCGAAATTCAATTCGAAGCTCTTTGAAACAATGTCTAGCTTAGCCAGAACAAAATATGGAGCTGTCATAAATACTAATGACTTTTTAATAATTAGATAAGTTCAAAGTTGAGTCAACAAAATTTTATTTTAAGTCATTTTTGTCTTTTTATTCAGAACTTCTTTATCCCAGTAGGCTTTATTTTTTATTATCGGTATTTTTTCAAAACTGTCCTGGATTGAGCAAAAAAATATTATGATGAGTCTATTGTTGTTTATAATTAGTAGGTCATATCTTCCGGTGGCGTTAATCACATTAGAGCGATGACTGTCGCATTTTTGACATAATTTTGAAACTAAATGAAAAATATCATTATTGATGGTAATTGTTAAATACTTGTGAATTAATTCCTGAACTATGGACCGTTAGTAAGGATTCTCAGAGGTCTTATTCTGAAGAATTTGTGATTTCTGTCATTTTTGGTGGAAACTACCTACTCAGAAGGAATATAGCAAAATCAGTTTGATTAATATTAAATAAAGCTGCCTTTTAAGATAGATATTCTACCTTAACATCTTCCGCCTTTGCAAATAAATATTCGAGCTTTATGACTCTAAAAGTAAAAGATATATTTTTCGAACATGAATATTCCATCCAGAATAATTTCTAAATAAATTACATGAGAGACTTCTTTCTACACGAGAGAAGTGAGGCTCTGATTTCCGTTTATAAAATTATGATTATTCATATCCCTTGCTTTGTGCCTCCGAAAACTTATCCTGGCTAGGAACTAGAATACTAAGCATTTATATGGTAATCAAGATTATTAGAGCTTTGATTAAATAGCACAAATAAATTGATTAAATAACCTATAAAAATAAAGTTTCCCTAAATTTCTATAGACCATAAGTCGAAGTAATAAAATTTTAGTTGGTTATTACATGAGTCCGAATTATACTTTAATTAGTTATTAGGAGATAATACATCGACTTCAGGTACAGTTCTTTAATTAAAATTGTTTTGGAAAGTAGTTTCAGTTTTACGTTATAAGCTCAGAAAGCTCTCAGTTCCGTAATCGATGTGGCAAACTGGATAGTCAGATATATAATAGACTAGGTTATAGACCCAGAAATTAAGTATAGGATAGCTTACAATTATCCGAAACTAAAAATGCTTCTTTCGTTCTACCTAAATTTGCATGTCTTATAGAATACATGACGTGAATAAAATGAATAAGATTACGCAATCTGAAAAATAAGGGGCTAAAAATAAGGGGCTACTGATAACTTAAATATGAGCCTTACGTCTTTCCAAAAGAAAAATTCCTTCTTTCTGATATTTTTATTAATAAAAAAACGCTTATAAATGAATGTTTATTTTATTTGTTTTGATTTGTTGAATGTTTTATTTACTTTATTCAATGACTTCTGCTGATCTTCCCGGCAATTTTCCAAACTTTTATTTTTTTTTCACAATTCATTTGGCTTTGCTGCAAATTATTCGCCTATTACATTTTCGATCTTCTGTTTACTGTCTCTGTTTCTGTTTTAGCCAGTACAAAATTTTGTTCTTGACCTGAATCTCAGAGGGGTATTAACTAGGCTTTCAAGCTGAGGAAGAAGAATTTATCATTTAAAATTATTAAACTTTTGTCAAATCGTTCCAGCTGCGTGAGATTTACCGTTATTCTTCTAAACAACCTCATCGCATGTACTGATAACGCAGGTCGTTTGATTTTGATCTTTAAAGTTTGTTTCAGAATATCTAACTGAAGACAGGGGGTTAAATAACATTTAACGTATAAGCTATTTGCTAAATTTTCAAAATAAATCATACATTCCATGTTCTGTCTGTCATATGCATGACAAAGTTATCTTTAAATGCAATCCCCGATTCTCTAGTTTAGATTTCTCTTTGGGTTCAAGTAGCTTTAGAGAAATATGTCTTTCATCTCCAGTCAAATGCGTCTTAAGAAAGGCCTCACTCAGAGCCGTGCCAAGATATTTTTTCACCTGAGGCAACAAGGTAAATGCCCGCTCCTATATATATATATATATATCAAAATAGCTATATTTATATTAAATAAAAGTAATTGTATTAAATCAAAATATCATAATTCTTATGGCATAATTGTACCATCATTTTTAAGTATTTTTTAATCGTAGCTTTATAAATTCTGAAAAATAATATAGCCAATTATTTATAACTTTCAAATGAAAATGTTTAAAAAATTCCTTTTACTTCCTTGTCCGAAGCAAAAAGGAAGTATTGTAATCACGAAAAAGTTCGGGTATCATATTTCAACAGAAATATCTATTTTGACCGCTATCGAATGCAAATCAACGATGTTTTTGAGTGAAATTCGCTCGTAAGCACAGAATAAAGGGCTTTTTTTCCAAAAAAAAATTATAAAACTGCTTTAAAATGGATTCTGAAGATATTTTTTTTTGTGACGCCTGTGCGTACGTACCTACGTACGTATGTATGTATGTATCTCGCATAACTCAAAAATGAGTAACCTCAGAACGCTGAAATTTTGTATATGGAACTGCTATAACATACAGATGTGCACCTCCTATTTTGATTGCAATCGGCCGCACCAAAAGTATATAAATGTATGTATATATATATACATATATATGCACTCTGTAACTCGGTTCAGTGAGCTGAGTTTTTTATTCTTATATGTAGGTAAATTGTGCATTTTTTGCTTTAAAGCGATTAAATTATGTTGTTCTTATTTTCCGGTTAAGGTTTTTATGCCTTTAGTAAATCTGCATGCAAGATTTGTGGAATTATCAACAATTTAGAAGTTGTTTAAGTGCGGTTAAGCATAATCATTTTTCTCATGGCGGATATATTTGTTTACGTATGAAACTTAGGAGAATAGGGGATTTGTTGCCAATCTAGAGAAACTAAGCTTCGCAACAACAAAGATAACGCCTTCTTTTATTATTACGAATTAAATCGTGCTTAATCCACTCTGGAATTCATTCGAGGAAATAAGTGTTTAAGATTTACTTCGTAATTAATATGGATATTTTGAGTTTTTATGCATTTCTGCTGTGTCGCAAAGTGGAAACTGAATTAATTGAATGAGAAATACTGAATCGTCTGTGAAAAACTTTTTTTTGTTTGTTTGTTTAATTTCTTTTGTACATAGTTTTAGATTTATTACACATAGTATTTGAATAGAACATGTGGCAACGAATAGATAATTCTTCAGATGATATACATAATTTTTGTGCATTCTAATGAGTTATAAAATGAATGAGATGTAACGCTGTTAAGTGAAGCTGTCGCCAGAGTGTCGCTGTAATAAATAAATATAATGCATTTTGAAGAGTGCATTTTGTGGTTTATGCGTTATCGATGAAGTAGATTTAATTTAGTCCAACAAGTTTAAATGAAATGCAAAATGCGTATAATTTAATATTCCTTACAAGGAAGTCATCAGATTTTTTGGAAATAATATTGAAACACACATTGCATTAATTTCCAGATTTTCTTGCAATTCTTCCCATTGTTTATAATTTAAGCTTGCCGAAGCTTATTTCCTCGAATAATAATTGGCAAATTTAAAACCATAATTAAAGCAATTTTCGCATTCGCGTAGCCAGTTTGGCGCCCCTTCTAATGATTCACCTGAGGCATTGTCCTGGCTCTGGCCTCACTTCATTTTTTGTGATTAGAGAAAAGCAAAAAAAAAATTCATTGCTGAGCTATGAGTTCATTAGGAACCCTCCAAAAAAAAAAAATCAAAGAAAAGCCTTTTCATCTATTTTTCTGCTGGTGATTTCAGTTAATCATTATCCACGTGTCCTCACGACTTGGTTTGGCTATTTTTCAGGATTTCAAAATTTCCACTTTGGAGCATCTTAAATCATCTGTTGCGCTCATATTCGCTGATAGTACCTGGCTATACTGAAGAGATCTTTTCAGCAGATTATGTAGCATTTTCATGCAAGAGAAACTCATAAAACAGGAAATGACGAACATGCGGCATATTGTATGACATCATTTACCTGCGAAAAAATGACTGAAGTGTTAGTTCAGTCAATTGAGAAAGAAATTGCACACTACCAAGATTACATTAATCTTGAAAAGTTTCAATTTTAGAATAAATTTTAGAATTTAGTATACTTCTATGCATTTGAGTTATGGTAAGCTAATATTCCGTTATTGTAAGTTATTGAGTTATAGTAAGCTTTCCCACCAATCCTATGATAACTGATTTAAATCAGTCTGCGCTCTGTAAATTCAAAATCCAAACGCCATTGTCTTTATAGAAATGAAATTATTTTGTTGTATAACAAATTTTCAAACAGACTGCTTAATCTAACTGTATTACTTAATAATTCACTTGCATATTTGTACACCTTTTAGCTCTTTAGCATGTTGTAACGATAAAATGTTTTATCCGAAAACTTCGGTAATTTCTTTTTATTCCTCCCCCTCAAAACGAATTAATAAAAGTCGACATGTCGTTTCAAAAATATATAATATTGTCTTATTTGCAACTCCACACATAATATTATCTTATTTGTAACTCCTTACATAATTTTACTGAAAACTGAATACTTACAGTTTGAAAATATATTTAATATTTCATACAGCACAATTCAGCTCATTTTCTACCATTCATATACTAATAACACTTCTAAGATATTGCCTTCCATCTTTCTTTAAACCGCGGAAAAAACATAGGATGCAAGTAAAGAATTTGGGCACTTTTACAAAGTTGAGCCCATTTTCTATTAATAAATGTACATAATTACAAATATGACATTTTCAACTCAAAATCAATATGTACTTGTATTGAAAGAAGACAGATGACTTTCCTTGAATGAAAAGGCCATGAACAGAAATGTATTCACAAGATTCGAGGTCTTTTATTTTATTTCCTTCATCCTCATCGATTATATACAGCCTGGCGAAGGTATTTTTTTCGCATTTTCAATAAATGCAGGCGCTGCATTTCTGTTCTTCATACTCTGGCATTTACATCGCTTTCTTTCCGAAATAATAAAGGGAATGCTGTATAATAAACAACACTATAGCGCTAAAATTCTAAGAAATGAAGATTTTCATCAAGCCAGAAAGCTTTGTACTATTCTTTCATTTTGCATCTTGTCATATTTCACAAATACATAAACATGCTATACATTAAAACTTTAACCCTTAGTGCCCCAAACTTTTAATCGGTCTTTTGTTTTATTTTCATTGTGACAGAAATAAAAATATCTTAAATTTTATGAAAGATAAAAGTTTAGAAAGAAAGAATTCTGGGTAATAAAGGGCAACGCTTTATTTACCTTTTATTATACCAATACAGTGGCACGTCGTGAGTAGAAAGTAGAAAGGAAAGTAGTGAGTAGAAAGAAAGGAGAAGTCATAGGATCCATGCCTCATGCAACCAGCAAGAACGCCTCACGTGAGAAGTGATCCAGGCCACAGCTAAGTAGCTCTCTGCCATTCAATGTGAGATTAACAAAAAGATTTATCTTAACGTTCTGTTGCCACCTAATATTTGCAATCTTTTGAGAAAAATATGAAGAATTTGAGATTGAAATTTCTTTTTGTAAAAAATTGTGAGTATATGAACACCATAGTGTATGTAAGTATTTTTCATAATATATTCTAGGCATTGATGGCATTTCCTTATTCCCTGAAACTTTGTACAATGTGTTCCTACTTTACAGCGGACTTGGAACTAGATTAAAATTATTCCCACAATAACCTAACGGCAACAACATCCAGCAATACGGCTGATTGACACAACAAATGCTTTCTTGTAACTGCACTCTGCATGCCACTGTATTGAAAAATGTAGGATGCTGTCAAAATTATGCAATTTCAACCACTCGGTAACCTTTTCTACAATGTATAATTTATTCATAGAATGCCCTCTCGTGGCAGTACGTTTTTTCATTGACAGACACTTCCACCCTTTCCATAAGTCAGCCACAAAATTTCACAAATTTCTTATGATTTGTTTCTCCCGCAGGCAGCTTTGAATTAGAATATTTTAATTCTGGATACTCTGTACATAAAAAATAAAGATTTGAAGAAAAAAACTTTGAACAAACTGTATATATATTTTTTTTCTGGATTAATTCTTCTTACATCATCTTGCCATATCTACAAAACTTCTGGACACCTTTGTAAAAATCAACTGCTGGAATGCTGTTTAATTTCTTCACTCCGTATTTCTTAATACCTGAAATGCTCTTAAAATAGTTCTTTTTAAAGTAAAATTTCTTTGAGGAAACAGAAATTATCCAGAGTTTTTTAATGGCCGATAATCAAATGGGGCCGAAATAAGAATGCGAAGTTTCGTTTCGATTTGATTCAACTACTTTTTGTTTTATACAAATCATAGGTCGTTCACAAACACCATTCACGTACAAAAACTACACCAGATATTTTTATCAGCCTAAAGTATGGCGAGTATTATAGCAGAAGTGCTTACATTCATTTCACATTTAGTGGACAATTTCACTTTCAGTAACTGGAGACAAGAATTTACCAAAAGCATGTGTAATTAGCTTGTTGTTTTTTGAAGCAATGTCATGAACAGTCAGCCTTTCTAGCATGGGTTCTGTTCTGCGATAAAGCCGTAAGTGTGCTTTTAATATTTCTAATTGGAATCTGTGGATACATGGCAAATCTGCAGTCTTTAAACAACGCAGAATTATCAACATCCAAGCGATGTTCGAGATTTTTCAATAAGATCATGCCTTCTAATACTACGAATCGTTGAGCCGATTTTGAAGATCTTTTCGAAAATGACACGTGATTTTTCTATAGTTGCTTATCGCCTCGAGTGGTTTCATCACATTTCAGCACTAATTCACAAAGATCTTAATGTTTCTGGCAATGGATGCCCTGTCGGCGAACATGGACATCAACATTGTGAGATTATTGCTACTGGTGATAGGAGCTTTTAATCTTTCATGTGAAGAATGTGTATGCATACAACTTTCTGTCAGATTATAAACATACGCTTTAAAATAAATCATAGCACCTTCTTGTAGTCCTTTATTTCTCCTTATTTCTTTATTCCTATCATCTGCGAGTGGCATTTTTGAACATGTATTCCTATACGAGTACGCATTGTTTGTGTAAGCCAGACCTACCTTTAAAGTTTTACAAAGAATTTTGAATTCGCTTGTGTGAGTGATATAATTTAATTTCTTAAGTTAAAAATATTCTTTATGAATATGAATATAACTTTACGTTTTGGCCCAACAGCCGTTTACTATTAAAGTCGTTGAACACTGGTAGTTTGATCCGGATTTAAATCCTGGTGAACGGGATGCCTTGATGGAAGGTTTCGTATTTTGCCCAGTTTATAGGAATCAGTTTTCCTTAAAGTAACTTCTACGCATTGCTCCTCTTAGAGGATTGCTCTACTTGGTTTCTGTGCGTCGCTACAGTTAAATAAAAATAATTCCACTTTTAAATGTTAATGTTTAGAGCTAATGTATAACTTTAAGATTTCGAACAATAGTTCAGAAGAAAGTCCGTAAATCTGTAAACTATCTACTAGTTCTTAATATATGTCTTGCCCGTAAGCTATCTGTTCATGCTTAGCCCACAAACCTTACTACTACTGGGAGGTTTATTTTTCTTAGAGTTAAAAAATATCAAGTTATAATCTAGTGATAAAAGTACAAGTGCGTAACTAACTATCGTAAATTATTCAATGCCCTTTTACTTCTCTGCAGGATTTAAATATATCCATCTTGGCATCAGCAGTGGCAGGATTATAGTAGCGAGATCAAGTTTTATCATCAGGGTTCAGTTTCATTATTACTATCTACTACCAACCAAGAAAATAAAAAATAACTTCATAGTTGTAACTAAGGTATTCTACAAAATTTATGACGTTTTGGGAGAATTTCAGAAAACAGCGGAGTGATACGCCATAAAGCAAGTTTCTTTATTCTAATTTAGTATGTCAATGGTATGTAATTTCATTAGACTTACGATGTCTTCATACATATAATGGCAACACCTTACGTATAAATAGGGTAAGAAACGCCGTCTTGGGAAATGAAGAAAAGATTAGAGTTGGAAATTGGACGTTGTAAAAAGAGAAATTTTAATGTATCTGACAAATTGTAATGGAATTAATATCATGCAAAGGCATTTAAATTCTGAAATATATGTTATATATCCTAAATATTAAGCATTAGGATGCTGAGAAAATTGAAAAATCCATAAACATCGATGCCACTGTTGAAAGAAAGAGACGCATCAAATGCATTTGTGAACACTAATGAAATTAAAATACTTATAATACCCTCGTAAAAATTCTTTGTGAGATCATTAACCAATAAGAAATAATTATGCTTCGTGGGTAATCTATTAAATAGCATACCTTTAATTAAAGTTTTACAGATTATTTAACAATTAATTTTAAAAATGCGTTAATGTTTCTGAAATTTAATTACATTATATTGCTCTGGATGCAAGTTATTTGATTTGATAATCAAAGATAATTTATGGTTTATTCAATTAAATCACAGTCAGATTTTATAATTTTAAATGCCGCTATAATTATTACGTGCTCGTGTTAATCTCATTTCTTTAAAATTTTTAAAATAAGTTTCCTTGTTGTTTTCATTAATCCACATAATACATAATATTACAAGAGTTGTGAATAAATAATAATTTTATTAGCTTATTCAAAGCTTGATTTTTATTATTACTAGATAAACTAATAATATAATTACGTAAATTCTAAAAGAAATAAAATTTCTCTCTCAGGTTTTATTATTTCAAACCTGTTTATTAAATACAATAAAGATTATTTCAGATTTATTTATTAAATACCTTAAATTCCGCTTAACTTGTAAAGCAAATACAGGTTTTAAGAAAACTTTTTGTTATAATTTAAAATTTTAAATTCGAATTTAAAGGAATTCAACTGTTAGTTACAGAAGCCATAACGTGATTATTTTATTAATACAGTATATTGCCATGAAGAAATGCGAGAGTTTCAAAAATGCTGCTTACTATAAATGCCAACCCCACGTGTGGAAATATTACTTCTAGATTGATTAACAAGTCACAAAAGTATAATATTTAAGTTCTTTTTAACAATACGTCGACTAAAGTAGATCAACTGGTGTTTATGCTAATATCATTTATCTTTCGGCTAAATAAGGTAGTAAAGGAAGCCGGTAACAACAAATCACTTTATAAGGGTTTAAAAAAATACATTCATTAGGGTTCATCGTGTTCCTAAAAGTCATTTGCCTTACGAACATAAACTTACAATGCCTATAAAGCAGTCTGCAATTACGCAACAGCTCAGCTAACCATGCGTATCATACTTCAGATTTCAGAAAGGAACGCAGCCAAAGTTCTTTTTGTTCTTTTTTATAATATTTTAAAGTGTAATTATTTTTATATACAAATCGTGATGTTTTTTGTCTTAAACACGAATTTAAATTATGCTTTTGCTGAATTTGCCTGTAACAGAACAAACTACTTTTAAATCTCTGCAGAAACACAGTATTTTGCCCCAAAATTGATGGAAGGAACAATTGTTTTCGATCTATTCTTAAAGAGACAGCCATGAATTTTCCAACACATTAAAAAGAAAAACTAAAAGCTGCCAGCAAGTAGGTTAATTGAGTTATTTTTCGGGATAAATACCTGATTAAAATACAAAATATGCATGCATGCAATTAATAATTTTTCCAATAATTACATAACATTATTCCTTTTGTGTGTGCAGAATCACCAAATTACTCCCGAAGCATCACTGTGCAAGAAGGTTTTTGATTTGTTATTTTGACTAACGAAGAAAACGAAAATTATATCTGGAAAAAAAAAGTTTTACTTCGAGAGTCAGGTTTGCTGTTTCGTTGTAGTATTCCTTTTTATTTTATTATGTAGAGCTGTAAAGAAGAAAATGCATATAAACCCTTCTAAATCCTGTAAGCAAAATATATACTAATTTCAAGAATAATACTAAAAAGCAAGGACATCTTACTTGTAGGAAAGAAACTAAACCAATCTATTTCGATTTCTACTAGAAGAGTCTTTTGTCTGCACTCATTAAGTCTATTTCATATTAAATAATAGAAGAAACTACGATGGGGGTGGGTTTCAGATGCTTGCATACATGATGGGTGTTCGTCCACCGCTGTGTCATACTAGCCATTGAACTGGAAGCTCAATGGAACAATTTCAGAAAGAGGACTCTAAAATGTAACATAATTTTTTCAGCATTTATTATTACGTAATGAAAAAAAAGAGTGATATATTCTAATTACAATAATGCATAATAGAAAGTGGAATCGATAGAAACAGTCAGTATGACAGCTCTTCCAGCCGCCCGTAAGAATCGAACTCAAAATCGCTTGTTTACAAAGCTAGTAATCTGAGATCTGATTTACTGTAGCGACAGCGAGCGGCCGGTTATTTCGCTTCATAATATAAGATTTTTCAGATTTTTAAGATTCTGACTTTTGCATAGTGTTTGTGACGAATAATATCAATTTGTTCTTAATTAGGATAAGAATATCAATAATGAGATACCCTAACTAAACATTCAATAGGATACGCGTCTATTGTAAAAGTTATGGGATATTATTAAACGAACTCCTTTTAGTGAAATTTTTAGAAGTCTAGGAACAATTATTAACAATGAACTGAAATATTTTAGAGAGAAGTAAATAATTCGAAACAGTCCTAGAATGCATCAACAAAATTTTATTGTAAATTTTTAAGCCAATTAGATGCGTTTCCGAAAACAGGAAGCGCCGAACATACGAACTTCTATTTAAAGATATTGCTAACGAGACATTAAATAGATTTTCTTCGAGCATTGCAAGTATATGTCAAGCAGTAATTGCGAACAAATTTCCATGTTTCCTTATTTTGTTAAACTGTTGTTCTTTAAGCATCATGTGTATTTTTACGAAATTTATTTTATTTAATTTTATAAAAATCTTAGAATGATATATATATTTAAATTACTTCTGATACGGACGTTCGGTATTCAGTATAAGGCAAGAAAAATAGAAGTTATGTTGTATTTCAGTATCTTTCAAATTTATAAAACTACAGTATTCAAAATAAAAATTGCTGAAATTCGATAGCTACTAAGGATTTTGTGATACAAAACACATCTACTTTGAATGCATTGTAATTTTATTTATTAAAGATTAGGTTACGTACCTTTTTTTTCTAAAACTGCTTTCAAAGAATTAAAAAGTAAACCCTCAAGTTGAACTTATAATTCTAATACTTAAAAAGTAGTTCAGTTAGCATAATACATCGCTAAGCATGACTTTCTAAAAGTCCGCAAGTTATCACCCTGACAACAATCAGCTTACACAAGCACAAATTACACAGTTCAACAAACTTTTATTTGATAGCACTCGGAAAGTTACAACTGAAGCGAGAATTTAGAACCAAAGGGTTGATTAAATTTATACAAACGCAGATTAAAGTTTAACAAACTTAATTTTACGTTTCTGGTGGATTACAACTAAAGCAAGAATGCGCAAATTAAAACTTCAATAAATAAACAGCAATAACTGGTAGCAATTAGGCGGCCTGCCGTGAAATGTACAAATATCAAAATTATTTTTTTAAGTGAGACATACGATCTTATCTTTAGAAAATCACTACACAATATACCAATCTCGCAAAACAATGATAACAATGATTCGATGCACCACCGGCCAATAATAAATTACTTCCAACGTAGGCAGTTGGATAGACGGTAGTAGTGATGAGCAGAAGGTTATTCAGGTTATTTTGATTATAACAAAGCACACAAGAGCTATCTGCCAAAGGGAAGGGAAGTTAGCTCGTATTCATGTTGCATATGAGGGGAAAAGCATGAAGCAGAACAAACGTGAAACAACCTTCAAGCAGTCTGAAGAACCCAGATTGAGTTCTCTGAAACTGAAAAATTCTTGAAGGAATTGAGTGGTATGTTTAAAGGATATTACTTAATTAATATTATGAGAAAAATTGTTGATAAAGTGCTTGAATTACAGGAATGAAACTGCCATTGATAAATTGTTTATTTTATTTTCTATTTTCGAAGACATATTCAGTTCTGATTTTAATGTAAATTATCCCTAATAATTTGTATGATTCTATAATTATAATTATATGGAATGCTAATGGATTGTTCAGTAAGATTAATGAGCTTCGGGATTTTTTAAATGAATACTCTTCTGATCTAATGTTTCTCCAAGAACACAAATTTAACCCACATACCGCAACTTATGTACCTAATTATTATGTATATTGTGCAAGCAGGCCAATGAATAGACTCAGATTCACAGGTGATGGTTGCAGCCCTTCTTATCAAACGCTGCATTCCCCATTACCCAGTTATAATACTTCAGCTTTCAGCCATTGAGGCTTCAGCTATTACACTCCCAACAAACACATCTAGAACATACACATGTGTTCACTATATTCCTCCATATCGTAGCACTTCATCTGTCACTGCGAACTTGGATATTCTACTTCCATTAAGCAATCGTCTCATCAAAGAGGCGACTTAAATGCACGATACCGCGCGAGAAACTGCTACAATTAAAATAATACTGTATGCGTTATGTATAATTTAGCCAACATGGTGGCTGTAATACACATAGCAAATCCAAAATCTCCAACATGGTGTGGTTCTGAGACCATTAGTTTTATAGATTTCTTCCTTTTCAGGAATACCAACGATACTCAGAACATTTCTGTTTTAGATGAACTCTCATCTGACCGTAATTCGGTCAGTATTTTCATGAACATTAGTTACTATATCACATCAGACATCACAGCTGTTATCACCGACTGGCCGAAATATGCCAAAACTCTAAACAATTTTACTACGTTCTACCAACTGTCTAATGGAGGAATGACGTTGAAAGTTGATTAAGAATCAAAGTGTCTATTATCAAAGTGACTATTATTTCATATGATCAAAGTGTCTATTATTTCATAAAAGTGTTTCAAGAGAAGCAAAAAATTTTCAAACCGAACGAAGCAGATAAATCACAAAACTTGTGAAATGCTATCAGGAAGCAGATTCAACGGACGAGAGACCTGGATGACACCTGCACCCTTACCTGCACCACATGCAAGCTGATCGAAAGTATTATTCTGAGGAGACTAACTCATCACTTATTAACCAATAAATTGCTTCCGCCCGAGCAATTTGCTTTCCGAAGGGGCTACAGCATTATTCGTCAAATTTTGTACTTTACACAGCGCGTCAGAAATGCTCAGAATCACAAGCCTACTAGACACACTATGGCGGCATTCGTAGACCTGTCTAAAGCGTTTGACAGGGTTTGGAAATATAAGCTGTTAAATAAGTGATATCAAGATTTTGACATTAGAGGCAGAGCACTGCCCTGGATCTCGAACGTTTTGAATCACCGCAACTTCTGTGTGAAACTACAAGGCAGCCTTTCAGGCTTTTTCAAAATGCATCAGGGAATACGCCAAGGCTCTGTACTGAGCCCCATCCTTTTTTCATTGTTTATTTCAGGAATAGGAAAAAGCATCTACCCTTGTGATGTCGCACTTTTTGCTGATGATGTTGCAATGTGGAGCAGTGGCTCCGACATAAATAAACTGGAACTTCAGATGAATAAAAGTCTGGTAGCAGCTCAAGAGTTTGCAGACACCCACGAACTTAATTTTAATGCTTCCAAATCCTCCAGCTGCCTCTTCACTACAAACAGACATCTTTATAGTTATTCTTCTGACATTTCTCTGAATGGAGTGCGCTTGGACTCTAATAAATACCCTTCCTATCTTGTATTCACTTTGGATCCCGAAGTGAACTGCAATAAGCATATCGAAAAATTGGCCGATAAAGCAAGAAAAATACTTCGGATCATGAAGTATATCTCATGTAGAGACTGGCTCTGACGCCACTACCCTTAGAATAACCTACATCACCCTAGTCCGCCCTGTCATTGAATACGGTTGCCAAATCTATCAATTGGCTTTAACTACTAACTTGAAGAAATTGGACAGAGTACAGCTCAGTGTGGCGAGAATCATCACTGGCCTTGGAAATACTTGCCCAAACGATGTTGTTCCCTATGAGGCGGACATCCAGCCTTTGGGAATGCGTTTTAAGGTAAATTCCTAGTATTTTAACAAGCTGAAGTGTTTAAGTATTTTAACAAGAGTTTTGGTCCTTATAATCGGACCTCAGCCTTTACTTTAAATTGGTCAAACAATAAACGCCTAAAGCGATACAGCCTACTTAGTTATGTGTGGAATTCAGATTTTATCAATCTAAATCTTGAAACATCTGTACCGTTTAGTCGTTTTGCTCCAGATACTTCTTTTAATCATGTTAGCATCCGTGAGGAATTGTGGACTAATATTGTCAAGGGCAACCATCACACGGAACTCCTCAGGCAAATGGCTCTTGAAATCATTAATGATATTCCAGCCCAGGCCCTTGTGATACATACAGATGGAAGTAAATCAGATAAAAGTAGAGTAGGGAGCGGTATTTATTGTAACACCCCAGGAGGAGATATCAGATGCAGCATCAAAAACTCTGATCATTGCTCCGCCTTCAGATCGGTACTGACCGCCATCAGCAATGCACTTGATTATGCTCTCTGTTCAAGTAGTGAAATTATATGGATTCTGACAGACAGCAGAAGCTCCATTCAGTACCTTACAAACTGGCCTAAGATCTTAGATAAGACCGGTCAGGATATTGTATCTAAACATTTCGAGCTTGGACAGCGTAAATCAATATATCTCCAGTGGATACCGCCCCATGTTGGGATGTATGGTAACGAAACAGCTGACGATCTGTCAAGAAAAGGTTTCCATCTCCCTACACCCACTTCCACTGATTTATGCCCAACCGAAATTCATTCCTATTACAAACATAAAACTAACATAGCATGGAAAATTTCTCCTGTTCACCAGTGGTATTTCGCTGAACAACCAAGCCTGCCACTTCTGATTAAAAAATCTAGGCCTATCCAAACGACCGTGGCCAGATTCAGAAGTGGGCACCTTCGATCCCTGAAATTCAAAGAGGGAGAAAAGACCTTCCCCTCGTGTGCCTGTTCCCTCCCTGCCTCTCCCGCTCACCTACTGGATTGTTTAAGCGTCTCCCTGAGTCAATTGTCGGCTAAGCAGGATGACATCAGTGATTTGCTTGTGCGGCAAGGTCTCTTGGACTTGGTGTAGGCTTTCCTGCCCCAAGGGGATTTGAAACAACAACAACAGATGTTATTATCGCTTTCAACAAATATGCCAATTTTCAAAAGGCGCCAACATATAAATTCACGTATAGCTTTGGAAATTTTGAATAAAAAGCTCTAAATTTTTGCAGGCATACTTAGAAATATATCTGCTGTAAGGTAGTACGTAATTAAAATTTTATAGGTTACAATTCAAATTTTTTTGCAAAAATTTATAAAAATTATTTAAAAATACAAATTTAAAAAATAAATCATAAAAAATGGGTGAATTTTATTTGGAGTGAACCTAAATTTCCAACTGTGAAAGAAGTGTAATAAGAAAAGAGATATTAATAAATATATATCAAATTCCAATTAATATTGAGGAGCTAAAAGTTTGAGATCAAGCAAGTCTAATAAGAAAAGAGATATTAATAAATATATATCAAATTCCAATTAACATTGAGGAGCTAACAGTTTGAGATCGAAGTTTTTTAAAACTACTAGCGCGATTTTTACAAAACTTGGCAGTTTGGCATAATTTGAGTCGTAGAATGGAAAGTGTAAAAACATTGGCATGTCATTTCAGAAAAAGTCCGATTTTGTGTCATAATACCTATATTAGAACAATACTATTTATAAATCTAATACATATCCTAAGTCGCGCTTTCGAGACATGGAAAACGCAATTTGAATATCGTCAATCGGCTCAGTAGAACGCGAGCTACAGAACTGTCCCTTTTCTTTTTTTGCGCAGTGTACCTATATTCTGTGTAACATTTTATATTTCTGCTTTTACCATTTGTTAGTCACTACTCACTCTGCTCCCCCACTTCTACTAAAAAAAAACTGTTGCGAATTGTGTGCAATCTCTCGAGGTTCTAAACTTATTGCTTGCAAGTTATTCAAGTTATGCAAGTTATTCTTATTGCAAGTTATTCATTGACAATAATTCGAAAGTCCAATCGCTTTGGATTTGGGATAGGCTATCGGAGGCAGGCATCTAGGTGTTTAATGCCCTTTCTACCATTGCATAGGACAAAAATGGAGCCAGCTCAATCGCCGCAATTCGAACTCGAGTCAAACTATACATTAATATTTGTCGGCCTTTACCACTTTGCCATGGATGGGGCAAACACAAAACTCGTACCTGAAAAGTAAGGGACAATAAGGAGAACCTTCTAAATAGTAGGAGACTCTTCGTGCAACAATGAGAGTCGCAACTAATAATTGCTAGCTTTTAAACTTTCTTGCGAGGACATTAATTTGTATAATTTTCTGGTCTGAAAGCATATATATGACATGAAATCAAGAAAATACACTGCTTAAATTCCGTTTTACTACTGTTGAAACTTAAAATAATCGCCCCAAGCTTATTAAGATAAAATGTCAACTTAATTGGATCAAAATCATGCAATACAGGTAGTATCACAGCAATAAAATGTGACAATTCATCAAACTCTTCCCAGCGAAGATGTTATAATAATACTAGGCTGATAAAATTACAGCACTGATCGATATTTTCAAACATATACTGTATGAAAATATTTGATAAAATGTTCCTCATGAAAATTTTGAAATATACATAAAATCTAGTTTCTATATTCCTGTAATTAAATGAAGTGATCGCTGCAACCTTATTTCTTTCCAGTGAAGTTCATTGAGCAATAAAAATAAGAAAAGTAATAAGCTTATGAATATTAAGTAAGAATAATAATGAGCTCGTGAATACTTTATGGTTTGATAATCCTTTTTTCTCTAAAAGGTTTATTCAGAATACTAAATGAGACGTACTGCGTTTTAAACTCCTGAACGAGAAGTGAAAGAGATGAGTCATAACATATTTTTCTTCCGTAACACTACTTGTTGAATTGTTAAAATTGATCTGAGCAATAATTTACGAGAAATATCCTCTCGGGGTTTGTATGAAGAATTGTAAGAGAAGTGTAAAATATTTCGTACATATTCGACAACGTTTTCAAACAATCCTATCACTAAGTTATTTCATTCAATTTTCTGTTTCTGTTTTATCTGTTACTTCCCTTTATCTGCTCTCGTAAGGAGCTGAAAAATGTCATATATAGTTGTCTTTAATACTTTGAACTTATCGTTCAAATATAATAATTTCATTTCTTTACAAATATCGGATATCGTTTAACTTTTAGAAATATAATTTTCTACTCTGTTTTAGAGATTTGTAGAATGACATTCGAGGCAGCTAAATCAAACTCGGTTATTTTATTATAGCAAAGAACAGTACAGGCTATCTTTTTTTTTTAGAAAGAAATGCTTTTGTGAAGGGCTTTCGAAAGGAAGCTGACTTGTATTTATTTTATGCATAAAAAAATATCTAGAAGATTGCATGCAGTGAAACTGCTAGGATAAATACGTAGAACTCGAATTGAAATAAATTGTGGTTACAGCTGCTTGGCAAGTAGTCAGCATACAGCAATGAAAAAGGCACAAGAATCGATTTACTGACCGCTGTAATATATGTGACTATTCATTGCTGTTTTATTAAGTGTAAAGTTTACGTGAGGTCTTTTAGTCGTCGAGCGGTCGATGAACGCTGGTATTTTGGTTTGGGGCTCGAATTCTGATAGGCGGGCTGGCTGCATAGGCGTTTTCGTGATTTACCCCATGAGTAACGGGGATATAAGCATGTAGTTGTAGCTTGTAGTTGGCTATGATATAAGCCACATTCTCTTAATAGTCTACAACCACTGGACATCCCTCCCTTTGTCGGATTGGTGGATACCATTGCGTACGTCGTCGTCAGCAGTAAACGAAAGGAGAAAAATGTTTATGTGAATCGTTTTATGATCACTTATCTTTTCTCTCTCTGTTTTTTTGGGGGGAGGGAACATAAGCAACAGAGTGGTTAAGACAGACAAACACTGGTACCTTGATCCGAGTTCAAGTTCTTGGGATCGGGTGAGCTACATGGGCACTTTGATAGATTTCTTTATGTGTAAGGAGAATACGAGCTATTTTCTCGGTTACAGACGAAAATGTCGCGGAAAAAACAACTCAAGGCGAAAACGTCGTTGTTGGAAAACGTCGCAGTTCTAAAACATGGTGGTACAAAATATTGTCGTCGAAAATAAAGTGATCGAAAAACTTCGCAGTTTAAAAACATCGTCTTCGAAAATATCTTGGTAAAAAAATAAAGCCCCTACAAATCATCGCTACGATGACGATAACATCGCACAGATGTGTTTTTCAGGTTTTAAAAGGTGTAAATGCATGTTCGCATAAAGATTTCGAAGCGCAAGAAACGCTAACGACACTTTAAGAATAAACGGAGACAAAACAAGATATAATTTTCACCAAAATAATATGAGATTAACAAATGTGAAAGAAATAATTTCATAATTACCTAAGCAATTTTTATAGATGTAACCTCATGCAGTTACTTAGCTTCCTTTCTCTAAACATTTTTAGGCTGTATTTTTCATGAAATATTATGAATAAAACTTTTTAAAAAAAGATTGATTTGTTAATGACTTTTGCTAATTAACTATATAAATTTAAAATTCTATTAAGGGCTATAAGTTGCATTAATTTTCTAGTCATTTTCAATTTTTAAATGCTTAAATTTCCTTATTACTTTTTCATCAAAAATTTATCAGTTCATTCAAAAATATGAAATATAAAAGCAAAAATATCCCTCTTTCCTTCTTGCCTTCCCAAATTATTATGCAAAAATGTATTTACAGCTTTTAAGACCTGAAAAACGCATGTGTGCGATGTTATCGTCATGCGATGATTTGTAGTAACTTTATTTTTTACCACGATATTTTAGACGACGATGTTTTTAAACTGCGAAGTTTTTGAACAACTTTATTTTCGATTACTATATTTTGTACCACGATGTTTTAGAACTGCCATTTTTTCTCTTTGCTTTATTTTTTCCCACGATGTTTTGTCCTACGACGTTTTCGCCTTTGTTGTTTTCGTCCGCGATGTTTTCCCCCCGATATTTTCGGCTGACACCATTTTCTCCATCCTCCACTAAAAAAATGTCTCCGACTAGGCAGATAGCCTTCGCATGTTTTGTTTGGCTGAGCCTATCCAAATTTTTTTTTCCTGTGCGTGGTAGGTGCATGATATTCCCTAAATTTTGAAAGCAAAGTATTTAATGACATTAATTTTACTGGAATGGCTAAATATTTTCAAGTTTTTTTGCTTGGATGGTAAACGTTTACCATTTGCATGTCATTCTTGATCGTAGATTTTATACTTCGTTATAAATTTCGATATCGAACAGATTAAAAATGTAGAACTGGGTAGATTGTTAACAGCAACATTATATCCAAAGATTAGGATTCGAGATTCGATCCAAAAATTAGAGATAGATGAATTAATTAACAGTGATAAAGAGTGAGTTTGTTGCCAGGTAAATTAATTAAAGTTTATTATTAGTTGATTTCTAATGTCAAAATAACACAAAATCATAAAGAAATTCATAAAACTGATTTTTAATGATAAGTTTATTTTTCGCTTTTATTTATAAAAAGTTATTTTAATGACTTTCGATAAAAGCTTTTCTTGTAAACACTTAGTGGATATATTCCGTTTGTACCTTCTTCTGTTAACTCAGTTTAATGTTATCTTAAATATAGCATATTTCTTCTGGCAGACAGATAGATGAATTGTTAGCTTTATTTCACAGACACAAAAATATATCACCTGCCAATAAAAATATAAACTTATCTTGCTAAGTTTATATTTTTATTGGCAAGTCACGAGATTAACAAATTACAATTATGTATAAAAATATTAACAATCTTATAATACACGAGATGAATATTCTAGATAATCCAGGATCTTTCCGCGGTACGTGCATAAAGCTAATATCGAAAGTACCGTACCGATGGAGAAATTTATATGGCGATAAAAAGAGAAACACTCGAGCCGTATCAGCGCGGAAAGCCCATAAAAGGGGAAACATAAGATAAAGCAAATATTTCAAGATTCTGGAACAGAAAGCATTCTTAACATATTCTGTACTTGTTCAGTTTGCAAATATCAGACGTTCCCAATCAGGATTTTTTAAAGTTACTGAATCACTCTCGGATACATTAGACGGATGAAAATTTGACTGCATTTTATTTATAACCCATTGAATTTTATTTTCTGTTTTTGTCTGTAACATCTTCTTCGGGTTTTCTATGAATATAAACTTGATTTAGTAAGAAAATCTAGTGATCAACCGCTTCGTGATTTAAAAAAATATGGGCATTTGCTTCGAATAAAACAAAAAGCTAATACTCCGAATTCAGTTTTGTTGTGGAATCTTGGTCTGTTTTGTAGTCACTCTTGCAAACATAATGTTTTTAAGTCCTTTCGCTATCCAAAGTTTATTGTTAAGTCTTCTTTTAAGAGAAATATTATGGCAATCTCTCCTATATATATATATAATTCCAGCTTCTGAATTGCAGAGTTTGCTCGCAGCTGTATTTTATGTTATATAACGACAGAACATTTATTCCGATTCAACACGACTTTAACATCAAGAGACAAATCGCAACTCCTTTTTACTCATGGAGTTTCAAGTATCATTCATAAATCAATCTGAGTGCGATTATATCGGGTGGCCCGAACCGGACATGACGGTCCTGGTACTGGTAAATGCTGCAAGGTAAATAAAAAAAGAATCACATTGTTACAAATAAATATATCAAACAACTTAACATATTTACCTGTAATGCATTAAATTAAACTTTAAAATTAAACTGCAGATATTCTATTCGAGATCCTTTTGTCACGTGACATATGTTCTTCTTTATTCATCTTCAGCTCATATATACTGAAACATATCCAATATGATTAATGTGATAGCACGAATAATACAGATTTTGAGTTTTTAAGGTCGGATGACATAGATGGCGCAAAAATAATATCTTCAACGTACAGCCCCCCCCCGAAAAAAAAACGAAATTGATCCAGAACTTATGGAAGTTACATGAGAAAAGCATTGTTGTTTGCTCCTTTGGATTACAGAATGGATGTGTGTCACATAACAAAAAGATTTTTTGTAGAGCATCTGTAATATGTAATAAGAAATTTGGGTAAGTTAGATTGAATAGTTAAAGTTAATTTGGGTAAAAATATATTTAAGAGTGCTCCTTGGCTACTGGTTACTTGCCAGCAACGCACAACTTCAAGATGGCCGCTACCCAAAGCCAAAATAACAAGCCAAAGAACTGCAGAAACTCGGTGTCCATGTACACATCGATCTATTTTCCCTTAAAAAATTAGGAGTATGATGACATCATATAACGTTCAAACAAAGTTACTGGATTAACTACAGATTTGTTGACAACACAAAATAATATTATGAAGAACGATACATATTTAAGAATTGGGCTACAAGATTTACCCTTTTGACCTGCAAGGTACGCGTCTGTTCATGATGAATTACAAGAATTAACTCGCACTTTTTTGGCGCGATGATAGCGCCATCTATACTAACTACTAAGGACAGAACAGTTACTCATAATCAAAATTGAACAAAATTTGTAGCCAATCGAAGCTCAATAAACTACATTTTAAATCACACAATGAAATAATATAAAAAAGGAAATACATCTTATCGCATATATGCACTACAAAAAGGAAATATCGATTTATCATATTTATAAATTTCTGTTTTTTCAGTCTGTGGCACACAAAATTCCTTAACAGAATCCAAAAACTTTCTAAAATTATCTGAACTAGAATATGCATACTGCCATCACCACATAAATTCATAAAAATGAGAGTCAAAAATATCCTCCATAGTGCCGGACTGTCGGTGGCATTTCTTGCATGAACCTTTCTTGGGACTAACCCATTTGAACGATCTTTACATTCGACCACACGCATTTCCTTCGTACAAACAGGAGACATATAATGGCTACTAAGTAAATCTTCATTTACACACCAGTCAATTAATGATTTTTTTCCCTTTCGTTTCAAATCATACAGAAACTTTACCATAAATGAAACCACAACTTGGCTATAATCCAAGGGGCACCCTAAAATATAGACTAACCTTAATTTGATGTATCATAAGTAAATATGTGTCAATTACAATGTTTGCTATGATCATTTGTAATAAGATATTTCTTTTAGATTTCCCATGAGTAGTAGACTTACGTTGTCTCTTTGTAATACTTAAAAATATGGTTTGAATCGTCTTCCAGAATCGTCTTCCTGAATCCTTCATTTCTTGAATCGTCTTAGACATGAAAGATCATAATAACAAGCAAGCCTCGTTTGCTATATTTAAAAATATTAGAGAAAACAATATTTACCATTCTTTTAGATAATCACAGATTTTTATCAAAACGCTTTCATTTATTGCAGAATTGAGAGAACATTGTAAATACCACGGAAGTATAACTGCAAAGGAAGTTAAGTATAAATGAATAACGCAATAAAATCAATAGAAAACAGAAAATTTCCGTGAATTAAGATCTTGAATGATGAACGTAACTCACTTTATTCATTAGTTGCAAATTGTGTTCGTAAAATCGCTTAATTACGAGCATTTTTCTAACTAGTTCATTTAACCTATTTCTATAAATAGTTTAAAAAAACTAACCTAACTTCACTCCTGCTTTCCAAAGCTTTCAGGACATAATCACAAAAAATACAAATATTCCGTAACAAGAAGTAAAAGATATTGTTTCTTTTATAAATAAATAAGTGAGCAAATCGATTTAGTTTAGAAATTTATTTCAACTTTGAAACAATTTTATTAATTATTTAGAAAACATTTACTCTATTTTAACAAATGGGTAATTATTTGTTTAGAAATACCTTCTTAGATACAGATTTTTTAAATTTCAGTTTTCATTTGTAAAGACAATTTCATCTTGAACCCACCTTTAAAATCGTTATGCATATATATTGTATCAGTATACTACCAGTTCCAGATATATTCCACAAACATTTTCTACGGATAAGATTTAACAAACATTTTATAAGATTTCAACAAACACTTTCCGCTGATACGTATTTTCTCCTTTGAAAGTGATCTAAATTTTTTTTTGTATTGTTTAGGGCGGGACTTTGCCACATGTATCATCAAAGAACGTAACATCAAAATGGCCAAGAACTGCATAATTGCACAACTTAGGGAGAGGCTTCCGCCAATTTTTTAATAACAATTCAAATTATAGAGATTTATTGGAAATTTTTACATGAATTTCGATCAAATTTAATGGAAGATGAAAGTTATAAAAAGAACTGGGAAAGAATAGGAATGTTTACTGCGTTGTCTGCCTCTAGAAAACGAATTCATCCTCCCCATTTTTTGCAAAACTAAACTTGTTCTTATTATTAAAATTATTCTCGTAGCTTAAATTTTAAAAGCAAGTATAATTTATTTTGTGCAATAAACAAACAGTTTATACAAATATTTATATTTAGGGGCACTTGCTAATTATATCCAAATATGAGTTTAGATATGAGTTCCTACAAGCAGAAAAGATGCATGAAGCACGATTATTCAAATGCATTAAATAAATTTTGATGCTTAAATTTTAGATATACTACACTATAATATTCTGATGAAGAAATAGTTTGTATATAAACACAGACAGTCATAAATGATTTTTTGGAATTATGTTTTCAGAATAACTTCTTATCTGAAATATGAAATCACACTCATATATTCAAATGTTTACATTTAGCGACATTTTCTAATTAAGTATCAATACAAGTCTAAATACGGATTTCTAGAAGCAGGAAAGATGTAATAATTTAACTGTATTAAATAAATTATAACGCTTAAGTTTTAAATGTACTGTACTATTATAATATTCTGATGAAGAAATAGTGTGTATAAAAACACAGATAGTCATAAAAGAGTTTTTTAGTATGTTTGTTTTCAGGAGAATTTTGTGTCTGAAATATGAAAACCACACTCGCTCAATTCGAATGTTTATATTTAGGAGCATAACATCATATTCAAATGGGCAATATTTAGGGGCATTTGCTAATTATATTCAAGCACGACTCTAGGTATGAGATGGTAGAAGCAGGAAAGACGTATTTATTTAAATGTATTAAATAAATTGTAAAGCTTAAATTTTGAATGTTACATAGCACAATGATCGGATAAAGAAATAGTGCATATATAAACATAAAAAATCTTAAAAAAATATTTTGTGTGTCTGCATTTTCAGGAGAAGTTTAGAACTCAGTA
The DNA here is from genome assembly GCA_000611955.2 of Stegodyphus mimosarum. Classification (NCBI taxonomy): domain Eukaryota; kingdom Metazoa; phylum Arthropoda; class Arachnida; order Araneae; family Eresidae; genus Stegodyphus; species Stegodyphus mimosarum. The sequence continues at coordinate 667,020 of KK122159.1, forward strand.
TTAAATGTAAATTCATTTGTGTCTGAAATATGAAATCGCACTCAAACAAATTTCATGAACCATATTTAGGTTTCAATGGATAAATGTTTTTATTAAGTACAGAAAACATTTATTTACAGTTGTCATTGTTACTAATTTTTAATGCAAAACTTTAGATATTTAATAGAAAACTGAAGCTATCTCTGATGCATTTGCAGAGGTTCAAAAGCTCACTTGCACAGATCCACATTTTTATTTTCCTGTTGCCAAAAAACAGTATCGTAGTTTGAGGCATTTTTAATATACTATAAACTAAAACAGTAAAATTTAAGTAAAACAAAATACAAAAATTATGCCATGTTAAAATTTCATTCTACAAGTAAATTATGTAATGTGTAGATTAAATAATTTGTTATACACGGTAACTGTTAATTCTTGTAGTGTAGTAGCAGCTTCCATAGATGTGAGATTATGAATAATTATTTTGCAAATAATTTTGATATTTTAAACATGCTTCGTTTCAGTTTTATCAAATTATTAGGTTTAGCTTAAACTAGTATGTTAACCTAATATGTTTATATAACTAAATATACTGCTTCTTTAAGTAACGGTATAAAAAATATAGCTTTTATATCAGCCGAAAAGACATAAGATACTTTTATAAATTTTCTTAACAAGTGAATATTATTTAAACTTTCACTAAAAAGTGTGCAATCAGATACTTGTATTTAGACTCAATTTTAACACCCGAAGCATCTTTAAGATGAAATGTTAAGGTAAGTCTAGTCTTACCTTAACATTATAGCTTAAAGGTGCTTCGGAGAAATTAGAAATTTAAACCATAATATTATGTATTTAAAATGACCCGTTCAAAATAACAGTACCACAAGTTAGAAAAAAAATGACACTATTTTACATTAATTTAACACCACAGAAGACTATTGCACTTATTTAAGATGTAGCTGGAAACTTTTTTACACTGCACAGCTTGATCTATCAGTGGCAGAATGATTAAAATCACTGAACGCTAGTAGTTTCAACCAGGTCTGAATTCCCGCGAATGGGATGTTTGCACGGGCGATTTCATGTTTTTTTTTCCTACATATAACAAGTCAGTTACTCTCACAGATTCTCTACAGAAGAAACTCTCTTCTTAGACAAATAACCCTAAATTCACTTTACTAAATTCAATTAAGCAAACAAACTCTGTTCATTTACATGAGAGATTTCCAATAAATATTTCAAGCAGGTGAAATTTCTTCTCAAGGACGCCAAATTTCGAATATTAGTAACAATAATTTCGAATATTAGTAAGTCTAATAACAAGCTTCAAAAATCCCGCCCTCCAAAAGGACTAGCTATTTTTAGCCCAAAGGGGCGTTAGCTCAGAAGGGTATTAGTTTCGAAATGGCATTTTGTATATAAACATACTATAAATGCTCGTTTTAACTTTTTCAATTGTTGCCACCAAATATTATTGTCTTGTATCATATTTACAGAAATTAAATAATAAAAAATCTGCATCAATGTATGTATGTTTTTCGCACTGTGAAAAAATAACGGCACCTAAAGCCATCAAAATTTGAATGACGTATTTCTCCACCTGCATATGGGCATCTGGAAGCCCGAATTTGGAATTTCAAATTTGTTTTATTGTTTATTTCATATCTTGTAAAGCTTTAACGAGTTTTTGACTAAAAACTCACCAATTTCAAAGCGAATAGTAGCATCACTATAGGGCATAAAATATTTTTATCTCCAGCGCGCGAAACCTTTTTTTAAAAATTTTAAAGATATGCTGTTTTTAAATAGTTTTAGCTCAAAGCGACATTAGCCCAAATACTCTCGAAACGTGCATGTGTCTATAAATAAAAGAAAAAGTCCGTATGAGCGTAATATAAAATCCGAAAGCTTTCATATTTTTTTATTATTATTTTCTTTTTAATATACACTATTTCACAGTTTTTATTTTATGTATATTTTAGAAAATATCAGGCAACAAGTCTTATAATACTGACAAATTTATTAACATTAACAACTTTAATTAGGACTCGTTCTGATCTTTTTTATTAATGCTTTGGTATGATACCAACAGCTGTGAAAACTAGCCTTAATTAAATTTAATGATCATATCGCCAAAACAATTTATGAAAGTCAGGATCAATCCGTTTCGCAGATAGATTTAATAAATTCATGGTAAATATTAAAAAACTGATAAAGGAATACTTTATTAGATTTTTGTAGCAAGTATTTTGTAAGTATTTTTTACACTTGAATAAAGCGGGCGCAGCCCGCTCAGCTGGCGGGTTCTCTAACTGCATTGGTATTTTTGAGATTTTCCGCATGTGTAACGTGTATGCAGCATCTTATGGATGCATACGTGAATAAAGCGGGTCCAACCCGTTCAGCTGGAGGGCTTGCCCGCTGCATGGGTGTTCTCGTGATTTTCCACATGTGTAACGTGTATGTAGTATCTTGTGGATAACGGGGAGGAGTTTGTTCGCTAGAAAATCGCTGAACGCTGATAGTTTTGTCCAACTTTCGAATCCCGGCGAACAAGCGGACGCAGCCCGCTAGTTATTATAAAATTTTGTTTAATTCTAATTCCTGGAATTATATCTTAAGAATTTTGTATTAAAAAAGCATTTAGAACTAAATTATGATTAATAGAATGATTTATGCTATATTTATTATGTCATATTTTAACCAGCTGCGAACGCCCATCCCTTATAAACGAGGGACATTCCATATATTACTAACATAAAGCAAAAACTCACTGGCAAAGGTTTAAGTGGTAATAGACATCCATACCAACCCTCTCAACGATATTATTTTAAAACTATGTTTATAAAAATTAAAAATATTAAAATGAAAAGCAGATAAAAAAGTTCCATAAATATTCTCATCTATTTGATAATGTTTCATATGAGTTGTTATTATAGTGAAAGAACATTGTCTACGTTTTTCGATGATTTGGGTCTTCTCTGGAAATAGCGATCTTAGAAGGATGATTTTCAATTACCATGTTCATCTACAATCTCAGAATTATTAAGCAGTACTTAAGACGCGAAGTAGTTTACGGTACAACGTAAATATAAATTATGCTCAAACCGATTTAAATGAAATAATAATGCATATGATATAAAATATCCTATTTAATTTAGCCTAAGTCACTATTATAATAACCTGCGTTGTATTTGTTACGATATAATGGTATGTTTAGTTTAATAAATCCGTAGAATCATGGTTAAAATGTACATTTGTGTTGACACTGTTAAAACCATATAGATTAACATCACAATGAAATGAATTGTGCAAATTGTCTATCTTTTATGAAATCATCTTAATATTTATTAATTGTTTTAGCTTAATCACACCTTTATTCTTGAAACAGAGTAAGTTTATTTTATAAGTCAGTTGATTTAAGCTTCATATTATAATGTATTTCTCCCACCTTCTTCTCATGCCTTCGTGGTGTAGTGGTCAACACGCTGGGCGCGAATTCCGAGGTTCGTGGTTCGAGTCCCGGCGAACGCGTCGCTCATTTTTCACGACTACTGCTTCGAAATAACCTACAACTGGCGCCCGAACTAAAAAGCTGGTGGATGATGATTCTCCACCACTGGGATTTGGCAATTGTGTCCTCTGAACCCCGGTCTCCCTTTAAAAGGGGGATTATATAAGGTATTTCTCCCGCTTTCTTCGCATGCCTTCGTGGTGTAGTGGTCAGCACGCTGGGCGCGTATTTCAGAGGTATGTGGTTCGAGTCCCGGCGCTGCTCATTTTTCCAGACTCCTTTTTCGAAATAACCTGATGTCTCTACAATACGTAACTTTTTATGTCAAAACTCTGTATAATGATAATACAAATAATGTGCAATAAAATTAACTGAGATAATACATCGTCATGCAAAAGTATTCCATTTTCCAACAGCTCAGTAAAATGTAATAATATATTTAGAAGTTCCCATTTTCTGTAGGTACTACTTAAATTTCGTTTTCTCTCTCAAAAAAAGTGTTTTATTTTAGCCAAGTAGTCAGGCTATTTCGCCCGCTTCATTAATTTATTGACTTCAGCACTGTAAAGGTCATCAGCTCATAAAAAAAACTGCAAAACTTTTGTTGAACTGTTCTAAAGTATAGCGTGAATTTCTAGTAAAACTATGACTGTAAGAAATGTATTTACAAATAAATATATAAAATGAGAATTTTAATCTCCAGATTTCTATGAACATTCACAGAATTTTTATGAAAGGTTCTTTGTAGCTCGCGGATATCTATCTAAAGGGGAGTCTAATATTCCTGATCCACAAAGTCGACTGCTTTGCCTATCATCTGCTTTGGCATTTGTAAGTCCTGTGAAAGAAGAAATACGACAGTCTCATTATTCGGATTTTTTAATATCTGGATGGCCTTTTATTCCAATTATTCTAAATATTTAGAGTTATATTACAATTTGTATATTGTGCTTTGCAGATCTCAAAAGAAAAAAACCTCAAAGGTTAAATCGCGTGATCTAGGGAATCAGAATATCAAAGGCATATCATTCGATTCAGTGTGGCTAATATAGCGATCTGGAAGATCCTGAATCGGCCGTTCTGAATGGCGATCCAGCATCTGATGATGGAAAGGCCCAAGCAGCCTATTTTTTCAAATTCTCTCACCTACCTTATGATGTTGATGTATACGATGAATTTCTTCTTTATGTATTTTTAATCCGGATGATCTCGAACAGCAGTTACAGAAGAAATTTTAATAATAATAATCCGTATAACCCATTTAACCTTCTTCTCTAGCTGATGCCACCTTTTGGATATTAAATGGGGAGCTTGCCAAATAAAAACTAGACCACTTCACTTTCAGGTTATAGCTTTTTTAAAAAAATAAATTTATCACAACGATCAGAGGTATTTTTTTTGGTATGTATCATTCATTTTGAATTATCCTACACGTAGTTTGATTTGAATAGAATCACTAACAAAATATCAATAAAAATTAAAATATTTTTAGAAGGGAAAAAAAGTCAAATGAAGGGAAATCATTTATTAAGATTTAATTAAATATTCTATTACAATTCTTTTGAACCAACTTATTTTTGTACACATTCTGAATTAGTTTTTCCCTCACATGTAATTCTTTTATATATGGCTTTTATATTTACTTTTTTTCTCACAATTTATATATCCTGTAAAACACAGTTTGGTAAATCTTTAACTTGGTTTAAATCGAATTCACAAAAACGACATTAATAAGTATGCGAGAAAAAATATTGGAATATTACTGCTTTTAATTGTGGTAAACAATTAAATAATTCATTAGTTAAAAGCATTTACGGTATCACATAAAAAAGAAGTATGAAACTACACTTAGTTAACGTGTCTTGAACTCACAGTTGCTAAATACAAATTAAACTGGGAATATTTTCCATAATTTAATTTTAATCGATTGAAGATTCATTTGAAATTTTTCAGCGGGATTTGCCTACCCAAAAGGAATCTTCCTTTTTGTCCTTACGTCTTTTGGAAATCTTCCAAGGACGCAAAGAAAATGATGAGGTACTTGCATGCAATCTCGTGACATTTACTTCAATTTATTTTGATCTGTAATAATCCTTAAAGTATTCTTCCGAGAATTTTTTCTTCCTGGAATATGGATCTTTGCCCTTTCTTTATATTTCTACTTCCGCTTCTATACTCTCTTAAAGATTCTGCATTGTGAGATGATAATCTCTCAGTTACGCAGAGAATCGCTCGGCAACACAACAGAACTCCAGTTTTCCAGATTCCACTTATCTGGATTTGATGTATCCAAAACACCATTTAACACCAGTCCGCTCATCTAGACTTGAGGTATCCGGAATTTAATCACGTGTATTTCGTTCATCTGAATTAAGACATTTGGAATACCACTCATTCGAGCGCCACTCGTTTGGACTTGAGGTACTCAGAGGTCCATTTATCCGTATCGTTTATTCTTCTTTCAAGGCTAAATTAAATTGTGTTTATTTTTATTCGATTTAAATGACCGAAAAAAAAAAGAATTTACAACTTTCGGCAAATATGCAGCTTATAAATATTAATAAAAAATCTCATGTGTACACCACATGACTTGCATGGAATATTAAATTATACGCATTTTTTCATGCATTTCATTTACACTTACGGGATTGAATTAAATCTACTTCGTCGATAGCGCATAAACCCACAATAGAATAAATGGACTCTAAAATTCATTATATTTGTTTACCATAGCGACACTCTGGCGCTTCACTCAACCGCGTTACATTTCATTCATTTTATAATTCAGAATGCATAAAAATTATATCTTCTGAAGAATTATGAAATCGTTGCCACATGTTCTATTCAAATACTATAATAAATCTAAAACGATGTATAAAAGAAATTTTAAAAAAGAAAAAGAAACGGTTTTTCACAGACGTTTCAGTATTTCTCATTTAATTAATTCACTTCTAACTTCGCTACATGGCAAAAATACTAAAAACTCAAAATATCTACACTGGTGAAATAAATTAAGAGAATTTTCATATTTGATCTACGATCTCCAGACCTACTGGACAGATTGTAATAAAATTTGGTGTGAACGTAGGTTGATATAATACAAACAAAATAAACATCCAACAGTTATAATAGGCACGCATGTTCGTGTGTAACACTCATGGGAGTTTGAAGGTCTGAAACAGAGGTTGCAGAAGACAAAAAATAAATGGGTTAACAGGGGGTATAGTCCTCTCTTGCAGCCAAACAGGCCGCGCAGCGTGATGTCATACTTGAAATAAGGCAGTTCATCAGTGCCTGTGACAATTGGTCCCACTTATTCAGCAATACTGTTTTCAGTTCCTGGATGGTTCTCGGAGGGGGATTGCGAGTTGCAATTGCCCTCCCCAAAGTGTACCAGACATGCTCTATCGGGTTCAGGTCTGTAGACCTGGCTGGCCAAACCAGCCTAGGAATATCCTCACTCTCGAGAAATTCGTCGACCAGAAGAGCTCTATGTGGCTTCGCGTTATCGTCCTGTAAGATGAACTCGGTGCCCACTGCACCCCGGAAAAGGCGAACATAGGGCTCTAAGACCTAATCCATATACCTTACACCAGTCACAGAGCCTCTGTCAAAGACATGGAGAGGTGTGCGGCCGTCCAACATGATGTCTGCCCAGACCATTACATCGCCGCCTCCATAACTGTTGATTTCGCGGACATTGGAGGGTAGGTAGCGGGTCCCTGGCTCTATCCATATGAAAGTACGGCGAGAATCGGCGTTTAGGTTAAAACTGGACTCATCGGTGAACAGAACGGTCGCCCATTGCTCTGTACTCTAATCACTATACTGCCTGCACCGTGCTAATCGTACTCTCCTGTCCCTAGACGTCAGCGAGACGCAAACAGCCGGTCTTCTGGCAAACAACCCTTTCTCATGCAGTCTTTTGGAAACAGTCACCCTTGTTACACGGGTTCCTGTGGCTGCATACAGGTCCCGAGAGAGCTGAGAAGTCCTTCTGTTACGTCTCGTTAAAATGGACAAATAGCGATCTTCTCTGGCTGTCGTGTCTCTTGAACGACCTTGTCCAGGCTTTCTCTCGATGGATCCAGTATCCTGGAACTGTTTCCATAGGTTACACACGACGCTGGGCGTTAAATTAAACTCCCTGCATGTCTGGACTTGCGATTGGCCCCCTCATTCCATCATCTAAAGTTAGTGGTTACTCATTTTTACTGTTCCGATTTAAATTTAAAGTGCTAGCCAACGGAATTCATCTTACCCTCCACGTGCTTACAAAGCCTGTTTTTCTACTAGCTTCACCTACACACACGTGTACGCTTACGTATTTGCCGTACAAGATTTACATTTTTATCTAGAAGCAGTGGTTTTTCCTTCAGTTCAGTTCTTTTCACGCAATTCGATAAAATATGCAAATTCCCTTAATTGATTTCACCAGTGTATATTAAAATTACGAAGTAAATCTTAAACACTTATTTCCTCGAATAAATTCCAGAATGGATTAAGCAAGATTTAACTTCGCAATAATGAAAGAAAGAGTTATCTTTGTTGTTGCGAAACTTAGTTTCTCTAGCCTGGCAATAAATCCACTATTCTGCTAAATTTCAAATGTGAACAAATGTGTGCTATGGTAACCAAAAAGTAGGCTTAGCCGCACTTAAAAAAACTTTCAAATTGTTCATAATTCTAGAAATATTGCACGCAGATTTACTAAAATGCATAAAAATCTTAACCGGAAGATAAGAGCAGTATAATTCATTTTTAAAGCAAAAAATGCGCAATTTACCAGCATGTAAGAGAAAAAAATCTGAGCTCACCGAGTCGAGTAACAGATTGGGCATATATATATATTTATTTATTCACATTTGGTACGGCGGATTGCAACCGAAAAGGGAGGTGCACATCTACATGCTATAGCAGTCCTTTATGCAAAATTTTAACGCTCTGAGGCTACTCGTTTTTGAGTTATGCGAGGTACATACATACATGCATACACACGTACGTACAGACACCATGAAAAAATCTTTTTTGAATCCATTTTAAATCAGTTTTATAATTCGTTTGGAGAAATAGAGTCCTTTATTCTGCCCTTACTTACAGATGTCACACAAAAACATTGTTAAATTGCATTCGATATGGGTCAAAATGGATATTTTTATTGAAATATGGTACCCGTAATTTGACGTTATTACAATACTTCCTTTACTTCGTACGTAATTACGTTTATGCATAGCATTATTATCCTTTGCTTATTTTGCTAGTCATTTCTTAGCTATAACGAATGCTCATTTTCAAAAGGCAGAATAAACAAATTTGGTGAAGTCACGTTAGTTCCCTTCTTATGAAAAATACTTTTGTGTCATAGCATAAACCACTGGCAAACGCAACATTCACGCGGGTATAATGCACGATCTGAAAGCAGCTAACCCAGAATTTTTTTAACAGAATAAAAAGACTTTTTTTCAACAAAATAAAAGTTTTTGAACTAAATTTATAATTTTATTTACTAAATATTTATAAAAAATCGAACAGGAATAATATTGTCACACACACAAAAATAAATAAATAAATAAATAAAAAATAAAAGAAAGAAAAAAGAAAGAAAGAAAAATCAAATTCGTACTCATTTTCTGTCTGAATCTGCAAGAAATTTTTTTTCATTTGCAAGAAATTTCAAATAATTCTAATATATTGAATTAACCACTAAATAACTTACTTAAGCAAATTACGAAAACCTCCCAATTGGAAGAAAACCTGAGAATAATTAACAACAACAATCTGTTAGTATTCTTTTCTTAATTCTTAGTATTTCTGTGTTCTTAGTTCTTCTGTTTACTTTTTAAATCTTTAGTTCTAACTTCAACCCCACGAACACTTAACAAGCGAATAATCGTTTAAGTGTGAACAGAACACGTGAGACTTAAGGAGGGTTTAAAACCCTTTATTACTCAGTATATTTACAATCAGTTCCGACTTGGAACTTTACATAAAGCCGCCACTCGGGCTTGAACTTAAATACTAATAATTTGAACTAAAATTAGCTTAACTAAAGCTCTTAAAGGATATAGCCTAGCTATCAAAATCTAACTAGTTTGTCCCTAAGTATTAATTAAATAGGCGAAGCCTAGCAAGGGCCTAAGATAAGCCTAGCAAGGGCCTAAGATATGGCCGAGCGTAATAACAGCTAAGAGAGACGTAGCCAGAAGGCAAACGCGCGCTAGTCAGGAATCAGATTCTCTCTCCTGAAGTCGGTTAATTCACGACTTAAATAGTACTCATTCTCATTTGCATTATCTGCGTTTCTGAAATTACATTCTGGAAGAAAATTGTAAGCTGAAATTAGAATAAGATAGGAAAGATACAAAACTTAAAATAACTGTTAATTAACATAAGATAAACCTTACATCTGTATCACACAATCTGTACATTTTGAATAGTGAGCTTCTCAAATCAATTTCCTTCCGATTCAGTTTCCTGGTGAAACGTATCAGAAGGAAATCTTTGCAACATCTTTATTTTTCTCTTCCTTTGCATACGTATAAGAATCAGCACTTCCGTGATTATTAAAAGACAGTACAACCCACTCCAGAAGTCTAAGTTTCGTGCATCTACTATCAGGCACGTTCGGTACGCAATATTCTCTTAGTACGTAATATTCCTTTCATAATATTTCTGGATCTAAATCACAATATGAAATATTTTAAGAGTTTAAATCTTCCGCGCAGTATTTTTAATATCTAACTTCTCGACAGTCAGAAAATTGCAGCTTTTCAGTGAAAATGTTTTATGTTTTACAGAAGTTGAGAAATCATCGTAAATTGTAAAAACTAACGTAAATAAAATTTGCTGTTCTATTAAAATTTACTATTAGCTGTTATCAGTACTCCACTGAAGGGAACATTTCCGTTTTTATTTACCAATCGTTTATGATAATATCTTTAAACGTTTAACATATTTATTCCAAATTACTTTCATTTTTAGATATCAGCTTCATCTTTTTAGTAACATTATTAGTAATATTTTTATTAAAAATGGAAGGAGTATCTAACTTCTATATGATAATTATAGTGTTACAATATACATATACTTAAAGTGGAAAAATATGCAATAAGGACTTAAAAAAAAACATTTCCTGCCCATAATGCTGATAAGAATACAGATAAAATTAAAATTAAAAATAAATAGTCAAAAGAACAACAAGTAAGAGAATAATCAATAAAATATTTTAAGCAAATTAATTGTACTGTAGATTATAAATGGAGTCATCAGAATTTTTTCAAAATAAAAATTAAAAAATGGAGTCAAAAGAATTCTCGCAATATAAAATAAAAATTCCGATGTGGACTCTATAATGTTTATGTATTTTATCTGTCAAATCACTAGAGCGGACAACACACATGAACCAAAAAGGGTCACCGTGAGCAACCGGAGTATTCTTTCCCTTCTTTCTGTGTGCCTCCGTAGTGTAATAGTTAGCACACTCGGCGCGTATTCGAGAGGTCCAAGTTTGAGTCCCGGCGAGGGCATTGCTCATTTTTCTTGTCTCCTGCTTCACAATAACTTAATGTCTCTACGACACCACATGGCTTCCTTGCACGGCCTATTAAATTATACATATTTCTTTTGCTGCATTTCACATGACGTATTTCCTCGAATTCCATTAGAGACGTATTTCTCATTCAATCAATTCAGTTCTTCCTTCGTAGCAAGGCAAAAATGTATAAAAACTGAGAACAACTTCATTAAAAAGTCTAAAATACTGAAAGCATAAAACATTAAATACAGTTAAAAAGCAATTTTTACAGATAAAATTAAGAATTTCTACTCAAAAGCAAGATTTTTCAGAAGACAGATTTTTCGGTGTACAAAACTGAACGTTTACTTTTGGTCCCAATCGGCAAAAAGACACAAATTGGTGCAGAAACTGAATTCACTGTGCTACAAAGAGTTTCAAATGTAAACTGTGGACGTTAAAGAAATGGAGGCTTCCTTAGGCTTAGTAGCATTAAAACAAATTTTAAATTGTTGATAAGTCTTGCATGCAGATTAACTAAACGCATAAAAATCTTAACCGGAACGTAAGAACAACATAACTCAATCATTTTTAAAGCCCAAAATGAACAATTTACCAACATTTAAGAATAACAAAATTGAGCTCATGGAGCCGGATAATAGAGTGAATATATCTATTATCTGACTATGTATATATATATATATATATACTTCTGGCACAGCCGCTTAAAGCATCTATTTATGTTGCAATGAGAAGTATTTAATATATACGTAGCATATATCGAAGTTTATAAGCTAAATGGCCAAATATGTAGAGAATACGACAAAAATAAATATGCATTTTAGATCTATATTATTTTTTTTCTCTCTCTTATAAAAGACTCTTATTTAATTTGCTAAAAACCGTTTTAGCAAATGAAATGAAAAAGCGGTTATTAGACAAACTAGTCATAAAAGTAGTTATTAGAAAATACGTTGTCAGGACTGAGTGTTCGGTGCATATTCTTGGCAAACATCTTCGTGAACTTCTTAAATCCTGATCTTGAACAGGAAGCTGAATGCAGCTATGTTCTGTGGTAGAATACTGTGAATAAGTGGTAGAAGAACTACACTTCAGAGGGATTTAAAATGCTCTTTTATTAAACCACAATTATGTACAGCCACTTCCCAACTCGGGAGGGATACAGAGAATAATGACCGCCACTTGGGTCTAAACTGAACAATCAAATTTAATTTAAACTAAAGCTAATTAGAAATTAAGTAGTCGTTGCTCATAGAGCTATGAACGCGAGGTTGGCCTCTAAACTAAATGGTGCGTAGCAAGATTTAACTAATACTGACGCACTTAGAATTACTTCATTAAGTAATAACGTAACAGCGCTACTGCTTAGAATTTAAATACTAGCTGGTCAGGCGAACGTTGAATAGAGTAACAAGGGTCTGAGACTAAAAGCTCTCTCACACCCTGAGAGGTTCCTACCTCTTGCTTAAGTAAAACTTGGCTCCACTTCAAATTAGCATAAAGCTGAAACGCGCGCTTATTCTAACGGGAAGTTGAAATGAAAAGAGATAGAAAAAGTCAAATTAAAATAAAACTTTGTTAGTTTAAACTAAAACTTTACAACGTGGTTACTACATACGCTTTTCTGAGATAGCGTCGCCTAGTGGGAAAGCACCTAACATTTTGTTTTTCACAGTTAATTGTATTAAAACACCAAAGTGAGACTTTTCTTTGGTTCAATAGTATAACATTATTTAGAGAATGTTCAATTGTTTTTATATGCAGACGTTCTACAAGAAAAAAACCTGAAGAATGAGTAATTGAAACAAGAACGATAAAACTATACATGCAGAAAGCAAAAAATTGAAAATAAGTTGCAAGAACCAAGTTCATATTTCTAAACTAGACAAGCAGTTTTGCAGTTATTTAAGACCTCCTTAATTCTTTTTTTTTTTTTTTTCAAATGGAAAAACAAAATTTTTCAGTCTGTTCTGTCAGATTCCGGTTAAACATCTAAAAGATATTATAGTCTAGTGCAGGAGTTCTCAACTTCTTTTGTCCCTTCCACCCCTTTAACCATTGCCAGAAGTTCATTTCTTTTCAAAACTTGAAAAATACGTATGCATTTATTTAGATTTCGATTATTTTTAACGTGTTTTATTAATTAAACAGCAGAAAGTCTAGAAAACATTGATAAATACCAGAACCTGAATGAAATTATTTTTTTTTATATCCATAAACTAAATACTGAAATGCTAAATAAAATGTTGACCATATTCCCTTCTGAAACTATGAAATTCCCCCTTGGGGAAATTTCATAGTTTGTCTGAGAGCTTATGCTCAGGTACATTAAGTATGAAATTTACAAGTTATAAAAAGACATAAATCAAATTTCTTTCAGAGTGAGGAACATTTAGCGACGAGTAAACATTAGATAGTATATATTATTATAGGGATGAATATATACTCCAAATATGAATACTATGGAGAGGTCGTTTTCGATGGGGTCATGAAATATATCTTTTATAGTGTAACAATATTTTATTAAGAGGTTTAAATTACACACGAACATTACATTTAAATTAAGAAAATTTCAGAGCAAGAGTCTGATACAACCTATCTGATTCATCACTCGGCTTTTGCTGGATTACTTCTCTGGCTATTTACGAGAGGGCACCCTCGTTGTTACAGTTAGTCCAACAAATTATATTATAGGATTGGTTACAAACTCTGGCTCCGCCGACGTCCCGGCAAGGAGAAACAACTGGAAGATTTGGTAGCTCTTATAATATTGTTTCTAGTCTCAGATTTGTTTGTCAAACCTCAGGTCCAAAGGGGCTTTGTCCCTGAAGGACTATTATTTTCGTTTTGCGATTTTGCGTTGGAAACATTAAAAGTCTGAATCACGTTTCAAACTGTTGCCACCAAATATTGCAGCTCTGTATTATACTTAAAGAATTTAAATAATGAAGAATCTGCATAAATGCATGTATATTTCTCCAGATGTGATAAAACAACGGTACCTAGAGCCATCTAATTTTGAATAACGTACTTTCCACCCGAATAGGAGCATCTGGAAGCCCAAATTTGGAATTTGTTTTATTATCTATTTCATATTTTGTAAAAATTTAATTGAATTTTTGATGAACAAACTCAAACGATTTAAAAGCGAGCAATGACAACACTCTACGGGAAAAAAACTTTTTTTATCTCCAGCGCGCGGAACTGTGTATCGGAAATTCTAAAGATAGACTCATTTTAAAATTATTTTGCGATATTGCTCTTGAACTGAATTTTATGGTTTAAATGCGAAGAACATGATATTTAATAAAAAGGTAACACACAAAATGTTAAAATGAGCCCCTTTGGACGTAACCTTTCAGATTCTCCCCCCCCCGGGCAAGGGGACCTCTCTTTGAAGCACTGTTCGAACCACAAGTTTATGATTAGCTCGGGAATGCAAAGTAACTTTTGGCGGTCGACCTCTCTTCCTGAGCGGAACAATGGGAGTAGTGCACGTGTCTTTGAAAGGTGTTAGTGCGGACGTATGGTACGTCTCTAAGGCTTCTGATGGTTTATGAAGGCTTGGAACAATATAGGTAGTAGGTGATTTCTGTGTCATTACCAAGCATGGACCGTCACACTTTGGTATAAACTTCGAAATCTTTTTTGTTTTTTGCATTACTAACGGGATGTAAATTAAACCACACTTTATCACCTGGTGAATACAACACTTGTCATCTTACTTTGTCATATTGTTTTTTAAGTTGATCTTGCTTTCGATACGTTCTCATACGTCCTTTGTAATAGTTGCGAATCGTTTAAGACAAGGAGTGATTTCAGAAACAAAGTTATCGTTTTCGACCACAGCTTTGAAATTGTGGACAACGTCATCGACTGTCCTCAGCTCTTTTCCAAACATTAGGAATGCTGGTGTATAGCCTGTAGTGTCACAGACGGCCGAATTCCATAGCGAAGCGAATAACTGGGAGTTTCAAATTTCAGCTGTCATGAGCATCTCCTACAAGGATTGCAAGACGAGGTTTTAAGTCCGTTCCACAGAATTTGATTGAGGAAAGTAAACTGGTAGCAAGTTTCAATTGATATTTAATGTGCAGAAAACTTGTCGCATTACGGTACTGATAAACTGAGTTCCGTTATCGCTGATGATTCTTCTTGGTATACCTTGCAGCATGAATACTTCTTCGATGACGATTACAGCACAGTCGCGTGCTGTAGTTTGAGCAAGAGGAAATAATTACACCCATCGTGCAGCACAGTCTAAGACAATGAAGATCCATTGTTTTCCAGTGTCAGTTTTTGGCAGTGGTACAAACAAATCAATAGACAAGACCTCAAAACGCTGAGAATAGACAGGAGTTCTTAGCAGTCCTGCTGGCTTTTGGTTAGTAGCCTTGTAGCGGTTGCATTCAGGGCGGCTTTTCACATAGTCGGATATGTACTTTTTCATACCAGTCTAACAATAGCGTCTGGCAATTCTTTGGAATGTTCCTTCCTCTCCATAATGTCCAGTCATCGGGTCCTCATGGTGCTTCTGCATGATGAATTCACGCTCTGCAGTTGGAATGACTAACTGGGCCTCTTCTGAATCATAATCAGGGATGTATCGGTAGAGAACACCTTGATTCAGTAAGAATCCGCGTTCAGTCCAGTTGGCACATTTTTCAGTTTTCTGAGTGGATTTGAAACTTTCTATAATCTTTTTTAAATTTTCATTTCTAAGTTCGGATTCACGCATGTCTTTTGGACTTCTTGTGGGCATGTCTACTACAGATATATTTGAAATCTCGCAAGGCGAAATTTCATGTTCAGAGCTTGGATGGGGCAACATGTCAGCGATGACGCTTGTCTTTCTAGGCATGTATTGTACTTGGAGGTTGAAAGACTGAATTTCAAGTGTCCATCTAGCAAGTCTTCTGGTTGGAGACTTGAGGTTCAAAAGCCATTTTAAAGTTTAATGATCAGATGCTATAGTTACTTCTGATCCTTCTACGTAACCACGGAATTTCTTCAGAACCCAGACGACA
Organism: Stegodyphus mimosarum; assembly: GCA_000611955.2. Classification (NCBI taxonomy): domain Eukaryota; kingdom Metazoa; phylum Arthropoda; class Arachnida; order Araneae; family Eresidae; genus Stegodyphus; species Stegodyphus mimosarum. Next base: position 683,077 of record KK122159.1, read on the forward strand.
GCGAGGGCTTCTCGTTCAGTCGTCAAATAGTTTCTCTCAGCCGGAGAAAGCAGTCAGCTGGCATATTCGATAAGACGTTCTTTTAACCCTTCCCCTTACAGTAAAACAGCTCCAAGAGCATAATTCTTGCATCGGTTCGAAGAATATAACGTCGAGTTCCATTTTCTTTGCTTCAACACGGGAGGTGTTATGAGGCAGTTTTTTAGAGTTCCAAATGCTTTTTGCTGGTTAAAACCCCATTCCCATTGGACTTTCTTCTTTGTTAGATCACTAAGGGGTCATGATATTTCAGCGAAGTTTTGTATATAACGTCTAAACCAAGAACACGTTTGAAGGAAGGATTGGAGTTCCTTGACGTTTTTGGGAGGTGGAATTCTTTGGATAGAGAAAACTTTTTTTGGATTAACTTCGATTCCTTTTTATCTGATCCAAACTCTCAAATATTCACACGAAAAGAAGCGAAGTGGCACTTCTCTCTGTTTGCGGGAAGTTTGAAGAGCAAAAGCCTTTCGAAAATAGCTTTGAGATCGGAAAGGTGTTTCTCGAATGATTCTGACAAAACGATTATGTAGTCCAGATAGGTGAGGGTCAGGATGTCCTCAAGTCCATTGCGAAAATGGTCTATCAATCTCTGGAATGTTGATGAGGCATTCCAAAGACCAAAGGACATTCGTAAGAAATGATATGTTCCGAAGTGACACACAAATGCTGTCTTGTCTTGATCATCAGCATGAACCTTTACTTGATGATAATAGGCACGATCAAGTGTCGACATGAAAGGAGTAGGTTTTGCCTCATGTAACAGGTCATCCATTCTCGGAAGTGGGTAGGTACCCGGAACTGTGATCACGTTCAATTTTCGATAATCTATGCAGAGGCGTACAGTTCCTTAACGTTTCGGTATTAAAACAACTGAGGATGTATAAGGTTATTCGCATTCTTCAATTATTGCTTCAGGTAAGAGCTTGTCAATTTCTTGCTTTAAAATTTCTTTCTTGGCAGGGTTCATTCTGTATGGTGGTACAGCTTCTGGGGGATGGTTTCCAGTTTCAATTCGATATTCTGTGTTGCTTCTCCCCCCTGATTGGAAGATAGTTGTATATTGACTCAATAAGTCATTTAATTGTGATCTTTGATGAGGCGATAAGTGTTGCCCTTCACTTTCTGATAATAGTACAGTGTTAACTTCCGACGTACATTCGGTTCCATCATTGGGTTTAAAATCATTATCAAGAAACTTAAACTCTGTTTCGGGTTATCATGGTAAAACCACCAATGATTTAGTAGGTCTAAAACAATTCCAGCACTTCTAAGAAAATCCGATTCTAAAAGTGTTCTGTTAACTTTTGCTGAGGGGAGCGTAAATAATGTTATGTGGAATTATCTTCCTTCAATGTGAATGTCTACAAAAATCATGTGGACCTCTTTCTTCCTTTGAATACCATCAGCGAGTGTGACCTTCACAGTAGTTTTCTTAAATTCTGTTCCATGTTCTTTCAAGACATTATATAACGTAGAGTCGTGTGAGATGTCTCCACAGAAAATGTATGTAAGTTAATAGCTTTGAAGTCAGCTGATTCTTTATTTAAAGAAGGAGAGCAGGTTGGACACCTAGCCTTAACGACGCCTGATTTTCCACAACCATAACAATTAACAGTTGGTCGATCTTCTCTCACGCATGAATTTCTTGTTGCTGAGTTAACAATTTGAGGATTCTTTTTATAATTTTTAAAATACGTTAAGAAGGTTTTGGGCGTTGAGAAGGTTTTGGAGTGTCCTTACTGACGTTTCTACTTCTGATGTTTTAGCTTCTTTATATAAATCCAACTTATCAGCCAGATGAACAGGCGCAGTCCACTCGGACCAATGATCCACAAAATGTTCTTTATACTCAGAAGGAGATCGTCTTTAAATTTGGTCCGATATCATCAAATCGTTTAACTTCTCAAAAGTATTGACCTTTAATTCGCCAATCCACCCATCAAAGAAATTTCCCAAATCAAGGTAAAATCTCGCTTGTACTATCAGGACTTTTGCGAAGCTGCGAAAATAACTGTGTCAATTTTTCAGCACTTAATTTAAAACGCTTTAAGAGAATTTGTTTGATGTTGTCATAATCTTGAGCATCACTAGCACATTCCTTTGCAATTAGTTTTGTAACGTCATTAAGTAACAAACATAAGAGATACACTACCCATTTCCCTTGAAGTACGTTCAAAATTGTTAATTGCCTTTCAAATAATGTGAGAAAAAGGCTCATGTCATCACTTTTTGGATTAAAGTGAGGAATCAAATTTTGCAATTGTAACTTAGGAATATCTGTGTCAGTGAGCGGTTACGGAATCATGGCTAGCACCTGAACTAGCTATTTATATTTCCAATTTTTCGAACTCGTGCTTGCGTTCTTCTATCTCTTTCCGTTCATTATAATCGCGTTCCTCACGCTCTTTTCTTTCGTTAAATTCGCGTTTCTTTATTGCTTTTCGTTCCGCAATTATGCTAAAAAAGAGATCTTTTATAAACGCTTCATTACAGTCCTTATTCATTAAAATTGCATCCTTAATGTCAACTACTGCCATTTGTTCAGTAACATTCACACCGAGTTCGCTTGCTAGAACACACATATCTTGTTTACGTCGTGCCGCAAAGAACGACTTTGTCACGTATTTCACTTAGTATAAATTCTTTGATGGAAAAACCACTTTATTATTTACTAAATAGAAGGTTGCAATGAGGTCATTATACCACAGAATGTCAATACACTAAAGTTAGTTAATATGAAAAAAATATAACACAGTATCAAAATAATATATGAAAAAACACTCTTGTTGACTAAACATATAACAGAAATGGCAGAGTTTAAATAACTTTGCTACTTTAAATCATCTTACGCTACATTAAATCATCAAATATAAACAATTTCTAGCAATGTAACCGGAAATGCAAGAAAAAAATATCAATAAAGAAAACTCGTTATGGAGGCACAGGGTAATAAACATATCATTGAGTTTTGGCAAGTTCTGGTATCATCGAGTTCAAGTGCATTCGGCGCCAGGGAAATCGAAACACGTTTTTAATACTGAATACATTCAAGATGTTATACATAACAATTTTTAATACAGAATTTTTCTCCTAAAATGCCTCACTTTGAATATATTACACCGTTTCATGTTTTATCGCATTTACCATTTCGAAAAAAAAAATGAACGTTATGATTATACAGTTCTCGTGCACACATTATGTGTAAACAAAATCAGAGAATTTCTTAATCATTTCCAAATGACATAATATTCATAAAAGATGTATTATATATATATGAAATAATAAAAACAGATTTAGAAGTAAATCACTAACAGGAATTTTGATATCATAGAATGTTGAGATGCCGATCCACATTGAATCAAAAATTTGGCAATCGAGGCAGACTAATTCTTCATCTTATTTTCAGTAAACATATTGCGGCCACAAACAACTTGGCTCATTATTTGGACCTACTTTAACATTTTTGATAACTCTGCAGCACGAAGAAAGCAGCAGACATGGTTTACAATGTATTTTGATTGTATAGTTAATACTTATGTAAAATTATTATTGCTTGCTTGAGGTTTAGTTCCATTTACATCATCCGAATTATGCAAGAGTCATACGACATGGATTAATCTAGAAATGACACAGTGCATAGAGAGGTTACTATTTTTAGAATCCAGAAGGGAAATTTACGTTTCTAATTTAATCTTTTACATGTTCTTTATTTTTCCTATATATATATATTTTTTTTTAAAGAACACAGTACAGTATTTTTACATTTGCTAGTTAAACATTTGCACGTTTTCAACATTAAGATTACATTACAAAAGATTAATGTTTAAATGGAAAATAAATGATATCATTGACAACTATTTGTTGCTTAAGGCATCGCAGTGGCAGAAAAAAAATCATACCCGACGGGCGAGATACTCTTTACCTAAAGTTTTAAGAGCTGGATCCAACGGGTGTGGATGGATGCAAGTAGTGTTTCTGGAAAAGAAACTGGCAAAAGCCAAGCGAAAGTTCTTACAGTTAAGCACTAAGGTTGGGCGTCAATTATTAGGGGGGGATTCGTTTTAGATGGGGTCATAAAAGATATCCTTTATAGTGTAACAAAATTTTATTAACAGGTTTAAGTTACAGACGGATATTGATTGGTTGATGATAACTTCCTAAAGTTATTGCTCCATGAAACCTTAACTAAATATCTGAGTCATTAGCGTTATATAAGAATCATATAATATGGATTAATTTTGAAATGAGCAGTTTAGAGATATTTTTATAGTTACTATTTTAGGATGGAAAAAGAAAATATTAAAATGGAGAGTTAAGGGACTATAGCAAATTAAATTTTCTTGGATAACACAATCGTCTTTTAGCCAACAATAATAGTGAAGTTTGAGAACTAGAATCTTCATAACCGATGAAATTAAAAACGAAAACTTAACTTCACTATTTGCTAATGCTCTTTCTCTCCAGTTGTCGAGCTGCATATCTGACGCTTGCATGTGAAACTGTTAAACATCGGGTACCTCGGTCTCTGTTGCTTATATTGCAACGTTACGTTCATTATTCAAAGAAATTATATCTTTAAAAAAATGAAAACCTTCAGATTTTATATTACCCTCAAATGGGCGTTTTTCTTTGCCTTTACAACACATACATGTTTCGAGAGCATTTGGGCTAAAAATATTTTACAACAGCATATCTTTAGAATTTTCGATAGGTAGGCTTTCCCTCTGGTGATAAAAGTATTTTATCCCGTACAGTCTTGTCACAGCTCGCTTTGAAATCGTTGAATGTTTTAATCAAAAATTCGTTAAAGTTTTACAAACTATGAAATAGGTAATGAAATTAATTCGAAATTCAAAATTCGGGCTTCCAGGTGTCCATTTTCGGGCGGAGGACTGCGTTATTCAAAATTGCGAGACATACATTCATGCAGGTGTTTCATTATTTAATTTCTTTAAATATAATACAGGGAGATAACATTTGGCGGCAGCAATTTGAAAAGTGATTCAATGCTTTTAGCGATTCGATGCAAAATGCCGTTTCGAAACTAACAGCCCTTCTGGGCTGATAAAAATGATCAGCAAGCATTCAGAATCATTTATTTTATCTTCTTCGTCCTCTCATTAAAATGATATATTTTTACATACTTGAAGAGGCTTGGAATCTGTTTGCTTCTAAAAACTTTCATCATAACCTTCGAATTTTATATTTAATACAGATCATATAATACGCAAGAACCAGAATTAAAAACAGTTGTAGTTGAACTTTTACAGGCTATTAGAAATCGATTTTAGTTCTAATAGTATAGAAAGAGATTTTTTTTTTGGAAAATGACATTAAGAAGTTCAAATAAAGTGACACTTCGAATGAGCAAGTTAATGTTATACTGAGCAATACAGTTTTGCAATGTCGGAAATAAACTAGAGATATTAATTATCGATTTACAGCAATACCTTTTTATATGGAACGTGATTTTAAGTTGTTGTTGTCTTGTCCATGCATTTCATTGAAGAATGTTGCCAGAGCCTCAAGGAAGCTGGACTTCTATTTCCATCCTAGTTTTCAGGGAAGAGCAACCCGCGGATGATCCAAGAGTCTCCCAATCTCTCCCGTACCACCAAACCACGTGACAGGACTTTCGGCTTGCCCTATATTTAAAGTGCCCCCCATGCCGCAAAGACACTACATTTACAAACATCTATGTCTTCTCCAAGATTCGAATCCAGGCCCTTTGGTACCGCAGTAGGTTCCTGTGATGGCTTTGTGGTTTCAAGACACCAATCGATGTGAAGAAAGAAAATAAACTGTTTATTTAAAGAAATTTAAAAAGAAAGTATAAAACTCGGAGCGGTACGTTGCTCCTACAAAATACAAAACACGACCACCTCGCTCTTCTGTGGCCAACGCTCGTCTGTCTGAAATTACAGTAAACTCCTAACAGGAGACATAAAACGCGCCAAGCGCTCCTTGTTGATCGCCAAACAGTCGCCAGATACTACAGTTCCCCTAACCACTAAACCATCTGAGCGGCGTGATTTTAAGTAGGAATACTAAATATTCCGAATTCGGAAAACCAGATTTTGCATAAATAAAATCAGCGGAGAATCTTGCAAATATCTTACTTCTTAATTTAAACTAAAATAATGTGCACAGTTGTCATCTAAGTCTTTGCCGTTTAAAATTAGAAAATGAATGAAGCGTATAATAGTTGCAGTTTGAGTACTACTATTGAATTTCATTATTACTATTAGGTCTTAATTCAGAGTGTCATGCTTAGATGTAGTTTAAAAAGAAAATCTTTAACCTAAATATGAAATAATGAGACTAATTCATTAAGCTAGTCAAGTTATGCACTTGTCGAAAAAAGTTCCCTTCCCCAAGAGGACTTCTCGCAGGTAACTGGTTCTGATTCAGATTTATGTTGTACATGGGAAAAACCACGAGAATTCATGCAGTCAGACTTTTCAGCCGCTCAAAATCAATTACCAGCTTCTGAATGCTGCTGGAGCGATTGGTTTTGCGTGTCGTTGATCATAAAAACTTACAGCTTTCCGCACCTACGTTACGGATAATAAGAAAAATGTCTATTACAGTCTGTCTGAATCCACCCTATTTAATTCCTGCATGTACTCCTCTCTCATTTATTACCACACACAGAATGTTTTAAGAATTTTGCTGAGGGCCACATGCATTTGCCCGCTGTAAAAAAAAATAATAAAGCACTACAAACTCTCTCAAGCGTGGGTAGTAGGAAAGGGGGACAAAATGCAGAGACAGATAATCAATTTTTAGGGAAGAACTTATATTTAAACAGCTTGTTTACATATTCCGATGACCCCTCCCGTGGTAATTTATGTAATCGCACCTTCATTTCTCTCTTTATATTTCTCTACTGGCTTCTGTCCAGTCATAAGCGATTTGGTCTGATAGAATTCTGCATCATTTATCATTTTTCTCGCGCTTTTATGATTTCATCGCTTACATTTTTAAGCAACTAAATATCAGAAATGATTTCAACAAGCCTCACTGTTGTTATATCTCTTTGCAGTTAACCTTGGGCCTGAATTTGAATATCGGAGAATTCATGGATGCTAGAACCATGTCCACAAATGTCCTTACGTGCCCTTTATTTTTCCAGCAGTCTGTAGTAGAGATATACTTCCAGCTACAAAAATGTTTTAAATGTCGCAAAGATTCAAGTTTTTATATTTTTCTGTATAAAGAAGTCAGTTTTATGAAAATTGCGAAATCTAACATTTTGTATATTCCCCCGGCACCTACACTTATATTCAGGAAAATTTTGCATTCGTTATAAAAATAGAACGCAAACTGCACCTCTCATACGACGAAATCAGCAGATCAAAATCTACAATTTTTGATTTCGTATTCAGTTTGTTAAATAAATTAGAAAAAAATTCGAGGCTGATTTTCCCTCCTTAAATCTCATTCAGCGATACTGTGTTGTGAATTATTCTCGTCTTTAATTTATAAATTTATTACATTTGGTATGCTAAAAGAATTTTTGCGCAAGAAGTTTAAAAGTTTTCAGTCTCAAAATACGTTATAAATATTCTTATGAAGTTTTATTGCTTTAGAATCATAATCTGGTAATCTTACAAAAAATCCATTAAACTTAAAATATCTTTCATTTTCAATTAATGCAAATAATATTTTTCGTTTTCATTTAATGCAAATGATAGTACGACTTAGTTGAGTCCCAAAACTAAAGCCTTCCGGTGTTCTTCAGAATATAGTTTGTTTCTTCATCTCTTAACACCAGAAACCTTTTTCTAAACTGATATTTTCTTTTTAGCTGCGAGTATTTCTCTACGATTATTTCTCTCTTGAATTTGTGTAGGGTCCCTAAATGTGATCAATAGCTTTAATATCTGATGAAGAGGGTGTTTACACTCTTTTAGAACAATTTTGAGGCCATTTAATTAGTGCTTAAAATGTAAAGAGTATTTTTTTAAATGTTCGATCCGATAGCTCATTTTTTTCTGGACTATAAATCTGTATCGTGATTTCGATAATAGGAGGGCTTTTTGTAAAACTTCCAGAAATATTGATTTTCATTCCTCATCCACTACTTTCCAGAGTCCATCAATCGCGGTGGGCTTGCGCTTAGAAAGAGACCAAAGGCACAATAGCCCCTACGTGAAATATCAGGGCACTTCACAGGAACACCTTTATGTAATACCTGTATGAGTTTTCATTTTTCAAAGAATGCAGTGGTGCTTTTCAAAGTATGACTTGCTGCTTTGTCTTGATGAAGTTTCCCTTTTAGAAATCGTCGGGATAAAGAAATGGAATTTCTTCTTTAAATGCCGGACGTAAAACTGTAGCATTCATTATTTTAATTAACCAAATTATTTTTAGTTTGAACTTTCCTATCGAATTCTCAAAGTTTCAGTTGCTGCCCGAATTTAGCGCGAGTGAGATATTTATGCAAATCGCATATATCTGTTAGCAGTTAAAAGGCAGGAGTTAACGA
>KK122159.1:693663-714666 GCA_000611955.2 Stegodyphus mimosarum
TTTTCATAATTTTGTAGATCTTCTTCCTTTATATAGACGAGGACATTTGAAGCTTTTTCTCCGATTAGTTTCAATAATATTTCTGCTTTGAGTTCTTCTGGAACTTTCTTGTGCTTAAAAGCTCTTTCGATAGAATCGAAAAATATATTCCATGCTTCCGCTTTCTTCGGTACTGGTATAGTCAGTGTTTCTACTCCTTTGATCAGTTTGTCAAGGGAAATTTCGGTTTCTCCGCTGCTGTTCTGGATCGAAGGGGTCGAATTTCTACTTTCTTCATACTGAGTCGCTCGAATCTTCGCTAATTCAATTTCATGTTCTCTTTCTCTTCTCAACCTCTCTTCTTCCATTTGTATTCTTTCGATTTCTTCTTTTCTTTTCCTGTTCGCCACTGTAGTAATCAGAATTTCTTTCACAAATTCAGCATCTTCGATGTATTCTTTACTGTTCTGAAGCTTGTGTTTCAGTTCTACCAACTTCAAATCTGTGGTTACTTCTTCACCAATTTCCGATAAAACAGTTACCAAATCTTCTTTCTTCACGTTTCTGAACATTTTCTTTCCTTTTTCAAACTTCTGAATTCGTAGTCCACTACTTTCGTTTCTGCTTTCACGGTTCTAAGCACTCTGGTTCTCGTAAGAGAGCGTGATGTGATGGCTTTGTGGTTTCAAGACACCAATCGATGTGAAGAAAGAAAATAAATTGTTTATTTAAAGAAATTTAAAAAGAAAGTATAAAACTCGGAGCGGTACGTTGCTCCTACAAAATACAAAACACGACCACCTCGCTCTTCTGTGGCCAACGCTCGTCTGTCTGAAATTACAGTAACCTCCTAACAGGAGACATAAAACGCGCCAAGCGCTCCTTGTTGATCGCCAAACAGTCGCCAGATACTACAGTTCCCCTAACCACTAAACCATCTGAGCGGCGTGATTTTAAGTAGGAATACTAAATATTCCGAATTCGGAAAACCAGATTTTGCATAAATAAAATCAGCGGAGAATCTTGCAAATATCTTACTTCTTAATTTAAACTAAAATAATGTGCACAGTTGTCATCTAAGTCTTTGCCGTTTAAAATTAGAAAATGAATGAAGCGTATAATAGTTGCAGTTTGAGTACTACTATTGAATTTCATTATTACTATTAGGTCTTAATTCAGAGTGTCATGCTTAGATGTAGTTTAAAAAGAAAATCTTTAACCTAAATATGAAATAATGAGACTAATTCATTAAGCTAGTCAAGTTATGCACTTGTCGAAAAAAGTTCCCTTCCCCAAGAGGACTTCTCGCAGGTAACTGGTTCTGATTCAGATTTATGTTGTACATGGGAAAAACCACGAGAATTCATGCAGTCAGACTTTTCAGCCGCTCAAAATCAATTACCAGCTTCTGAATGCTGCTGGAGCGATTGGTTTTGCGTGTCGTTGATCATAAAAACTTACAGCTTTCCGCACCTACGTTACGGATAATAAGAAAAATGTCTATTACAGTCTGTCTGAATCCACCCTATTTAATTCCTGCATGTACTCCTCTCTCATTTATTACCACACACAGAATGTTTTAAGAATTTTGCTGAGGGCCACATGCATTTGCCCGCTGTAAAAAAAAATAATAAAGCACTACAAACTCTCTCAAGCGTGGGTAGTAGGAAAGGGGGACAAAATGCAGAGACAGATAATCAATTTTTAGGGAAGAACTTATATTTAAACAGCTTGTTTACATATTCCGATGACCCCTCCCGTGGTAATTTATGTAATCGCACCTTCATTTCTCTCTTTATATTTCTCTACTGGCTTCTGTCCAGTCATAAGCGATTTGGTCTGATAGAATTCTGCATCATTTATCATTTTTCTCGCGCTTTTATGATTTCATCGCTTACATTTTTAAGCAACTAAATATCAGAAATGATTTCAACAAGCCTCACTGTTGTTATATCTCTTTGCAGTTAACCTTGGGCCTGAATTTGAATATCGGAGAATTCATGGATGCTAGAACCATGTCCACAAATGTCCTTACGTGCCCTTTATTTTTCCAGCAGTCTGTAGTAGAGATATACTTCCAGCTACAAAAATGTTTTAAATGTCGCAAAGATTCAAGTTTTTATATTTTTCTGTATAAAGAAGTCAGTTTTATGAAAATTGCGAAATCTAACATTTTGTATATTCCCCCGGCACCTACACTTATATTCAGGAAAATTTTGCATTCGTTATAAAAATAGAACGCAAACTGCACCTCTCATACGACGAAATCAGCAGATCAAAATCTACAATTTTTGATTTCGTATTCAGTTTGTTAAATAAATTAGAAAAAAATTCGAGGCTGATTTTCCCTCCTTAAATCTCATTCAGCGATACTGTGTTGTGAATTATTCTCGTCTTTAATTTATAAATTTATTACATTTGGTATGCTAAAAGAATTTTTGCGCAAGAAGTTTAAAAGTTTTCAGTCTCAAAATACGTTATAAATATTCTTATGAAGTTTTATTGCTTTAGAATCATAATCTGGTAATCTTACAAAAAATCCATTAAACTTAAAATATCTTTCATTTTCAATTAATGCAAATAATATTTTTCGTTTTCATTTAATGCAAATGATAGTACGACTTAGTTGAGTCCCAAAACTAAAGCCTTCCGGTGTTCTTCAGAATATAGTTTGTTTCTTCATCTCTTAACACCAGAAACCTTTTTCTAAACTGATATTTTCTTTTTAGCTGCGAGTATTTCTCTACGATTATTTCTCTCTTGAATTTGTGTAGGGTCCCTAAATGTGATCAATAGCTTTAATATCTGATGAAGAGGGTGTTTACACTCTTTTAGAACAATTTTGAGGCCATTTAATTAGTGCTTAAAATGTAAAGAGTATTTTTTTAAATGTTCGATCCGATAGCTCATTTTTTTCTGGACTATAAATCTGTATCGTGATTTCGATAATAGGAGGGCTTTTTGTAAAACTTCCAGAAATATTGATTTTCATTCCTCATCCACTACTTTCCAGAGTCCATCAATCGCGGTGGGCTTGCGCTTAGAAAGAGACCAAAGGCACAATAGCCCCTACGTGAAATATCAGGGCACTTCACAGGAACACCTTTATGTAATACCTGTATGAGTTTTCATTTTTCAAAGAATGCAGTGGTGCTTTTCAAAGTATGACTTGCTGCTTTGTCTTGATGAAGTTTCCCTTTTAGAAATCGTCGGGATAAAGAAATGGAATTTCTTCTTTAAATGCCGGACGTAAAACTGTAGCATTCATTATTTTAATTAACCAAATTATTTTTAGTTTGAACTTTCCTATCGAATTCTCAAAGTTTCAGTTGCTGCCCGAATTTAGCGCGAGTGAGATATTTATGCAAATCGCATATATCTGTTAGCAGTTAAAAGGCAGGAGTTAACGAAGGGAAAGACAGTGCCTTGGATTTATCGCCGTAAGGCTGTGCGCGCCAAGATTTCCTCTGTCTACTGAAAGTTCGCCTTTATAGGCATTTGCAATTACTAGTGTTCGCTAGTGAAATTCGCATTGTTGCATTTCACTAAGAGTAAGCTTCCCTCGCCGTCCTACTTAGACTTTAGTTAGGGAATTGAATTTGTTAACACACCTTATTTTAATATTATTTTAGTTCAGCCCAAGTAGTGGCTTACTCTCGATTTGAAGAGTTGTAAATATTTGAATTAAAGGGTCACTTTTAAACCCTCCTTCTGACTTTGTAGTTCTTCACACTAAAGGACATAGCCTAGATCTGCTCACTGTCCTCAACATAAGGTTTCACAGTTTATGCTCACGAAAAGAGTCAAGAGATTGAAGGAGAAACCTTACAATGGCGCCCGAACAACTAAAAGGATGGAAGGAAGTTGGAATATGCCTACTACATCCCAGAATACAGCTGCAATGCCTGATGGATTTGGATTCATAGTGGAAACCATCAGAGCAGCCATGAAGCCGGCAGTAGTTTTTGATGCCAGAGGACCTGTGAACACATTCCTGGAAAAGTTAGAAGCGCATTTTTTGCTGTATCCAGTTCCGGAACATCAGAAGGTCATATTAGCGACAGGAGCATTGAGGGGCCAAGCAGCGACCTGGTATAAGTGCATCGGAAAATGTCTGCTGGGAGAACCAGGAACGCCGACTTACACGTACGAGAATTTTAAACTAGCAATTTTGAGAGCGTTTCCTGTGGTTAAAGACCGTGCGAAACTCGAAGCTGAGTTGTTTAGCAAGTATCAACAGCGGGTGGATGAACTATCGGAATTTATTTTGAGAAAAATACAAGTCTTTAAATTATTGTATGGCACGAGGCCGGACCCGGAGATTATCCAGATAATCCTGCCCAGATTGTTACCATCGATACAAGATTTCATGGAGCTAAGAAATCCCGTAACGCTGGACAAGCTGTTTGAACTCGCCGTACAATTCGAGAGCCGGCGAGCGGCCGAAAATCAACGGAGACAATCGTATGAACAGCGGCTGCAGGGGAACCAGAATGCCGAAGGAAGAAACAGACGATGGCCGAGAACTACTGGTACCAGTCAAAATGCGAGCGGTCAACCGCGCCAAGTACAGCGCCAACAAAATAATTCCAACTACGGAAGAAAATCATTCTCCCCAGGCAGAAGCCAGCAACAGAAGAAAACACCCGCAAAGCATTTAAACTACTAAGGAATATTGCGGGGAAGGGGGTGCAATGTTCCGAGGAGAAGAAAAATCCCTCTGAAGTACAGCTAAATACGGTCATGGTGAGAAACATTGAATTACCGAGACTGCAGTTACTAATTAACAACGTACCCGCTACAGCTCTGTTGGATACCGGCGCTCAAGGAAGCTGTTTGGCAGAAGAATTTTTTAAGAAGCACTTTCGTAGATATCGTCTGCATAGCGTGGAAGGAATGAAGGTGGTAGCAGCCCAAGGAAAAACGTGTCAATGCATGGGAAAAATCGAGCTGTACATCAAAATCGGCGAAGAACAAAAAAAAATTATGTTTCTTGTAGTGAAGAACCTCCAAGCATCGGTTATTTTAGGAACAGATTTCTTTGCAGCTGTGGATGCGAAAATCGATTTTGAAAACTCCACCTTGCAAGTAACCATGGACCCAGTTAAAAAGAAATCAACACCTCCCCCTGAAGTGGATTTAAGCCATCTAACGCCCGAAGAACAGGACAAGTTTCGGGAGTTGGTAAGTAATTTCGCTGATTTATTTGATGATATTCCAGGATTCACCCAGATCGTAGCACACGAAATTAAATTAACTACGGATGAACCTATACGTCAGCGTCCTTACAAGTACGACAAAGTTAAGGAGGAAATAATAAAATACCATATTGATGAAATGTTAAGAAACAAAATAATAACTCCTATTTCTAGTGCATATGCGAGTCCGGTTGTTTTATGTAAGAAAAATAATGATTTGCCGTTAACTGATCCATTAAGGTACAGGTTCGCTATTGACTACAGAAAGCTTAATAGTATAACAAAATTTCCAACTTACCCACTTCCGGTAATTGATGAAATTCTAAGAAGTATTAAATCGACAAAATACATAACCACCCTAGATTTGACATCCGGATATTTTCAGATAAGCATAAAGCCGGAAGATGTTCACAAAACAGCATTCATAACAAAATACGGTACATATGGCTTTTTGCGTATGCCTTTTGGATTGTCGGGAGCCCCGGCCACGTTTCAGAGGTGCATGGACAAAATTTTAAGGCCGGTAATAGGAAAAAGTACATTTATTTATCTTGACGATATAATTGTTACTTCAGAATCGCTGGAAGAACATATTAAAGACCTTCGAGAAGTCTTTACTCTTTTGAAAGATGCAGGACTTAAAGTGAACATTAAGAAATGTAAATTCGCGGCAAAAGAACTCAAATATTTAGGGTACAAAATTTCTCAAAGGGGGATCGAAACAGATAAATCTAAAGTTATAGCAGTGAAAAATTACCCAATTCCGAATACAGCCAAAAAGTTAGCGACTTTCTTGGGTATGTGCTCATATTATAGAATTTTTATTAAAAATTTCGCAGAAATTGCTGAACCATTGTTAAAGTTGAGAAGGAAAAGAGTTCGTTTTGCGTGGTCTTCAGAAGCAAACGCCGCGTTTGAGAAGTTAAAAGAATCTTTAATTAATGCACCGGTTCTAAAGTTCCCAGAGAAAGACAAGGGTCTAGAAATTTATGCAGACGCATCAGATTACGCAATCGGAGCCGTGTTAACACAAAATAGAAAAGCGATTGCCTTTTTTAGTCGTACATTGAATGATACGCAAAGAAATTATTCGGCAACGGAGCGTGAAACTTTAGCAGTGCTCGCAGCTGTTCAAAAATTTTGTGTATATTTTGGGAGTTCTCCCGTAACAGTATATTCAGATCATGCGGCAGTTACCAGATTATTTTCAGGAAAGAATCTTTCGCCACGCTTAATTCGGTGGACCCTAAAGTTGCAAGAATTTAATCTCATTATCAAACACACACCGGGAAAAGACAATGTAGTGGCCGACGCATTATCTAGAATAAAGTTAGACGAGAACGGCGAGAAAGTAAAAATAGCGATGCTTCAGGCAAAGGTCATTGACTCTCGAGAGACTGTAATAGAAGAAATTGCTAGGGATCCCGAATTCGGAAATATTTATAATTATTTAAAAGACCCAGATAACTTCCAGCATATAGACATTAATGCAATACGAAGCAGAGCACAGAACTATGAAATCATTGATGGTCTCTTATTTTATACTAAAGTTACGAATCAAAATAGTGAATACAGACCAGTCATCCCGGCCAAATTAATTTTAAGTATCTTGCAAGAGCTCCACGATTCGCCTGTCTCGGGCCATTTTGGAATTAGAAAAACAATACAACGCGTACGCGAGGCGGTATATTTTCCGCAATTACAAAAGATAGTTAAAAATTACTGCCAGACTTGTCACACGTGTCAGATAAATAATGACGTAAATTTCCGCCCGGCCGGGTTATTAACTAGTATTGAGTCTAGGTTCCCCAATGAAATAATTGGTATTGACCTCTTAGGCCCCTACCCCAGGAGTCATGTAAATAAGGCACGATTTTTATTAGTCATTGTGGATCATTTCAGTAAATGGGTTGAGTTGATACCACTTAAGCGGGCTTCAGCAAAAGTCGTTGCAGATTCGTTTTTGAACAAATATATTTTAAGATATGGATGTCCAGCGAGGGTGATTAGCGATAATGGTCCCCAGTTTGTAAGCAGTACATTTAAAATGATGTGTGACAAGTTGGGCATTAAGCATATGAAAATGGTACCCTACCGCCCACAATCAAATATAGCGGAACGGGTAAATAAGAATATTGTAAAATTGATTAGAAATTATGTGCAAAAGCACCATTCTAACTGGGATGACTGCGTCGAAGAATTTGCATTCGCCCTCAGAACGGCTAAGCACGAGACAACGAAGAAATCCCCCGCCGAATTGTTTTTGGGCAGGAAGATAATGACCCCCTTAGATAAATTATTTTATGTGAAAGATAGAGCGCCGGAATTTCAAATGGGTGAAATAGAAAAAATGTTGAAGGAGGCAGAAAAGTGCTCCCGGGAAGCGCAAAAGAAACAAAAGATTTACTACGATTCAAAAAGAAGAACCGTAGAATATAAAGTGGGGGAGGAGGTGTTGAAACAAGCCCACGCACTTTCATGCGCAGCAAAAGATAAGGTCGCAAAATTTTGCCCAAGATGGCATGGTCCTTTTGAAATTACAAGAATAGTTGAATGCCGTGCATATTTAAAGAATGAGAAGGGCGAAGAGACTGTGGCAAATTTCGATCAAATTAAACATTATTATCGAAGAGCTAATAATAATATTTTGAAAGACATGTTGCAGGGTCCAGCCTCACAGAATTTTTCTAAGATTCAAGAGCCCCAACCAGGTCCCTCAAAAACAAGAGAACCCAGTTTGAAAAGGAGGTTACCAGAAGAGAGGAAGCCGCAGCCGAAGAAAAGACCACCCCAAAAAGAAAAAAGGACAAACGCTAAGCAACAGTCTCAGCAACCAAAGCGTCTAAGGAAGGAACGTCCAAATGAAAACACTATGAAAGCTCCACCACTACGGAGGGAACAGAACGGCGAGAAGCGAGCCGCCGAAGGTGCCAACCCACAACGAAGGAGCCTACGAGTGCAGGAGAAGGAACGAGCCAGTCTGGAGAGGGAGCAAAGACTTCAGCACAAACGGAAAGCGCCACCCACCATTCGTCCCAACAAGGTGTTTCTGGAGGAAAGAAGATCGACCAAACGAAAGGCAGCCCCAGAGTTTCAATCTAGGAGTAACAAGCAAAGAATAGCCCAAGCCACAGTATATCCAACCTTTCAGGAATGGACAAAAAAACGCCTAAAAGACTGGCAGAAAGATAAGTAGATTCTTTATTTTCTTTTAAAATTCACACAGTTATGTTTCTGATTTAAGTGCAAGTTGCAGATTTAAAAGGGAAGTTACCCGAGTCAAAAGCCGGTTGCCGAAAGCGTAAAGGACACGCTTGAAGGAACAACTTAATTATGCAGCGGAAGAAATTCGAGAGTTCAGTTGAAAAACTGTGAGACTTCGTGAAATGTTCTTTGTAATCCAGAACATGGGATTCATCGATTTTAGTCAAAAGACTCTCTGTAAATAGGAAATTGAATTGTGTTAATTAAAAGCAACTAGTACGTAAGTTGTATAGCAAAACTGTTGTATTATATTTTTCTATGTATAAATAATGAATGCATTTAATGTAAAACTGTTTTCTATGTAATGCATGATTTGTTGTAAGCCTTAAGCACTGGTTTTGTTTATATCGAATATTTTGGAAAAGCGTAAAGGATACGCAAGTTAAAATTAAAATGTAATGTAAAAGCGTAAAGCGCGCTAAATTAGAAAGTGAATATATAAGTGTTATTTAACGCAATGAGCATTTAAAGAAAATTTGAATTGAAGATTGAAAGAATGAATTATATGTATGAAATGCAATTGAAATGTTTGAATGTTGTACGTAGTGTTCTCTGGTTTCACACAAAAGTTTAAAGTTCATTTCATGTTAGAACCTCAGGGCATTTCAGATTTGTTTTAGGGGAAGTCTGAGGTCTTGAAAGTCGAAGAATTAACCCCAATAGAATTGAAGTCAGGTGGTAGTTGTGAACACTTGACAAAGTAAAACTGCGTGTTTTTCACAAACACCACATTTGGCCAGAGAACAAGGGGGAAGTTTTAAAAATGAATGAGTGTAAAATGAATGCGTTTGGCGAAAAGCGCTAATAGAAATTAAAAAACGCGAATACCTAAAGCGCGAATAAAAGTCATTACGGAAAGCATCAGAGGAAGGGAATGTTGTACTTTTCAGGTGAAATGTACTTATAACATGAAATTAAAATTTATTTCCTTCCAGATTGGAAGGAACCAGATAGTATCCAGCCAAATTCCTGATGGATCTTTTTGATGTGAAGACGGAAAAAGATATTCTATGTTAAAATATCTAAGACACAAACAGAGAGTTAAACTAAATTTAAAACTTACAATTGTAAAGGATGGCGAATAGGAAGGAAAATTTAGATTTAGAATTTAGCATCTTCACTAAAAGCCGATTTTAGGCTACTTAGTTTCAGACTACTAAATTCTGGGAGCAACTATGTAGCATTCATTATTTTAATTAACCAAATTATTTTTAGTTTGAACTTTCCTATCGAATTCTCAAAGTTTCAGTTGCTGCCCGAATTTAGCGCGAGTGAGATATTTATGCAAATCGCATATATCTGTTAGCAGTTAAAAGGCAGGAGTTAACGAGGGGAAAGACAGAGCCTTGGATTTATCGCCGTAAGGCTGTGCGCGCAAAGATTTCCTCTGTCTACTGAAAGTTCGCCTTCATAGGCAATTTGCAATTACCAGTGTTTGCTAGTGAAATTCGCATAATTGCATTTCACTAAGAGTTAAGCTTCCCTCGCCGTCCTATTTAGAATTAAGTTAGGTATTGAATTTGTTAACACACTTTAGTTTAATATTATTTTAGTTCAGCCCAAGTAGTGGCTTACTCTCGATTTGAAGAGTTGTAAATATTTGAATTAAAGGGTCACTTTTAAACCCTCTTTCTGACTTTGTAGTTCTTCACACTAAAGGACATAGCCTAGATCTGCTCACTGTCCTCAACATAAGGTTTCACAGTTTATGCTCACGAAGAGAGGCAAGAGATTGAAGGAGAAACCTTACAAAACTTTCTCTTCATAGTACGTTGAGTTGATTTTAACACTTTTTCCACTCTTCTTATTTTTAATTTCCCATTCCAAAAGAATCTTAATCCATAATTTCTTTTCGTTTCCGATAATAAGTAGACCTTTTTTATTACAGTCATTAAGATAAACCCATGCTTCATCAAGGGTCGCAATGTATTTCCATTTATCTCCTGATATATTGTGATATATCTTAGTTCAATTTTTGGAGCGACAGCTGAAGTAAATACAGAAACCAGGCAGGAGAAGGGTTAAAAAACCCTTTATTAAAACTTTGAAATTAACAATGCGTCGATTGACGGTAATAAACTACGCCTCGTTTGAGCAGTATCTAACAAGAACTAAACTAAAACATATTAACAAACAGTAGTTTTTTTTACCAGGGCTCAGATAATCCTGTTACCCAAAACCGCGTCGAAGTCTCGTGGCAGCAAAGTAATAGCTGTTAGGCCACTGTAGTGAGTAATAATGCAAAATCAGAAGCTCAAGCTACAAAGTACAGTGCTCGCCCACACTCTCTTTTTTCTTTCTTCTAGAACTCAGTATTTAAACCTTTTCTCCTAAATGGTAGAATTTGCATTCCTTCACGCGGACTACCAAATTTTAATATTCTGGCATTGACAATTAGGGGAATGAAGGCTTATAGGAAAGGAAGCATAAACTTAACTGGTTAGTGAAAAATTGATATAAATCCCTACAGTACAGTTTTAATACAGGATTCTTTAAATTGTTCTGCGATGATCTACATGCCTCGGAAAATGCTGGTGAGCATTTTATGTTTTTTTAGATTTTTTGAATTGTAAATTCTGGTTTATTATTTTATTTATTGTCGCTAGAGATGTATCTAAGGACTCTGCAATTGATTTTTCTCTTGTGACCAAATATTTAGCTTTAGAAACTGTAGAAACAGCACGTACATTTTTGGGTATTTGTTTGGAGTCTTATTTCCATGCAGAAGTAAAGATCGACGGTGTTTCCCTTGTAAGGTTTATTATACGTTTTCTAACAGTTATTTTAAGTTTTGTATCTTTCCTATCTTATTCTAATTTCAGCTTACAATTTCCTGCCAGAATGTGAATTCAGAAACGCAGATAATGCAAATGAGTACTATTTAAGTCGTGACTTAACCGACTTCAACAGAGAGAGAGTACTGATTTCCTGACTAGCGCGAGTTTGCCTTCTGGCTACATCTCTCTTGGCTGTTATTAAGCTTGGCCATAGCTTAGCCCCTTGCTAGGCTTCGCCGATTTAATTAATACTTAGGGACCAACTAGTTAGATTTTGATAGCTTCGGTTAGACTCATTAAGAGCTTTAGTTAAGCTAGTTTTAGTTCAATTTATTAGTATTTAAATTCAAGCCCGAGGGGCGGCTTTATGTAAAGTTCCAAGCTGGAACTGATTGTAAATATACTGAATAATAAAGGGTTTTAAACCCTTCTCAAGTCTTACGTGTTCTGTTCACGCTTAAGCGATTATTCGCTTGTAAAGTGTTCGTGAGGTTTGAAGCTAGAATTTAAGGATTTAAAGAGTTGAACCCCACACCCTTTACGATTAATCATATTGCTTATTTTGCACTTCAAGATTTTAACAGCATATATTTCACCAACGTTTTTGAATTTTGGAATAGGAATTTTCTCTTCGGAAAGAACAGAAACATATCCTTCTATCCACAGCTTGTTTACATGCCACATTTGAAAGTAAATTAAATCTAAAAGTAGCAACCGATATTTCTTATTTCCTATAATAAGCTGTTGCCAGAAGTTTGTATTCAAAAACGTTTGCTTTTATTTATTTATTAATCGAAATTGTTCTAAAAATGTGTAAACATCCTCTGTGTCCGGGTCAGATTTTGTCGTACAAAGTCAAACTTTATCAGATTTATTTTTTATAACGAGTACAAAATTTTCTAAACACAAGTATAGGGATTGGGGAATGTAGAAAAAGTTAGATTTCATATTTTATAAAATAATTAAAATTAAATAAAATCAGTCTTTTCTATTTTAAAAATACAAAAACATTCATCTTTGTGTAATTTAAAGTATTTTTGACGTTGCAACTATGACGAACAGTTGAGAAAATAAAATTCGGATGAGGACTTTTGTGGACACTGTGTATATTGTCACATGGCTGACTGAGATCACTTAAAATATTGTCTAGCCAAAAATGTGATGGCGGGGAGAAGGAGAATAAGTAATCATAACATCCGTTCTCCTGTGGATTCTTCTTAAAAACTGGGATGAGAGTGGAAAATTTCATTCTGTCGCCTATATGGTGCTCAAGTTAATGATAGGCGTAAACCACGCCTTTTAGTGAGAATAAAATTTTCGGACTTAATGTGATATTACTGTCAGACAAATCACAACGCACGACAATCTCTTCATAGCAGACCTTCCTATTTATGCTGTGAAATTACAAGCGAATTTAAGAAGTTTGTAAAGTCATTAGGATTTTTTTGAAGCAAGAGACTAGAAAAATGAGCAATGTCCTCTCCGGTACTCGAACCTCGGACCTCTCGATACGCACCAAGTGTGCTGACGATTACACCACGAAGGCATGCTAAGAAGGCTAGAGAAATACTTTATATACTCCCACTTTTAAAGGGCGACTTGGGATTAGGGGACCCAATCGCCAGATCTTCGTGGTGGAGAATCATCATCCACCACCTTTTTTTAGTTCTGGTGTCACTATAGAGACATTATGATTTTTGATGCTGAGAGACGTGAAAAATGAGCAAAGCCCTCGCCGGGACTGGAATCTCGGATCTCTCGATACGCGCCAAGTGTGGTGACCATTACACTACGAAGGTATGCTAAGAAGGCTGAGAAATACCTTATAAGTTCATGAATACTTTCGGGGATAAATGCACAGAAAAAAAAACTGAAGTAAGTTATAGATATCGGGAATCAGTTTTCTGTAAGCATGAGTTAGTTTTAAGATTTTAATTTCATTCTTACGCTCAGCTATTCACGTCTTCGAAAACTGCTAGTTTCTGGCAGAAAGGTTTTCGTTTCGTTCCATAAGTTCTTCCATAAGTTGTTTTATTTTATTATTCTGACTACAATTATGAGACAATGCACATCTGTCAAATGGAAAGCTCTTTTACAGTTATTAATTACATTAGTGATAAAGTTGAATTTAACAGAGTTTTTAACACATTTTCATTTAATTACTTAAATTTATGTAAAGTACGAATGGATGAAAAGTGAATAAAGCGAGAAATAATATTTTCATTTTTCAGAAACTTCTGATCAATTATTAATATTTTGTTACTTGAATGTTATTTTAAGGAAAAATACCTTAATTTGTTTTGTGGTTGTAGTATTCAGGATCATACGTAGTTTAATATCCATTAAGTTCCCTGATTTTGTTTTGCCTGTGCATTTCTTTTGACGTACAATTGAAAAAATTTGAAAATTGGTAATAAATCTGATAAGTGATCACTATAAAGGCTTACGAATTTTATTGAAGGACTCTGGTGCTCTTCGTACGAAGATAATATGTACGTTGAAACATTTTATGTACATTACAAGTTGACAAAAAAGTGATAAATACTGTATATTAGCTATGGATGACAAAAGAATTTACACCGATGACTTTGGATCGGTTTGTACAAAGATAAAATTATTTTATTATGATATCCTTTTTAGATTATTATAAATATGAAAATATTTATGCAGTATAAATTTGGAACTAATATAACACGTAACAAATCCTTTTTGCAATCCTTTTTGATTAATAAAAATGCATTAGCATATTTTAATGCATAAAATTATCTAGTAAGATCATTAACGTCATTACGTATACTGCTAAATCCATACTAATTTTATGAATAATTTGTTTTGTTTGTTTGAACGACTAATGAATCTCGTATTCTTTGTCTTTCAAGCTTGCAGGAACTAAATTCCATATGTAGAAATTTTCAGCGCATACAGTGAACCCTTTCAGGGACAGCTACCCCTGTTACAAATGATCTTGATTCTTCTGCAAAAGTAATCATCATGGAGGGATAACGTCCAATGCTGGTGTTTGTTTATGATCTTAGAAATACTGTTCACAGTCAAGTGGTCGTCTTAGAAAACTGATCATTAGTAAAAGGTTCAATATATTTTATTTTTTTACACGAATAAAAACAATTATTATTATTACATAAGGATAAAACTTAAAATTTTACACATTATCAAACACAATAAAGGAGTTCGCGTTAATAACTTTGAATGGGTACTACGTCTGTAAAATGCAATTATCAAAATTAAATTTGTCATCTTTTTTTCCTAACTTGAATTTTTGAGCTATTCTTCGAAGGTATATTTACGATCATGGAGAATTTTATTGCGAAATTGCATACCATTACAAAGTTGCGGAATGTAGCCAAATATATGTATTAAAATAATTGAACATCTGAAGAACATTTAGATCCATTCAGACGGAAAAGAGAATATTTAAATTCAATTCTCCTTACAAATGCGAATTTGTGATTAAATAATGCGTTAAAAATGCATAGCTACCTTTGATTATCTCCCATGATAAGCACGAGATAATTATTTCTATCTTCATATTTATTACTTTTATCTACTACAGGTATGATGAAATGAGAAATGTAAACATTACAAATCGTTCTGGGAGTTTGCTTGAACTCATTTTATCCATCTGAGAGAAAGTAAATTAATTGAACTTTAATCCAAGGAAATATTTTATTCGTAAAGAAATGAACGAGAGAGACAAAATTTATTTTTCATTATGTGGTTGTTGCATTTCATCTTTAACATTTCCTCATTTCGCGTATTTGCGTTTAAATCTTTCTCCAAAATAATTTCTGAGATTTTTAGGTTAATGGAAATTTTTCGCTTCAAGAATCTGGCTGCATTTCAAGTAAAAATATGATTTTGATTACATCGCTTTCAAACTCAGGATAATCGGAAATTGAGTAGTATATCATTCGAAAGTATTCTAAAGTTCATTCTGACTGAAAAGGAAATCTTTAAAAAATTCTTGGCTTGTAGTATTTATATTTTAACAATTCTACAGCTGCATCTGTCTCTAGTGCGGATTCATAAAAAACAGAAATACACCTAATAAAATAGCGTAAACAGTACTTAATAAAGCACTTAAAGAGTTGAAAATAAAATACTTTTCTAAATTGCACTTTGTAAGGTTCTACTGTCTATCTGCTGTGTAGAATCTGGAGAAATAGTGATTGCACCGAAGAAGGGTTAAAAATACCCTTTATTAAACTCTTTAAATTATTTACAATGCATCAACTTGACGCTAACATACTAGGCCTCTACTTGGGCGGTAACTGAAACAGTAGAATCAAAACTCAAAATTGGAGATATTTATTTACAAGTAGTAGAATTAAACTACAGAGCTTATATAATCCTGTATCCTATAGCGCGTAGATGAGTCTAGTAGCAGGCGGAAGCTTGCGTATAACCATACACTGGAATTTCCTAAACTCTTAAAAAATACTAGAACGTCGATATTTAAACTTTTCTCCCACTGGTTAGAATTTGCATTTTTTACGCGCGCTACCAAATTTAAATATTCTGGCACTGACAATTCGGGGAATGGAGGCTTATAGGAAAGTAACTTAGAATTTAAATTTAATTGGTTACTTAAAATAAATATAAATCCCTACAACTTAATAATATATTTAAAATAATACTTACTAAATATATACTCATATAATAATATTTAATGCTTACTAACACTTTCTAAATAAAACATACTTAATAATAATAATATAAACTTAATAAATAATAACTTTTATTTAATAACTATTCATTTGTAAGGTTTATCCGAATTTTATAACAGTTACCTTAAGTTTATGCATCTTTCCTATCCCTTCTAGCTTCAGCTTACAATTTCCTACCAGAACAGATTTTCAGAAACGCGGTTAATGCAAATGAATAAAAGTAGTATTTAAGTCGATGTTTCACTGACTTCGTTAGACAGCACGAGTTCCTGACTAGCGCGTGTTTGCCTTTGGCTACATCTCTCTCTAAGTTATTGCTACTCTCAACCGTACTTTAGGCCCTTGATTGGCTTCGCTGACTTAATTGAGATTTAGGGGCCAACTACTTAGAACCTTGATAGCTACGTCTATATCTTTCAGTTAGCTTTCGTTAAGCTTAGTTAAGTTTAATTTCATATTAATTTGAGTTCAAGCCCAAATGAAGGCTTTGCTGTACGCTCCGAGTTAGGAGCTGACTGTGTCATATTTATTTTGAGAAATAAAGGGTAGTGAACCCTTCTTGAGTCTTAGGTCTCTGTTCACACACTTAAGCGATTATTCGCTTACCAGTGTTAGGGTTTTCAAATGTTGAACTGTGATAAAAGAAGGTGAAATCCCCCACATTAATTAATACTATATATTTACTAAAAGTATATACTTAATAAAATACTTAATCAAATAATAATACGTTTACTAACGATTTTAATAATTTTTTTTGTTCATTTCACGAGTGAACGCAATAATATATTATAATTTATTGCTTTTCTTTCGGATGAACTGGTTTTTCGTTGGTAACTTAAAAGCAAGCTTCTCTGATTCGAAAAACATCAATATAATTACTTTTGTGCCGTTCCATAAAACTGAATTTTTCTTAATTAAAAACAGAAAGGAATTCCTAATGCAAAATTCTTTCGCGAATTTAAAAATTAGCTCGGGAATTTAATTTAAGATTTTCTCATATTTTCACTTAAACACTTTTTAAATTAAAGCATGGTCCATTCATTTCGATTTCTGGCTTTTTATATCGAACGAATTTATTTCAGTTGATTATTAAAAGTGTCTAAGCTTAAATATAAAATTATTAAGGCTCAATCCTTTATGATTAAATATTCTCATCGACAATTTAGCCATAAAAATAACACTGTCACTTAGTAAAAGTCAGTCATTTTTAGAGGCTGTACTGTTTATTTTAAGTCGGGCTTCTAATACAGTGCTTCGTACACAACGAAACCTTCGCATAACGACGACACAACATGTATGCGTCATCCCAGTTCTCTAAGGAAGGCACCTCAGTATCCACCATGGGGCCGGTGAAAGTGATAGACTGGTTAAGAACAACCCCTCTTGGTGGTATAGCCGCTACTTATCAGGTAAAAGTAAAGAAAACGCTGCTTTTGTCTATGAAATGCTGAGAGAGTAAGAATCGTTTGAGAGTCGGGAAGCTGTTGTCTTCTTATTCTGTAATAATGCTATAATATACTCTTTTAATTCAGTTAGAAAGCCTATGTTAAATTTTTAAATATATCTTAAAAAGACAGCTTATTTAGCTATTTCTATCCCGGAACGGCGACGTTATACGAACTCATAACGTACTCGGTCCTGCATTACGAACCGGACGTTATATTGAGGTAGGGGGAACACAAAAGGCCTGTATCAAGGACTTTCTAGACATACAAAAATTAATCTGATTTGGTATTAAAAAGAGAAGAATATCTAATTAGAAGTGAAAAAATGTCCAGAACACAGTTAAATAATAACATCTTAAAAAGGTGAGTTGAATGGAACGTCTGGTTTATTCAATGGTAATGTCATGCATTACTTACTAAAAAAGATCATCCTGAAAAAGACGCCTTAGATAACTTCTAAGGCGTTTAGAGAACCTCTCGAAACTTCGACCTAGCAAAAACCAAAGATGTTCAAGAAGAGCAAAAACAAATGAGTCCTCTATTTCCAGTAAAGTCTGGAAAGATTCAGACAAACTGAATTTTCAAAAAATGTAAGACTGTATGCAAAGCTTGTAAATACTTTTATACCTAATAAAACGTTAAATACCTAGTACTTTTTCTGACACTGGTGTTGTTGTTAATATTTTGTTAAAGTTGTATGGTTTTTGTTGTAAGCTTAAGTTCTACAGATCCTACTAAACAAATAGCGAGTTGCAGTTACGTCTTAAACAAACGGAAGAAGGATAAAATAAGCATTTTTATTTAGTATCAATTTAAAAGAGCAGGCCTAACTTGTGCTCCAGACGAAACTTCCACCAATTTTGAACAGTCGAATTAATATAACAGACAATTAAATTCAAACATTGATAACGTAGATCCAGACTAGACTTAAAATAATAAGTTGTCTCAGTTATTTTACTGGAGCGTATTTAAAACATCGGCTAGCGGAAATGCTTAAGAGGGAACATCACTTTTAAGCAGAGTTGGCGAGAAATACTGATAGCAAAATGCGACTGCCAGAAGCTCTATCTAAAGATTCAAAACACTGATCTAAAATATACACAAAGCTAATTTGCATTCTGGTGAGGAATACGGAAAAAAGAAGTTATAGTAATTTAAATCGGATTAACTGATTAATTAACATAAGACACAAAAGCTACAAAGGTACAGTTTACAAAGGTTTTGACAATTTTTCCGATTTTGAATTACTGGAAAGCGGATTAAAATTATTTCTGTAGTAACCTATCTAAAAACAACATTTCGTAACCAGCACCATTGCTTAAATGATAACTTTGTTACATATATACGGTACAGTTTACAAAGGTTTTGACAATTTTTCCGATTTTGAATTACTGGAAAGCGGATTAAAATTATTTCTGTAGTAACCTATCTAAAAACAACATTTCGTAACCAGCACCATTGCTCAAATGATAACTTTGTTACATATATACGTTCATTGGTTATGTTCGTAAGCCAAGCTAATCCCACTTGTGTAACGTTTATTTCAATTAAAACCTCTCGGGTTTTAACTGAAATAAACGTTACACAAATTGCAAACGTTACACAAATTGCAAATTTAACAAACGTTTATTTCAACGTTACACATTGAAATAAACGTTACTCACGGGGTTTTATATTAAGTCTTTCTTATCACTTCTGCTTTTTTTGTCAGCTTCACCAGAATGTAAATCAAGTGAACTTAAATAGCGAACAAAGGTATAAATTTAGAAGGGAGTATTGACAGGGTACCAGGAAAGTTAATTCTCTCTTAAATCACTTTCTCTTTAGTTGTACTGGTTTTAGTGACTGATTCTTGCATTTACTAGTGTTTATGATTAGAAGTTACGTATAATCTAGAACCACTTGAAGTAGTCAATAAATTTATTTACAGTGTTGAAGGATTTTACCTTGTAAGACCACGTAAGAAAAAATAATAGGTTCTGTTAAATTTTAATTGTAACTACAAGCCGTACTGTGAATGAATTTTAAGTTTAGAATGAACTTTCAGTTTAGTTTTTATCTACATTTCATTCTAGATTTTCAGTTCAGCACAAGTTTTTACAGCAGAGGAACTAGGAGTAGTTAAGAGACAATTTTGTTTATCCGCCCAATTATCCTGGGATTTTTTGCTTGGAAATCTTTTGTTTTACTTGAGAACTATAATGCATGTGTATCATTTACGTTTTCTTCACATTTATTTAAATAGCTTCCCCAAATTTAAAATCTTTTTTTTTTACAGTTTCGTTTCTTAAAAAAATAGCATTTCTAATAGATCTCAGTTAAGATGACTCTGCAGAACAAGAGCTTAAAATATGCAAGTCAGAATTTTTATTTATAAAAAATCGCAAGGACTGCTCGTTTTTAGATGTATAGGCAATGTCATTAAAATTGTTTACGCCTCTCTGCAAAACCTTTCTTAGAATTACAAATGAACTTTCGAAATTCGTTCATTTCTAGGAAGAACTATTTAAGTTTGTAACACATGTCAAATACTTTACTGAAAAGGGTTGAAACATTTGAATTTCAGTTCCTTATCATTTCAAAACATTTTAAGGTAAGCCTACTATTTTATTTTTTATTTATTTATTTATTGCTAAATATAAAAGGCGATCAGTATGGTAGTTTATTGCTTCATATTAGCTCTATGAGTATTTCTACGTGTTCAGTTGAGTTTTACAGCCAAAAATATGAAATCAAGTTTCATCTCTTACATTAAAAAATATATATTACGTTATACCATGTATGTTGGAAATTCCTGGACTGTTGCTTTGCAGCTGTTTTGTTAAACAGAAAGACGGAACATGAACAGGAAATGAACATGAAGTGGGCAGGAATCAGAATTTCGGGATTGCTTTTGTAGAGGGATAGTTCTACCTTGTTAACTGCCCAGCTCGGCCTCAGTTTTGATGATAAACACATCAGAAGATGGAACCGAGGGTCTTCTACTCTTTTTCGCCTACCACCAAGGCTCTCTAAAGGATATTCGGCTCTCCAGTATTTTAAGTTTTCTAAGACCAAGTGTAAAAATCCATGCCTTTTGCAGGATTCAAAACTACGCCCAATGGTACATCTTTAACTACACTCTTGTGCAAAATTAAGAAAATGTGCATATTGTGTCGATTGTTTCAACACTAGAGGAGTGATTTTAACGAAATTTGGTATAAATGTACATTCATAACAGAGAATGACAAGTACCATCTCCAATTCATTTTATTTATGCATCAGTATCAGTAAAGTTCATAGTGCCAGAATGTCTAAAATCCACGTCGTGATGGCGAACTGAAAATTAGTCTAATATAGAGTATGGTTCCATCTCACAGTCAGACAGGTTGCGCAGCGTGACGGCATACTGAACAGGAGACAACTGAAAAAACGACCCTGCGGAAATCTTTCCCACTTCTGTATCAAGGTAGTTTTCAGCTTCGAGATAGTTCTCGGAGAGGGATGGCGAGATGAAATTGCCCTTCCATGAACGTCCAAGACCTCTATAGGGTTAAGGTCAGGAGATCTGCCTGGTAAATCCATAAGGCGAATATCCTCACTTTCCAGGTAATTGTCGGCCAGATGAACCCTCTGTGGACGAGTGTTGCCGCCCATTAACAGGAACTCCGGACCA
>KK122159.1:714682-736444 GCA_000611955.2 Stegodyphus mimosarum
GGGGCTTTAAGATTTTTTCTGTATACTTTATAGCAACTAGAGAACCTTTGTCAAAGACATGCAACGGTGTGCAGCCGTCCAACATAATGCCTGTCCAAGATACTACACCTCCATCGCCATAATGATCCTTTTCCCTATGAGGGAGGTATGGTATCGTGTTCCATCCCCTCTTCAGATACAGATATGCCGAACTCAGTGTTCAGGCTGAATCTGGACTCATCTGTAAAAAGCGCGGTGCCCACTGAAGTCCGGTTCAAAACGCATATTACCTATAGTATGCTAAAAGCGCTCTCTTGTGTGCTGCAGTGAACTGGACGCAAGCAGCGGATCTTCTGGCATACAGCTCTATCTTACGAAGTGTTCGAGGAACTGTAGACTTCGAAACTCGGGTTCCAGTGGCAACATACAGCTCACAGAGCTGTGAAACTGTAGCAGTCCTGTATCACTGCGCTGAAAGTTCCAAATAACGATTCTCTTTCCTTGCTGTGGATCTTGGTAGATATTTTGCAGGTCTTCTCGATGTGGATCCACTGTCTTGAAACTGTTTTCACAAACTGGAGACGGTACTGGGATCTGTAATTACTAACGTTGCACTGAGCTGTCTGGCCACCTGCCAATAATAAATTGGCATGCCTCCAATCTACCGATAATTCTTCATCTCATTCTGTCATCTATACGTTCGTTGCCGCTCATTTAACAGGATACCTTTTAAAATTTACCCAACTCTTGAGAGAAAAGCTGCGAATGTCGGGAGGAGTTATGAGCTCCCAATTCGCCGAAACCCCTTCTCTTCATTTTGCCCGCGAGTATACTTTAACGATCAGAGCTGCACATATCAGGGCGGCATAAGTCGGAATCACAAATCTGCAACCCTCCTGCAATATTTCTACCACTTAACTTCGACGTTTAATGCTGGAGAAACTTTTTAAGTGAGTTCTTTTTTATACTCTTGTTTTATTTTGTTTGCGGTATCGGCAATAGGTGAAAAATATATTAGCTTCAAATGTAGTGGGAAACTTAGTAAATCTAAGTTTACTAAGTTACTAAGTTTTACTAAGTTTACTAAGTTAATCTAGTTCTTACTATACTACTTTATTGATTCTATTACTGAGACTCTTTACACTTTTTGTACGGCTGTTAGATATCATTTTGAACAAGACAACTGATTTTGAATGGACTTCGCATTTCAAGGCCAATTGTGTTAGAATTCAAGGCGACAAGTGTTCGGGGCCATTAAACTTGAGCAAAACGGCATTTTTTTAAAATTGGAAAACTCATCTAGAAATATCGCAAACTGAAAATCCACGAATTCTCAGACAACGAAGGAATTGGTTAAGAAGTTTTCCAAACAATTTCAGAAGCAAATTTGAATCTACCCCGTACTATCGCGAAGATTTTTGCTGTCGGCTACACATCTCTGAACATCACAAAAGTTTTGGCAGTTAACGTTATGGTTATCGTTATTCCGTACTACCCCCATTCGTACTCATTCGACCTAGCTCGGGGATTTCGCAATGTCTTTCAGGTGAAACTGAAACTACAAAAATGATGCTTTGCAACTCTGCCGGAAGTTTTAAGCAATTAGTAGCTTCAAAGAAAATAACCTCAACAATGCTTTTGAGGCATGAAAGAACCGATGTTATATATGTCCACAACAAAATGATTGTGAAAGATATGATAGCCGAAACAGAATAAACACATACAAAATTTATTTTTAGCAAGTCCAGAAACTTTTCAAAGCCCTGGTGAGTTTGATGATAGTTGAGCTGGAGTTCTGGTACTCCTCTGATGTCATGTTAATCATTTAAACAGCAAACGAGCCAACTGCGATTAAAAGTTTCAATCCCGCTTTAACTACATCTGCTTTTCTGATGGTTTTCAAAGAGTATTTTTTTTTCAGAACTACTTTCTGTTTATAATAACACAGCAAATATTCAGTTCTGGATCCCAAGTTAGTTCTCTCAGTTTTACACGTGAAAACTTAAATAAAATACCTTCACGGGGGTCAGCATCTTCAAATTTCTTATCTCTATATCCTTAAAAATTTCCGAAAGATAATATCGAATCTCCAGAAATAAATTAATTGTTGCTGCATGAAATTTCGAAATCTCGAGGAAGAAAGATATTTGGGGAAACACAAACACCAGTTATATATATATAGGTTTGGGAATCAAAGCAGAATGTTAAAAGTAACTTTTGAAAACCCACTTAAGCCACAGTATTTAAATGAAATTACACGGTAATAACAATTATCATTATTTCATGCACTTTTCCGTTACATAAAAGAGTGGTTAAATACAAAATCCTTCTTTATTTATTGAATAAGAGAATCTATTTTTGCTTGTGTTGATTAAAATTTGTTGAGAAAGACTTTCAGAGCAACATTTTAGAGTGAAACAGTTTGGGGATTTTCCGTCTAAAATAAAGGACCTCTTTTTTTTTAATTTCGATCAAGAAATCTTAAAAGTCTTTGAAACGTTGCGTGTTCTATTCAGGCTGTTTTTATTACTCCTATACGTGCAAGACAGAATATCAAAACTTTTAAAATGCCAAAGTTTGTCTTACTTATACTATGGATACTATGGTACTTTTAGGTATACTGTGAATACGATGGCTACTTTAGTCTTAGATATACTGTAGTTTTAAGGAAATGGAGATAAGGTTTCGGATACTGTTAAAGATCTGAATAAATGCAAAGAACAGATTCACGGAAGTTAAATGGGAAGTATAAGTACCCAAAAGTGTATCTTCTGTCATATAATCAGTAACTTAAACGATGATAGGTGAATAAATGTCAACTTCCTGCATTCAGTCTTGAGTAACACAGGATGTCACATGAGCGAAGTTCTTGTCCTATATACCGTAGCAAAGCTAGATGTAGCAAAATCGATATTTTATGATGTCGACATGATATGAAACAGGATGCAACTTCAGCATTCAGGAAGTTTGGGAAACTTGAGAAGTGTAACACAGAAAGAAGAGATAAGAAATGCTAAAAAATTCAATTCCTCTTTTGCCATTTCTGTTTCTAATGGTTTTAGAAATGCTTATGAAGTCAAAATGTTTTTGATGGATTAGTTCGCAACTACTAATAGAAAAATATATGTGCTACGTTATTATGGTAGATAAGACTTTCTGAACACAAACTGAACACACAGCTGTGAATAAAAACGTCATTTTGATCTCTGTTTAGCTCGTTATATCTGGACTATGGACGACTAGAAGCTTTTGTCTGAGGCACTTTCGTTTAACAGTCTTTCAATCTGAGTGACGAATCTGGATTTGGAAAAAGCTCAAAAAAGGTTTTATGCTGAACTATATTATGTCAGTTATTAAGTTTGGTGAAAGCTTCATAAAGGTCTGCGGTTACTTTTCTTGGACACGAATCATCTACTTCGTTGTTCTACACCATGAATTGGGTATGCACTTTCGGTCGATCTGAATAACTTAGTCCAACTACCAGTGCGATCATGTTATGTAATTTAGTATTATCTTTAAAATGGTCATGTTCTGTATCACATGGCGTGCTCAGAACGTTTTTTATCGGGGGTTAGGGGAATAAAAAGCGTCATGAGTCTTTTCTTTCTCTTTGATCATCAGCCTTCCTTATTGCTTTCTCCTCTCGCAGCAGCTTTTCAAACGAACAACGGACCATTCTTCGCACCACTGGGAATAGCGAGGTTATTTTTAAACGAGCCCTCTAGTCACTGGAGAATACCTCCTTGATAATATCCATATTTTATCTCTGAACTTATAATTTTTCCCTTAAAAAAACGAATTCTCTACACTTTTATACGTAACTTAATGGCATCCCTTCGCTTGCGCAGTTAGTCCTAATATGCTTTGTTATATTTAAATAATCCAGCCTTGGTTTGTAAAGGCGAGTTGACTTTCCTCAAGTAATTATGAACAATAAAACTAGCATTAAATGCCACATCATAAAAAATGCAATGGAGCTTAAACGAAAAAAATTTCTTAATCGCAAATTCTTAAGTTAGTTTATTAAAAAAGAAAGGTTTCTTAAACTAGCACTTGTTTTGTTAATTAAATGTCTTTTACATGTAGGCCTTACATTATTAAATGATTTTACATGTTGTTGGCATAAATTCCTGCAGTCCTTGTTTAAAAAGTAATGCTTTAAGGAGTATTTTACAATTAAGTGCAAGGTATCTTATACGCTTTGTATTTAAACTTTAAACACGTTACTAAGGCTTTGAGAGTTTAAAATAATCCTCCTGCAATTTTACATGGAAATAAAAATTATAATAAACATGAAATCCTTATTTAAGAAAGATTTCATTACTCAGTCGAGCAAAATAGTTTGAAACTTCAGAAATTTGAAATGAATTTATAAGCTAAATGTTTAAAAGACATTTACGTAGTTCTTTCAAACATAGCATCATTTTTTTAGGCCGCGTACTTGCTACAGGAATATTTAATGTAAGATTTTAAGAAAAATTGTAAATGCTGATTGGCTTCATTGGAAACAAGCTAATCTATGACGACTTGAACATCGACCCTTAGTGGACCACATTACTAAATAACATTTCTTCAAAACTGGACTTCGCTATGATGATGCAAAATTTTCAAAAGTTCTTTATTACCAGATCATTCCAGAAGATAATTTAATTAGGTCATCTGCTACTCACATGCTTAGATATCAGAATTTCGTAACCTAGCTTGACTGCCAATGTTTACTTTGTGTGTGTGTGTGTGCGGTATGACTTTTCTTTCTCATCGCTTTCCATTACGCAATTGTCCAATCCCACAAAAACATCATTAAATTTCATTCGATAGCGGTTAAAATGGATTTTTTTTAAATACGATACCCGAAATTCTCCGCGATTACAATACTTTCTTTACTTCGTACAAGGAAGTAAAAACAAGATGGCAAATATGGTAGAATGGCAGAAGGGCTAAATTAGTCTTATCTCGCCAATTTTATACGTTCTGGGCCAAGTTTGATCGAGTTTTCGAGTTTTATTAGGCAAAAATATTAAGTTTCTAACAGCATTTAATTCCTAGTTACGATAAAATCCATCTTCACTGAACTAAATTTAACGGAAATGGTGGAGGAAAAAAATACCATTGAATCACTGAATACCAAAATTATCACCTCCAGTTTTTTCAAATCAAATTTTTTTGGTTCATTCGTTAGTTCATTATTTCATTCATTAAAGGTAAACGCATTTCTTAAAATGTAAATAAATGTCTCAGTATATCGTATACAAAAGCAGTAAACTGTGAAATTGTCAAGTGACAACAGACAGCCATTAATGAATTAGCAGAAAATATGTCGAGTTAAATATTTTACGAGAAATATTAAACTACAAAAAACAAAAGCATTTTTACTTCTTTGTACGAAGTAAAAGGAAGTATTGTAATCGCGAAATATTCCGAGTATCATATTTCAACGAAAATATCCATTTTGTCAGCTATCGAAGGCAATTTAACGATGTTTTTGAGTGACATCTGTATGTAAGTATAGAATAAAGGACTTTTTTCCCCCAAACGAATTATAAAACTGATTTTAAATGGATTGGGAAGGGATTTTTTTCGTGGCGTCTGTACGAACGTATGTATGTATGAATGTATCTCGCATAATTCAAAAACGAGTAGACTCAGAAGGTTGAAATTTTGTATATAGGACTGCTATAACATGTAGTTCTGAGCCTCCAGTTTTGGTTGCAATCAGTCGGTTAAAAGTATATATATATATAAGTAAAAACATAATGAAGTATATATATATATATAAGTAAAAACATAATGTAAGAAATTTAGAACTACTTTTTCACAAAGACGAAAATTGAAAATCATAATTAATAAATTTCAAATAATCCTATAAATGCAAAAAACAAATTTAAATTGTTAAAATCAAAACCCTTAAATAAGCACACCCCAATTTAAAAATGTTTTGAAAGTTAAATAAATTTAAAAAACTCAAAAGAAGAGGAATTCAATCAAATTCAATGCTACTTCATCAGGCAAAAGGAACACTGAAACCAACTGAAATCTTTCTTCTACAAAAATCCTTGCTTTTCTGTATCCAGAATTAGCCGATGAACCATTTCAATGTATTTTAATAATAATAGTTGACCCGAAAATTCTGGCCCTTCCCCAAAGCAACGAAAAAACAAAGTAAATTTTAATTAGAATTCTGTACCTTAAATAAAGAATACCTTAAATAACCATTCCTTAAATAAAATACCTTAAATAACCATTCTTAAATAAAGAGTACCTTAATTAACCTTAAATAAAGAGTACCTTAAATACCCTTGTACCTTAAATAACCATTTCACTTAAAGAAATGAAACTAAAGTAAAATAATAAAATGCTTCGGTAGAAAAAAAATTAAAATTACATCTTTAAACATGTAGCAAATAATCCAATAGACTGCTTATGAAAAAAGAACAAAGTGTAGACCTATTAAATTCATTAGTAAATTACATTGCATAGAAAGTCTTTCTACAGATACAGATCATTTCATCTTGAAAGTTAGTTCTCAGCATAGTTTACCTTAACATCTCTTCAAAGAATGGAAGAATGAGCGTATTACTCAAATTAAAAAGAAACTGAGCAAATTCAAGAATTTAAAGGAATTAAAAACTGGAAAAATTTATTTCTGAAGATTTCAACATTAAAAAAGTTTACCACAACAGAAATTGAAAAGACAAAGAATAATTTCAGTATATTATGAAAGAAATTCTACACTGATTTAATTGAAAATGAACTGAAAAATTCTTCTATAGAAATAAAGGGGAAAAAAAGGAAGAACTGTTAACAAAATTTCTACTTTTCTCAAAAAATGGAGATTTTCTCACTTCACTACAAATAATAGATTTGCCAATCTTTGTGCCTTACCAAAATTTCAGAAGAAAACTCTAATATTTAGATTTATAACCAATAGTATTAGAAACTTTAAAAAGAATCTTGAAGTTTGAATTTAGATTTATACCCAATAGTACTAGAAACTTCAAGAAGAATCTTTTATCAATTTACTTAAAACTATTTGTAATATAGTTGAACAAATTAAAGAAGACAAGAACTTATTATTACCGGATTATTAACAACAACTTGAAAATCATTGAAGAAGTTAGAAATCTTACAATTTACAATATTGACTGCTATGACTTTGAAAACCTCTACACGTCTCTGCCACTCAAAGAAATTTACGAAAGTCTTTTAGAAATAACAGAATTTTTTCCTGAAATACTTAATATTCTGGATTTGCAAAAATGGAAAGAATTTCTACATTTTTCACTCTATAATAACTATATTAAGCATTTTAACTTTGTTTACCTGCAAACACTTTCAATTTTCGTCTTTATGAAAAAGTAGTTCTAAATTTCTTATGTATTTACTGATATTTTTTGCAGCAGCTCAATGCGCGAAAACATTAGGCAAGTTTTTTTAAAAAAAATGTTTTCTAAAAAAAATATATATCATAATAATAAAAACAAACTCAGTTGTAGAAGTGTTGATCCATACTGAATAGGAAATCGGAGGCAAAGGCAGATTACATCTTCATTTTTTATCATTCTTGTTGTGGCCACAATCAAGTTGGCATATTAATTTTGCCTATACCGAAAAGATTACATTTTAAATTAAAGTACGATAGAAAGAGCAGACAGACAGTAATACAGCTAGGCTAAAGCGTTGAAAGCAAGTAAGTTATGTTTAGGTGACATCTTAATTCAGACCGAGTTAGTTTTGGTTCTCAATGCATTTTGATTGGATAGTTAATACTGCTATAAAATTACTATTGTCTGTTCGAATTTTAGTTCCATTTACATCACCAGAATTATGTAAGAGTCATATGACATGGATTAATCAAGAAATGACGCAGTGCAAAGAGAGGTTACTATTTTTAGAATGCAGAAGGGACATTTTTTTTATTAATCTTTTACATATTCTTTATTTTTCTTACATATATATATGTGTGTGTGTGTGTGTGTCCACTTTGTTATTCGGTTCCGTGAACTCAGTTTTTTATTCTTATATGTTGGTAAACCATGCATTTATTTCTTTCAAAATAATTGAATTATGTTGTTCTCATCTTTCGGTTAAAGTTTTTATGCTTTTACTTAATCTGCATGCAATAGTTTTAGAATTATGATATTTCAACGAAATATGCTAAAAGTTGCAAAAGTTTGCAAATTTAAAAGTTGTTTACATTTACAAAAAAGCGGCTAAGCCTATTTTGTTTACCGTATCAGCCATATTTGTTTACATTTGAAACTTAGTATAATAGTGAATTAAATCAGTTGTGTCAAAAGTGTACTTTTAGTTTTGTGCAGTGAAAAATCTGCCTTGTTGCCCACTGGGCGAATTGCTAGTTTTTGCGTAGAAACTCTAATTTGAAAATGTTTTTAATTGTTTTAACTGTATTTGGTGTTTTATGTTTTTTTATATTTTTGAATTTGTAATGAAAATATTTTGGAGTTTTATATATTTTTATCTTGCCAGGAAGTGCGAGCTGAATTATTTCAATGAGAAATATAACTCTACTGAATTTCCAGGAAATAAGTTTAAATGAAATGCAGGAAAAATACGTATAATTTAATATTTCATACAAGGAAGTCATGTGGTGTCCGCATCAGATTTTTATAAGTAAAATAATAATCATAAAAGTAACCCATATGATATGAAATTTTACTCTCCTATGAAGAAATCTGTCAGCCACCTGTTATAGCTCCTACTGACAATATTTCCAAAAAGAGATTCTTAAAACTGAAAATATACCTTTATTTATAAGATATTATGCAAGATTTTTTTCTGTTGATTTTATAAAACCTGTATCCTTTTGTAAATATTTTTGCAATCAAACTTCATGCATTTTTTTAAAATATGCGCTTTTTAATTTCGTCCATGGTTTAATAATTAACAAGTGATAACTGTAAAATTAAAATTAAATATTTTTTTATAATTGCAAATAAATATTATATCCTTTAAGCCATTTTGATGAAAAGAAATATAAGACGGAAATCTTGAAATTTATACACATTTAATGCAAAATACATTAAAAGTAATGTTTTTGTGAAAACAAAGTGCGTGCAGAAATTACCTGTATTCGATATTTTATAAGAAAACGAGCCTGAACTGAAATAGGGAGAAAAATGGTTATTCAAAATTGCTATGTTCCTTATCAGTTTACATAAACGTTGTTTTAATATATTATGAATTTTTTAAAGTGAATAATTTGTTAGTGGAATAAAGAAATAATATTTCTAGAAGAAACTTTGGAATAATATTTTACTCTGCAATATTTAAATTTAAGAATAAAATTCAGGTATGAAATATGTAGCCAATTAATAAAGATATATCTTTCTTTTTATACAGAAATTTTTAAGATGAGAAAATAATCTTTCTCATAAAAGCAAAAAAAAATTCCATCGAAATCTTTTAATGAGTTTGCAGCTATTTAAAAACAAAAAAAAATCTTTTTATTTTAAATATTTTTGCAGCATAAAGCAAGTTTTACTACTAAGGGTATTTAAATAAGCTTTTGTTTTTCAAACTGTTTAGATATTTTGCTCGAATACTTGAAATCTTGCATCATTTCGTATTCAGAAATTAATTGAATGCGTCATTAAAAGACTTAATTTAAATATTTTCTTCAATTCTTCGGTTCTGAACAGTTATGGTTACAGATACACCGAAAATAATGGAATATTTAAAAGAAAATTCCACTTATTTTAATTTTTAGGTTTTCGCTTATTATCCCAAAGGGGTGTTAGGCCAGAAGGGCTATTAGTCTCGAAATCGCATTTTGCGTTGAATCACTCTTCAAATTGTAGATACCAAATATCCAAATATTATCGTCCTGTATTAAAGAAATTAAATAATGAAGAATCTGCATTAATATATATGTGTTTCTCGACGGTACCTAGAGAATCAAATTTTGACTAACGTCGTCTTCCGCCCGAATATGGACACCTAAAAGCCTGAATTTTAAATTTCGAATTTGCTTTATTATCTATTTCATATTTTGTGAAACTTTGGTTAATTTTTTATTAAAAGGTTCAACCGTTTCAAAGCGAGCAGTGGCAACACTGTACGGAATAAAAAACTTTTATCTCCAGCCCACGAAACTTGTAGAGACATTAGGTTATTTTGGAGCAGGAGAGGTGAAAAATAAGCAACGCCTTCGCCAGGAATCGAACCACGGACCTCTCGGTTACGCATCGAGCATGCAGACCACTACACCACGAAGGCATGCGAAGAAGGTGGGAGAAATACCTTATAGACTGTCTATAGGAAATTCTAAAGATATGCTGTTTTTAAATATTTTTAGCCCAAACGGGCGTCAGCCTAAATGCTCCCGAAACATTTATGTGTGTAAATGAAAAAAACGCCCCTTTGGACGATATACATAATCTTTCAGATTTTTTTTACTTTTTAAATTATTATTTCTTAAATCAGATTTTTATTTCTTTAAAACATTCCAACACGTGTAACGCTTTACTTTCTTCTGCGTTGAATCTGATCATACCGTGCGTAATCATCCTTTAAGAAAAGGGGATAGTTTATAGAAATGTCAGATGGAAAATCTGTGGGTTATGTATATGCGATTTATTATGGATCTATATATGCATAAGATAAGTTAATACGTAAGCACTCTGTCAAACTCTTTAAGCTTTGATGCAAGTAATTGTGTTTTTCATATTTTGATATATGCAGTACATAAAATATAGCACTATTTTGATTTACATAACATTAACTAATTTATTGCCGCTATTGACCTTCACATTTTTCATGGACATAGGAAAACAGACATGCGTAGAAGAAAGCTAACATTATCGGACCTCTACTAATGAGCATGGCAACCAACAAAAAAGGTTTGCCAACCTTGAACTTCTGACTGGTTTGAAAAAATACAACTGATTCTGTACAATAAAAAAAAGACGATATCAGTTAAATTTAGTTGCTATGCGGCTTTAGATAATTCAGGAAAAAAATTACTAAATATAAAAGGGGAACTTTCTGATAGCATTTAGCATTTATTTATTTATTTTTAATTTCGGGAGCTGCCAAAACAGCACCATATCGCCATTATTTCATCAATTTACATCCATTTTTTCAGGTTTTATTATTTTTTTTATTAGCCCGAAGGGGCTTTAGCCCAGATGAGCTATAAGTCTCAGAACGGCATTTTGTGGCGTTTCACTATAAATGGCGAATCACGTTTTAAATTGTTGCCACCAAATATTATCGCCCTGTATTACATTTAAAGAAATTAAATGAAGAAGAATCTGCATGAATTTATGTACGATTCTCGCATTGTGAAACAACGACGGTACCTAGAACCATCAGATTTTGAATAACGTAATCCTCCACCCGAATATGGGCCCTTGGAAGCCCGAATTTTGAACTTTTGAATTTGTTTTATTATCTGTTCCATATTTTGTAAAACTTAAACGAATTTCTTATTAATTAATTCAACTATTTCAAAGTGAGTAGTGGCAACACTGCAGAAAAAAAATTTTTTTTAATCTCCAGCGCGAGACTGTGTATGGGAAATTTTAAAGATATGCTCATTTTAAAATTACTTTCCGATATTGCTGTTGAACTGAATTTTATGGTTTAAGTGCGAAGAACATGATATTTAATAAATAAAGTTAACACACAAAACGTTAAAAAACGCTCCTTTGGGCGTAATATAAAATGTAAAAGCTTCCAGATTCTTTTCATTTGTTTTTTAAACACTTTTTTTCACATTGTATACTTTCGTATGAATAAAATAGCTTGCAAGTTTTATCCATATTGTTTATGTATTGATTAACTTTACAGCATTTTACTTCATACATATAATATCACTACTTATCCAAATCTCTTTCTTAATGTCTCATCAAATTTTGCAGTCTACACTTTGAAAGAAAGTCATCAAATTGTTTACGCATTATTTCTGTCAGTGCTTGCTTATTAGTTCTTATATGTAATAATTTAGTTTGCGATAGAAGACACGAAGAATTTTAATCATGGCAGATGATTGTAGATTGTGCTGGCGTGTTGAATACGTATTGGATAGTAGAATGATCGAACTTTCAGACAAATGTAGCTGTAGATTTAACACATTTTATTTCTGGACAAAGTACTTTTGCCGCATATTCTACATCAATATGGAAGTAGCAGAAGTTTGGAAGCCTTCTGCTTCCAAACATCATACACTGTTTTGAAGTTTACTACATTTCAAAACACACAATCTCAGCACGATACTTTTGTTGATTTTATTATAGGTCATTGTTGTAAGACATATTATTTTGTTGGTTATATTGTAAATATAATTTATTTTTTCTCTATATATAATCCATAATCAGCTTACTGAAACTCAGACTAAATGCATATGGTTTGCTCAGTACAAAATGCAGTAGGATATATTTTCCCATAAAAAGACGATTTCAAAACTTTTGCTAAGTTCTAGCCGCAGGTTTCAAACTTTATATTTCTTCCTTGCTTCAAAGTTAGTTAGCAGTCCCCCTTCCCCCCAAAACAACCGTACCTTCTTTCATAAATTATTATAAAATTACGTAAAAACACTGATTAAATATAAACTTTATAAGGTATATCTCCCACATTCTTAGCGTGCCTTCGTGGTGTAATGGTCAGCACACTGAGCCGGTATTTCAGAGGTCCGTGGTTCGATCCCCGGCGAAGGCATTGCATATTTTTCATCTCTCTTGTTCCAAAAAAATATCTAATGTCTCTACACTGGCGCCCGAACTAAAAAAGGTGGTGGAT
This sequence comes from Stegodyphus mimosarum, assembly GCA_000611955.2. Lineage (NCBI taxonomy): Eukaryota > Metazoa > Arthropoda > Arachnida > Araneae > Eresidae > Stegodyphus > Stegodyphus mimosarum. The sequence continues at coordinate 727,421 of KK122159.1, forward strand.
GATGATTCCCCACCACCGCGATTTGGCGATTGGGTAGTCGCCCTTTAAAAGGTGGCGTATATAAGGTATTTCTCCCGCCTTCTTCGCATGCCTTCGTGGTGTAGTGGTCTGCATGCTCGACGCGTAACCGAGAGGTCCGTGGTTCGATTCCCGGCGAAGGCGTTGCTCATTTTTCATGCCTCCTGCTTCGAAATAACCTAATGTCTCTACAACTTAAAATATTCTATTTACAATAATTTATAAATAAATGACAAATTATTGAAATTCATATATGAGTAAATGCAAGTAAATTAGAGTTCTGCATGTACATATTCTCTAAGAACACGTTTTCGCTCTGAGAATCGATTATCTGCGAATATGGAAAACATCATTTTTAAATTTCGGAAAATCGCTAAATAGCGTTGCATCGCTTAACACCATTATAATTTACATAATTTTATTTGCTTATTTACCGCATTTTAGCATTTATTTTTTATCGTTATATACGTTTAGTTGAGAACATTTATGTGCTTACGTCTTTTAAATATATACATATGTTTATTATTATTATTGAGAGTTAAAGTCTGGTAGATTTCCTTCTAAGAATAAAGGCTCATTTTTCCAATGATAAAAGAATAATAAAATTCTAATCTAATTTCTTAGACTTTCCAGACTTAATTTGTTAAAACTTTTAAATTTTTACAAATATGTTATAATGCCTTATTTCAACAAACAGCTAAGACACATTTTACTTCCTTGTACCAAATAAAAAGGAAGTATTGTAATCGCGAAAAATTTCGGGTATCATATTTCAACGAAAATACCCATTTTGATGGCTATCGAATGCAATTTAACAACGTTTTTGCGTGACATCTGTAGTTAAGGACAGAATAAAGGACTTTTTTCCCCCAAAAAAAATTATAAAACTGATTTAAAATGAATTCTGAAGAGATATTTTCATAGCATCTATACATCTGTACGTATGTATGTATTTATCTCGCATAACTCAAAAAACAAGCAGCCTCAAAGAGATGAAATTTTGTATATAGGAATGCTATAACATGTAGAAGTGCACCTGCTATTTTGGTTGCAATCGGCCACATCAAAAGTAGATAAATATATGTATATATGTATATATATATATATATGTGTGTGTGTGTATCCACTCTTATTCGGCTCAGTGAGCTCAGTTTCTTTATTCTTATATGTTTGTAAATTGTGCATTTTTTGCTTTAAAAATGATTGAATTATGTTGTTCCTATCTTTCGGTTAAGATTTTTATGCCTTTAGTTAACCTGCATGCAATAATTGTGGAATTATCAACAATTTTAAAGTTTTTTTAAGTGCGGCTAAGCCTAATTTTTGTTTACGATAGCGGCCTTATTTTATTTACATTTGAAATTTAGCAGACTTGGGGGAATCTAGAGAATCTGCCAATCTAGAGAAACTAAGCTTCGCAACAACAAAGTGACGTCTTCTTTTATAATTGCGAATTACATTATGCTTAATTCATTCTGGAATTATAATTTAAGTTATTAGTTTGTTTTTGCGTACAAACTGTAATTTTAATTATAAAAATTGTTTTTTTAATTATTTTAACTATGCCTGGTGTTTATGTTTTTCTACATTTTTCAATATTTAAAGAAAATGTTTTGAATTTTTATGTATTTTTGCCATATCGCGACGTGAGAACTGAATTAATTAGTAGCGCATGCGCATTAGGTAAGCGGCGCGGAATCGTCTGTGAAAAAACTGTTTCTTTCTTTCTTTTTTTTTTTTTTTAATTTCTTTTATACATCGTTTTAGTTTTATTATCGTATTTGAATAGCACTTGTTTTAATTCTTCAGTATAATTTTTGAGTATAATTTCATATAATTCATAATTTTTGTGCACTCTGAGTTATAAAATGAATGAGAAGTAACACTGTTAAGTGAACCTAGCGCCGAAGTGTGGCTATAGTAAATAAATATGCTGAACTCAGAAGTGTGCATTTATTCTATTGTGGTTTATGCGCTATCGAAGAAGTAGATTTAATTCAAAATTCGTTAATTGTTAATTCAATATGTTTAAATGAAATGCAGGAAAATTGCGTATAATTTAATATTCCGTATAAGGAGTCATGTGATGTATTCATCAGATTTTTTAATTTAATTTCATTAATGTAAAAATGAATCGTTAGAACATTCAAGAAATTAAGAAATGACACAGTATCTATTTAAGGTAATAAGAAAGTCCATTTACATTTTTCTAGTTTGAAAAGCCTTTGGAGAACACGTTTAATTCAAATATTTCTTTTCGCATAGAAATAACAGAATTTCTCAGAGTTCGAATGTCGTGTTAAGCAAATTAAGCACTGCCTCTGATGTCCTTCGCTTGCAAATCTTTTGTAATCTTTCTAAGACCATTAGCGAGCGGAAGGAAAGCGCTATTATACTACAAATTGCAAGAACGTGAAGAGACAAGACTAGCATTTGGTTCTTCGAGAGATTATCTTTGGATAATCAAAACGTTTCATCAGTTACTAGCCATAATTTCAACTGTTTCTGAAGTGGTCATAAATGGAATTCTCAATTGTTCTGAAATATTTATGCACTTGACTGAAGCTAAAAAAATATCGAGAGGTTAGATTTTTTTAAAGATTACTCTGTTAATATGTGATTTTCTTTTCTTTTCTTTTTTTTAACATAGCGAGGGTTGTCAGTGGCACTCTCTGAGATTTTAAGTTGATAATCTTTCGTGTTGGGAACATTTACGGATTTTATACAATGCGTATCTGTTGGTCAAAAAATATAATAAAAAGTAAAAATTCAGTAACTAGAAAAGAATAAACATTAGCATGACGCAATTTTAACGAAAATGCACGAATAAGCGTAATTTTTTTTATATTGAAAGCTTTTATTCTTAGAATAATTGCATTTTTCACTGATAAGTGATGTTCCAATTCTTCAGAAATTTATACAGGTACAGGTAGAAGTGGACAGAACACCAGAAATTCACCATCAATCGTACAGATATAATCCCGCCGCACTAACTGTTCAGTTCCACCCTAATGCTTAGGTAAACACAGGAATGATCTAAAGTCCACCTCTCTTCCTCTAGCACCAACCTTTCAAGAGCACTTTCAACTCGCCTTGCCGCACAAACACTGTTCGCTTATAAACATCCATGCCTTCTCCGGGATCCGTGACTGGGCCCATCGGAACCACTATGTCGGCTAGACGGCAAATATTCATATAGTGGAGCAACATAGTTAGTTCTCAATGCAGCTATAATTCCAAACGTTCTTATGTGATAGCCGTTCATTCATGAGAAAAGCCATTAATCATGGCATGATACTTTGCACAACATCGTAGAGGCTGTGCTTTCTACCACATGATGGCAAATAACTTCTTCTAGTATGGCAAATACCGTCGGCCGACCTCTGGCCTCTCTCTTCGGCCCACTTGAAGTCCCAAGGGTGAAGGACTTCAAGTAGCCTAACCAAAAGTTATAATATTTAAAGTCTAGATACCTTAAGGGCCATTCGTGTGGGAAATAGCGACTAAGAACACGGTCATCTTCAAACATAGATCGCAGCAGGTGCTGGGCAACTCATGTCCGGAGGCGCTCCATCCTGCATTAACGTATGCAGCACTTGCCTTTCTTGCAAGGAATGATACTGTTTCTTAAAAGCGCTGCATAACCCTCGACTATGATGTAAGTACTGACCTTTTGACGGACACAAAGTGGTTTCCATAATCGCGTGTATTTTCTCTCTCGCCCAGATGTTCAAGTTGGGTACATTTGCACTTCCATTAAGCGAAAAGTGTGCCTCGTCAGGTTATATGACGTTTGACAACCAGTCCTCACTGTTTTCCGTTAGCTGAAAAATCAGCTTGCAATTTCAAGACGTCTCTCGAAATTGGATGTTTCAATTCCCGTACGTATCCGATTTTACTAGGATGCATCTAAGGATGATAGTGACTTACACAATCATGTACTAAACACCAGTTCTCTGAGCTACTACAGCACCAACTGCCAGAAAAAATGTAATTATTACGACAATAAAATGTTTTGTTTTTAAAAAATACGACTTATTTATTCGCATTTCTGTTGAAATTTGTATCATGTTACTATCTATTCTTCGATTAGTGAATTTTTACTTTTTGTTACTTTTGAAACATTTGGTATATAAGTGCAAATTTCAGAAAATAAATTTTACTAGGCAATGAACAAAATGGTCTCTGGACAGGGACAGAGATAACGCTATTCCTCAAAGCAGTTATTCAACAGCTCAAAACTGGCCCATTTACCTCATAATAATGCTGAAGAATAAATAAAAGTAAATGTAACCATAACATATTAGCATATAAGGTTTATATTGTATAACAAACTGCTTTATGTTAATTCTTTTTCGAAACTTCCTTTGTCTGATCGACCTTCCCCAGAATGTACATTAAACTAAGCTTGAAAAGCCAATAAATGCGAATTAGTTGAGCATACTGTGCAAACAATCTTATTAGCTGTTTTTCCTGAAACCATGAAACTGTCCGATAAAGTGATGAACGATTTTTCTTTATTGTCAAAGAGTAGAATTAACTGGTGGAGTCCAATTTTTAAATCGAGTCTTGTTCGGCGAAAAGTTAACTTTGTTATTGCATGTTTACTTGCGTGTCTGTAATTTTTTTGCGTGTGTGTGTGTGTCTGTGTGTGTAGTAGTAGTAAAATCGAGAGGATAAAGATATGCGAATAATTTATTTCCGAAAGACGCGGTTACGCTAAGAGCAAAATAAATGTAAAGTATTTATGAATAAAGCAGAAATGACTCTATTATTTATTTAAAAGAAACCTACATTATAATGAAAACACACAGTAATATTAACATTACAGGATCTAATAAGATGTATTCATTTCTGCTTCCCTGTATCTTGAATCTCGCCCTGCTCTTCTTCTTGACCACTGCTACTGGTTAGGCCTCAAAACATTTAATGGTGATGGATCTGTTCTGTTGTATTATAAGACATTTTCTCCCTCCTTTCTGCATGCCTTCGTGGTGTAACGGTAGCACACTCAGCGCGTATTCGAGAGCTCCAGGTTCGAGTTATGGGAAGGGCATTGCTCATTTTTCACGTCTCCCGCAATAAAAAAATCCTAATAAGCTTTTTCTTCTGCTACAGCTTGCAGGTTGTTAGCATCATGATCGCTGTCAGCCCAAATCTTCAGAATGATCAAGAATGTTAGATATTCCCGTTTTCTTGAAGAAAACTGCTAGCAAGTCAGCTGCTCTCGACGTATTCGTAAGCGCTCGATCGTACTCGATGTATTCGTAGCGAGAACAATAGAGGATGCAACCTCCCAGCATGAAATCCCAGTCTTGTCTTAGAATCTTTTATATTTAGCTAGTTAGTCTAGTACAATCTATTTAGGTGTCACCGGGAATATCGCTTAAACCGCGACAAGTCTGGCACAATAAAATAATGTTACTTAAACCCTTCAAGTAAGAAGCTCGTTAAATAGTTTGGTTTGGTTTATTTGATTGTATGAAAAAGCACTCGAGGGCTATCTGCCTAAAGGGAGGTATGCCTTTATGGAGGACTGTCTAAGGGAAACTGAGTCGTATACACGTTACACATAAGAAAAACCACGAAAACGCCCATGCAACCAGACCGTTTGCAAGATTCCAACCTTGGATCGAATAACCAGTGTTTAGCGACTTACCGCTCGGCCGCCGGTGAGCATCTCGTCAGATAAGTTCCCAGTGGGAAATCTGAAATGATGGGAAGAAAAAATCTAATGAAATTTCAAATTTATTCGAATTTATTCATTATTTCATCTAACAAAGTAGTAGAAATCTAAAATTATGCTTCAACTATCATGTCTACGATACTAAGTACATTATTATTACTATTATTTACATGTTCCGTCCTAAGACACTACGAAGGGGGATGCCTTCGTGGAGGGCTTTCAAAGAAAAACTGACTCGTATTAACACGCTACTCATGAAAAAAACCAGAAAAGGCTCACGCTGGCAGCCCATTAGCGGGATTCGAACCTCACCGAACGACCAGTGTTCAGGGATTTCACCCCTCGACCATTGGTGGGCGGTACTAAGTATAAGCAAAAGCTTTTCCTCGAATCTTGCCTTTTTTGGCAATCTATATGAGTTTGCTGAAGAAATTATTTATTCTTTCAATCGCAATAAAATTGATCTCTGGATTTTTTGCAGTAGCAGTCGTTGCGAGCACTGCGGTTATACAGCGACATCTTCGCCAAGATCAAAAGTAATTTTCAATATTTTGAAATTTCGCAAATAGTGAAGGATACTTTTTTCTTTATTTGAAATTTTAACTAAAAGTTGTTAGAAATAAATCTTTCAGCGAATTTTAATTCTTATGTTGCTATTTGAAATTCAGTTAAACATTGGCTAAACGGGAAGAAAAATGGCTGGAATAAAAATAAGTTCGGGCACATTAAGATAAACTGACACTTATCTTAAATCTTAATCTTGTTGCAATCTGTTGAATGCATAATTTACTATTATAAAAATTTACAAGGGGCTGGAAACATCCCTGCCCGTATGTTTTGTGGTTAAAAGTCAGCATTTTGATTGCTAATTTCAAAACCTCGGTTTCAACTTACACGGATAGTTAATTTTTTAATTATTACTTGTCATAAACTTCCATCATAAGCAGTGTTACAGTAAATAACTTAAATATTTGTATACAACCTTGCGAAAATATTTTTGTTATATCCTAATAATATGAAATGAAGTCGAATAACATAAACGAAATAACGTACCAAATGAAAACTATGTTCTTGTATTTCTTTTAAATATTTCCAAACTTCAAAATGCATTCTTTTATTTAAAACTCCTGGAACTTTTTTTTTGGTACACAGAGACTAAGTTTTTATGAACATTTTTATGTTTTACAATAAAATAATTTTTCTTAATATATAATTTATCAAATTTGTTAAAAAATTTAACATATATTCTCATCTAGGGAAGAAAAGGAAATACTTTGTGAGTATCCGTTTCTCTCTTATGTGAAAACCAGTAGAAGAATGAGAAAAGAATAAGGAGGATGAAAACGAAATAATAAAAATTACCACGATGGGGGTACTGGAAACTGTAGATGTGTTTTCATACTGTTTGAATGTATAAATTGAGCTCAAATTTAATGATATCTTTGCATAGTGTTTCCACTGAAATACCAGCATGGATATCAAGATAGTCTATATTAATCATTGTGATAATGTGAACTAGACAGAAGATGAAGACCAGTGCATTGAGATTCGTTCTTTATAATAAGCAACTGTATATACTCGTACTTGAAACGTCTCTTATTTTAAGCAAAACTTAACACATACTTTGTTATATATACACTAAGTTCACATAACTCTGATGTAAAAATGAAGATGCAGTTATAACACAGCTGACATAATTTAAGCTCAGTAAAGAGCAGCGCATAAAACTGTCATAACTGACGTATAAAACGAAAGGCACGCCCGTTTCTTCACATTTTCTGGCTAAGTTTCACATCTTTAACTGGCGATGGGAAGAGAGGATACCAGAATGCATATTTACAAAGCAGAGGTAGGCGTAAGACGACAGATGATTTCAGTTTGAAATTTTGCAAGTATATACAAGCCTCTTAATTTTCTTACTAAATTATATTTTCGACTGTTAATTTTGTCAGCCTTTGCGAGACTAGGTAAAAATTTTGTGCCACTTCTTAAAATTCTTATATATTTACAGCGATTAGAGGTATTTTCATTAACTTAATCATATTTCCAAAGAAGCCAAAAATTAATGACTACAGTGATAAATATATATATATATTACATTTTTTCTCAAAAATAAAAAATGAAATTAAATCTTTTTTGAAACAATAAATTGCATAAAACCTTAACCATTAAAAACCTCGGATGAGATCGTTTTCTCGGTATCTGTACATTAATTATAATTTCTCGGAGATGCTCCGAAAATAAATGGATAGGAGTCCACCAGCGGCCGAGCGGTAAAATGGCTGAGCACTGGTAGTTCGTTCCGGCCACCCAACGGGTATAGTGATTAGCGTCGCTGACTGCCGTGCCGAAGGGCCCGAATTGGAATCCCGGAGAAGGATTGGATGTTTGTTTATAAATGTATAGTGCCCGCGCGGCATGGGGGCACTCTAAATATACGGCGAGCCGAAAGTCATGTCGAGAGGTTAATGGTAAAGGGGTGGGAGACCCTCGGACTCGTCCCCCTTTGGGTGCTTTCCATCAAAATTGAGGGCGGAACTGTGCTAAATCGCACTGTTTCCTGTAAGGTGCTCAAGGCTGCTGCCAACGACAGGTGCAAATTTACGCTTCTTCCACGAGGAATTTCGTGGGTTTGGGCTGACTATAGGTCAGACAAGTGAGCATTAGTAACAACAACAACAGCAGTTCGGTCCGAGGTTCGAATCCCGCAAACGGGTTGGCTGCGTGGGTGGTTTCGTGGTTTTCCGCGTGCGTAACGTGTATACGAAGCAGCTTCCCTTAGTCCTCCACGAAGGCATCCCTTCTTTTAGGCAGATAATCCTGGAGTGCTTTGCTATAGTCAGATAAACCAAACCAAATCGAAAATAAAAGGCATACTCTGGACCACAATTCGGTATACCGTGGAATATCCGAGTGTCTATACACGAACTAATTAACATGGGTAACCGAGAATGCTGTGTACCCTATTCTCATGATTCGTATTCTTGAAGTAATACCGAGATCAATGTATCTAAAATTGTGGAACGTTTAGTTTAAATGTATGTGTTGATCTTTCGAGGAGTTCTCCAAAATAGTATTTTTCCCCTTAATTTAAAAAAAAATAATAATAAATTAAAACGGTGATTGATTGCCAAATTTTTATTCAAACTGTTATCTATACTATCAAATTCATGATAACTGCATATCTTAATGAACGAATAAGATAGTTAAACATTAGTAGTTCGACACTGGTTCGAATTTCAGTGGAAGAAAGCCGGTTGCATATGAACTTTTGTGGTTTTCTGTATTATAAGTAAATATGAGTTTATAATATGTAATAC
>KK122159.1:736535-755153 GCA_000611955.2 Stegodyphus mimosarum
GGGAAAAATTGTAGGAATTTATATTTGTTTTAAATAACCAGTTAAATTTAATTTTAAGTTCTTTCCTATAAGCCTTCATTCCCCTAATTGTCAGTGCCAGAATATTTAAATTTATAATATTTAAATTTTGGTAGCGCGCGTGAATTAATGCAAATTCTACCAGTGGGGAGAAAAAGTATCAAGTTCTAGAAGGGAAAGTTAGAGAGTCTGGGGAAACTCTGTGTGTATTGTAGCGCGAGCTTCAGCTTAGCAGTTATTGCTGGTTAAAGGTGGCGTAATAGCTGTCACTTTGCTGCCACTAAATTTATCAACGCTCTGTTAGGAAACAGGATAGTCTGAACCCTGTAGCTTAATTCTACTACTTTTTAATATCTTCAAATTTTGTAATTAGTTCTTACTGTTTCAGTTTTTCCGCCCAAACAGACGCGTAGTGTGTTAGCGTCGAATTGACGCATTGTAAGTAATTTAAAGAGTGTAATAAAGGGTAGTTTTAACCCTTCTTCTGTGCAGTCACTTCTCTCCAGATTTCACAGAAAAGATAAGCAAGCAGACCTTACAAACTTTTGCAACAGCTGACTGAAGATGGTTCTACATCCATTCAGTAACTATATGAATAAATACTGCAACAAGTTAAATATGGAGTTGGAAGGCATGAAATCTCAGAGAAAAAAATTTAAGGATTCATAGGTCGTCAATTTTAGATTTTTAATTTATTGATTTTTTATGATTAAAGCTTTTGATCAGAAAAATGTGCTTATTTATACTTTATTTTTGAAGAAATACTGACTAAATGGCATACATAACATTCAGTGGACATTTTGCAGTAAAATTTTACTTCTTATTTGATTTTATCAATTGATCATAACAATGCTCGATAAAGGGTAAATGTTAAAGTAAAACGAAAATTTGGTATTTTAAATTATGTTTGATATCCTTTTAATACAAATGCAATAGTGTCTTTCATGTTATGTGCCACGTATAATGAATGGCCTCTGGTACATTGAAAGCTCATGCATACCAAAAAAATATTCCACTTAAGGAATTCGATCCTACATTTCGTACCGCACACGAGTTTCATCACATATTAAACATGGAACTAAATTTTTTTCACCTTCTGCTTTAATGGTAAAAAATAGTCTGTGCATAAATAACTAAAACTAGCACAAAAGGTACAAATAAACTTGTTTTTAATACACTAAAAATCACCATTCAAGCAAATCCTTTTTTATCAGAAACATGAGGAAGGCCCGATGAAAGTTTTTTTAAGGAGGAGATCAGACTGACTCTCCATATCTTCTTCAACTATCAATGACCTTCTGAAGAATCAGAAGTTATACTTTTCACATTTCTTAAAGCGAAAATGTATTTTCTTATAAGAGGGAAGAAGTCTAGATCTAATTAAGAAAGAGCATCTCAATAAGCTGAGATAAACACATTAACCGAGTTTTGAATGAGAATGTCATCCATTAACTATATCAGGTCCACCCTGAAGAGAAGCGAAATTGTTTTACCTAGTTTTTGAAATCTGCACTCCTGTAAATTAAAGGCGTACAAGAATATAATGAGCAGCTGAGTCTTTAGTCTCCAATGGAAGACTGGGAAGATTCAGATTAAATTGAACTAAAACACTGTTCGTTCTGTGTACATATATGCTGCTAAATATCCCACGTTTTTTAGTTCATTAATTGCAAATAACTAGGAGCAAAATTTAAGAAATATTTGGTAACTATTGTTCTATATTACTAGCCTTAACTAAATACAGTGTGAATTATATGCAGAAGTAATACATAAGTACCGTGATGTTTAGAAAATAATAACAGCAACAACAACAATGCTGAAAGTAATAATAATAATAAAATAGGATAAAAGCTCAAAACCGTGTAATAAAAGAAATACCTATAAAGTACATTGCAGCATATTAAAAAACCAACAATTTTTGTTTCAAGCACTAAAATGATTTAATATCAATGTGATAAACAACAGTGATAAACTAAAAACCTATATCAGATGCTTCTAATCTCTGAGTTATATTAACACCAAAATAAAGCTTTTGATTCCTTGCACATGAAATACAAATGATGATTCTGAGAAGAAATCCTTAACTAGTGGAAAATCCGCCTCAGGAAAAGCAGCTTGTGGTTTCAGGGGCGGAAAGCATGGATACTAATAGAAACATTTTAAACTTATATTTATTAAATATAATAATAATTTACGAATTAATAAATGTGTAGGTGATATATACGTATTAAATTCAATAAACCTTTAATTTATATGTACCATTATAATATTAAACTAAACAGAGTGAACTCTCACGAAGACGACCACCGAAGGTTCCAGAAAGTTTTAGTCTTCTCTGGAGACTAAAACATCTATGGAGCTGTCTCAAAAAAGATGATTATTGGTGATGGCGATTGTCCATATGAATAATGGATTTAGTTTGCTTGAAGCTCTTAAAATCTAAAATTAAAACATAGAGTTGGAGCACTTTATATGTGGTATTAAAGATTTTTTTCAATGATTTACATGAAATTTTGCTTCTGCTTGGGATTTATCATGTTATGAGTATTCATTTCTTCCTTACTTTTATTATTAACTACTCTTACTGTTTGAGAATATTTTCAGACTTATATTTTGCGATTCTTAGACTCTGGGTTTTAGGAATATATTCGAGTTACTATTACACATTTTTTGTGCTACATAAAGCTCTTATTTTTATTCTTGTTTGATTTTTATTTTATAAAAATCATACGTCAATTCGTTTTTGTTAATTTAACAACTAATTAATCCGTAATAACAGCTTTTTTTTGCATTCTTAATCAGTTATTTCTAAATTTGGATGGAATTTTTTGTGCTACATAGCACTTATTTGAATTAACTCCCAAATTCCATGGGGTGTACTAGGGCCTTTTGTGTTACATAGCACTTATTTGAATTAACTCCCAAATTCTATGGGGTGTACTACAGCCTTTTGTGTTACATAGCACTTATTTGAATTAACTCCCAAATTCTATGGGGTGTACTAGGGCCTTTTGTATTACATAGCACTTATTTGAATTAACTCCCAAATTCTATGGGGTGTACTAGGGCCGGAGCCCTCGGTTAGCTCAAAATCATAGCTAACCTGAGTATAGTTTAAAAAACACAGGAAAGAGGGATATCCCGTATTATAATTAACAGAAAAAATACTGTTAATAATTTAAATGCATTTTCTAGAAGTTTCATCTGGAGAATGACGACGTTTCGCTACGCAAATTTAAACAGCATTTGAAACAAAAGGCAATTTATTTTTAAGGAGTATTTAGCAATGCATTTGTATTCCGAATTATGTACAATTAAATAATTTACTGTTGTAGAAAGAAACGATTTCCAAATGTTGTGACGACATCGTCCGCTATCACAGCAGATAGCTGATGCATTTTTCTTTTTCGTAGTCGGCTTTATTTTACGGTGATAGTAATTTTGAAACTGTTATGCAATAAATAAATTTAGTTTTTCTTCTCTCTTCAAAACAGAGCGCAGTTAATACGCCCACTGATAAAGCTAGAGTTGACTGCATTTCTGTTTTTTTTCGTAGCGTTATTAATACCGTTATATTAAAAAGATTACGTGTTAATTCACAAAGATAAAAAGCATAAAATAATAAATAAAATAAAATAAATAAGTAAGTAAAAAAAAATCTCAAAGCTTTCGGATTTTACATTACGCACAAAGGGACTTTGTAGAGACATTAGGTTATTTCGAAGCAGGAGACATGAAAAATGAGCAACGCCTTCGCCGGGAATCGAACCACGGACCTCTCGGTTACGCGTCGAGCACGCAGACCACTACACCACGAAATCATGCGAAGAAGGCGGAAGAAATACCTTATATACTCCCCCTTTTAAAGGGCGACTGAGGTTTTGGGGACCCAATCGCCAAATCGCGGTGGCGGAGAATCATCATCCACCACATTTTTAGTTCGGGCGCCAGTGTAGAGACATTAGGTTATTTCGAAGCAGGAGACATGAAAAATGAGCAACGCCTTCGCCGGGAATCGAACCACGGACCTGTCGGTTACGCGTCGAGCATGCAGACCACTACACCACGAAGGCATGCGAAGAAGGCGGGAGAAATACCTTATAACTTTTTTTAACGTGTTGTGCTTTACCTTTATTTATTAAATATCATGTTCTTCGCACTTAAACCACAAAATTCAATTCAACAGCAATATACCAAAATAATTTTAAAATGAGCATATCTTTAGAATTTCCGATACACAGCCTTGTGCGCTGGAGATAAAAATATTTTTTTCGGTATTGTCCTTCCTTTGAAATCGTTGAGTTTGTTAATCAAAAATTCTTTAATGTCTGACAAAATATGAAATCGATAATAAAACAAATTCAAAATTTCAAATTAGGGCTTCCAGACGTCCATATTCGGTGGAGGATTGTCTTATTCAAAATTTGATGGCTCTAGGTACCATTGTTTTATCACAGTGCGAGAAACATACATATATTTATGCAGATTCTTATTTATTTAATTTCTTTAAAGATAATACAGGCCTGTAATATTTGGTGGCAACAGTCTGAAAAGTGAATCGAATCAAAATGCAAAATCGAGATTAATAGTCCTTCTGGGTTCACTCCCTTTGGGCTAATAAATTAAAATATAAATTCTTAACCACACATTTAACTGTTTGAAAAACTTTAATCGAACGGCGGTTTGGAAAAAAAATGAATAAATAAAAAAAATTCTGAAAGGTTTCAGATTTTAAATTACATCCGAAGGGTTTTTTTAACATTTTGTGTGTTACCTTTGTTTATTAAATATTATGTTCTTCGCACTTAAACCATCAAATTCAGTTCAACAGCAATATCGCAAAATAATTTTAAAATCAGTCTATCTTTAGAATTCCCGATACACAGTTCGGCGCCCTGGAAATGAAAAGGTTTTTTTCCCTCCGTAGAGTGTTGCCATTGCTCGCTTTTAAATCGTTTGAGCTTGTTCATCAAAAATTCGTTAAAGTTTTACAAAATATGAAATAGATAATAAAACACATTCCAAATTTGGGCTTCCAGATGCGCATATTCGGTTGGAAACGTACGTTATTCAAAATTGGGTGGCTCTAGGTACTGTTGTTTTATCACATTTGGAGAAATATACGCAGATTCTTCATTATTTAATTTATTTAAATATAATACAGAGCTGCAATATTAGGTGGCAACAATTTGAAAAGTGATACAACGCTTTTAGTGATTCGACGCAAAATCTCAAAACGAAAAGAATAGTCCTTCAGGGATAAAGCCCCATTGGATTAAATATGTGTGAAACAAGGAGAACGGGAACTACAGAAACTTCATATTATGAATTTTGTTTGGGAATTACAAAAACTCGCTCTTTACTAAAATATTCATCGGACGAAGTCTCCTTAATTTAATTTTTCTCTTTTGTTAATTACTTCCTTTTCTCAAAGAGGTCGAGTGTTAAAGTCGCTGAACACTAGTAGTTCGGTCCGGGGTTTGAATCCCGACGAGCGGGCTGGCTTCCATGGGCATTTTCATAGTATTCCCCTGTGTAACATGTATACTAGCCAGTTTCCCTTAGAAAGTCCTCGACGGGCGCATTCCCTTCCCTCAGGCAGTTAGCCCTCGAATGCTTTACCATAGTCAAGTAAATCAAACCATTGATCATCCTTTTCTCAAACAATTTTCTGAAGTCCATAACGTAAATCAAGTAAACCGTTGCAAAGTAGGTGTGAGCTGAAATGAATAGACAAGTATAACAAACATCATGTAATGATGCAACACAAAATTCTATCGCACAGAATCAATGCCTGATTGAACACACCACACCCATTTCTGAAGAATGTCATGGAATTGGTTTGTGTTGCTAAATGACAAATGTAATTCGTAGAAGAAAGGAAGAAGCGAATGTTGCCAAGCGTCAGATACAAATCAGATTATTAAGATGACAATCATCTTACTCATGCAAATAATTAAGCTTTCTTTTCTGTCAATTTCCTTCGTGTTAATTGACAGAAAATCTTTGTACTAGATTTCTAGCAACATCTTCAACGACTTGTAATCTTGTTTCTAAAATAAATGTATTTACTTATTGTTTTGCATACATTTTAATTATTTAAGATTTATGACATTTAAAATACAAGACCGCAAGCAGATTTGCTTGAGTTTTATTAACTTCTGAATAACTGAAAGGAACAACTGCAGTTACTTGGAAAGCAGAAATGAATTGTTTCGGCGCAACGTAAAATTGATTTGTTATATAGTTGTATTTAACACATACAAGGAATGAAAAATTGCTATAAATAGTTGAGGAATACGATGTTAAATTTCAAGTACATTGCGTCATACATGAACATATAAGATAAATTACACTATGCTAAATAAGGATAAAATTTATGTTCCAGAAATGTGAGAAAACCCATCGCAAACCGTTTCACATAAAAGTATAATTCTTTTGTTGGAAAAAAATTTCATAGTTTGCTTTAAGGAATTTATCACCAAGAGAAAAACAACAGAAAGAATTTAGGTTAGTACTGAAATTCAGATACTTTGGTCACGAATAAACATATTTAACGGTCTCACTCGGATTATAGAGTGGTCTTTTTAGGAAAGAATATTATAATTTTCAATAAAAGTTTTCTTTATGTCTCATAAATACTGTTTAATTTTAGAGTCGTTTGTGAGTCATTTTTAGAGAGGTGGTAGCCGTGACAGGTTTCACTTATTTTCAGTTTTACATATTATTTTAAACACGCGCTTGAGTTATATTGATTTAGTTTGAAGTTGAAGCACACATTAAGTTTTTTTTTTTCTTTTTTTTTTATGCTGGAGATATGAAAAATGACCTCGCCGGGACATGAACACTGGATCTCTCTAATACGCGTCGAGGATGTTTCCAATTACACCACGAAGGCATGTAGAAAGAAGAGAGAAAATACCTTATATATATATACTCCCCCCATTTTAAATGGCGACTGGGGATGAGAGGACCCAATCGCCAGATACTGGTAGTGACGAATTATTTTCCACCACCCTTTTAGTTCGGGCGCCACTTAGTCATTGGTTTCTTTTTTTTTTTTTTTTTTTCGCGCGAACCGTGACCTTCTAGTTCGGGCGCCACAGTAGAGTCATTAGTTTTTTTTTTTTTTTTTTTTTTTTTACGCTGAAGACCTGAAAAATGTGCATTGCCCTTGCCTGGGGTCGAACCCTGGACCTCTCGAATACGCGCCGCATATGCTTTCAATTACATCACAAAAGCATGCGGAAAGGCGGGGAAAAATACCTTATAAAACGACATTATTTTTTTCTGACAACATGAGACGGAGAAGAAATAAACTGGCCATCACTGGTATTAGAGCGATAGCAAACGGCAACTTTGTAGACATTTGGCACAGAAATCTTAAACCAAGCATCGATATATGCGAGTTTATTCATTTCTTATAAAATTTATTATTTAAAATATTTCTTATGAATTAAAGTTGCTTGCTCGTGTTAACGTTTTTGAACTGCTTGTAATAAGAAACCTACTATTCAGAATCATAGAAAATGCGCAACTTCTGCTGGAGCAATACTGCTGAGCACGCTACATAACATTACAAAAATTAATGCAGGATACGAAGTATTTGACGCTCACGAAAATCGAGAATGTTCAGCGCAGCAAACGACGTAATATGAATAATTTCCAAGCGCATAGTCTCCAAAAAATATACACTACCAATTAATTCGTGACTAGTGTTAATTCCTGTTCGACCACTTCGTGTAGCACAATATTAAAATTAATAGCCCGACGAAAAATTCAGTTTTTCCCCCCTTTCTCTCTCTTTCAGGTGAGAACAGCGAAAGAGTTAACGCAATAATAACAAAACACGTGACTAACTCTTCATACGTGACAGAGTACCGCAGACTTTGTTTCGAGCCATCAAACCCGTTATGAAAAGCGGATGAATAGCAGTAAAAATAATAACGAAAAAGACGCATGGCGCCCTCCAGCGGCGCCAAACAGCAATCGAAACTAACGTTGGGAAAGGAAAGGGAGATTCATTGCCAACCTTTCGCCCGCCGAGACATGGCGGCTTCGATGTGGCGATCGAGGTTTTTCTGACGTCGCCAAGCCTGCGCACCATAACTGCGTATGAGCAAGTAGCGTCATTGGTGGCCTCTGCAAAGTGGTTTAAGGGATCAGATGCACAGTGAAATATCAATAATATGACAGCTACGAAGAAGTAAACATTTTAACAGGATCCAGTTTGTACTAATGTTTAAGCGATTATGACATGAAAACCAGAAGTTTCTTAGTACCTTTAGTTAATTTAGAAACTTAAGCTATTATAGGTCCATCTGGTACTACATTTAATAAAAAGATTTAGATGATTTCAAATACAATGCTGATTTTGCATTTCATTTTCAAAATTTTTTAATTTAGGACTAAAAAAAGTTATATAAATTAATGTAATATAAATATATATACCCAATAGGTCGACCACGGCACAGATTTTACAGTACAGCGGAAGTTAGGTAGTATTATTTACGCACATCATGACTGCAAAAGCACAATTTTATTATTATTAAAATTAATATTGCTTTAAAATATTTATTATCGATCGGCTGATCCCGTCATCGATTAGCCCAGCTACCTGAATGCGTTAAATTTCGCGAACTCGCTGCTAATTTACGTAAAAAAAATGGATTCCTTTAATAAAGATGCTATTTACCTCTGTAGATGAGCTGTCTTAGTAACAGATTAATAGAATCCAATATGAACTGTGGGTAAATTATTTTAATTTTGATCTCTCTGTTAAATAAGGAATATTATTTTGTTTTCTCTTCACACTGCTCTTAAATGGAGATTTTTTTTTTCAACGAAAGATTTAATTTCTTTCAGTCGTATTAAACGGAATCACTGATTTTTAGTGATTTGGGTTAGTTGTAGCAGGAGACAAATGATGTCCAAGCAAAGTCCTCATCAAGAATATTTTTAAAAATTCGATAGTCTCGTTATCCATTTACGATGCTTGAAGTTAAGGAACGTCAGTCAGCATCGAAGTGAAGCAGCGTGACCATTGAAATGCCTTGGTAATCACCTTTCATTTGAGGCACCAAGGCGTCCTATAAGGGTTACCAAACTGTTCTCTGTAAATATTCCAAATGGTTTTTTTCGCCGTTTAATGACAGCTTGATTGCCACACGGGAAACGAAGCTGAAAACATCAAAGTGAAAACATGAGATTTGGGTATCCTCCTTATCAATCGGTGGATTTCCTTCGCTAGTCTGTCATCATGTCATCATTTCATCAATAATGACTTTCTGAGAAAGGCGTTCATACATAGACTTTTCGACCATTTCTCGTGTACTTATTTTTACATGCAGATTTTTATATTTAGCATAATTTTCTTTCTGACCTTCGCTTTACCTTCATTTTGATGATATGTTATATTGCTTTGTCAGTGAAATTGTCTTTAATTACTTTTCTTACTTCAGTAATAGTATTCGCTGTCATGTCTAGCTTGGTGACGGTAATTCCACTCTATTTTAACTTTTTTTTTAATTTTAGAGTTATTTTTGTAAAAAGACAAAACATTAATCCCTACCGAATCACCAAATCTGGAATTTTACAGTTGTTCGTGTATATGGCCTTGGATTTTTGTTTATAATGTGACAAAGAGTTAATTTTATGTTAAATTCTGCTCTTCTTGACTCGTGACGATGCTAATTCAAGCCAGAAGTTATGCAAGCTGAATGGTAAGCAACATAGTTTAAAAGTAGGATGATATTTTTTACCCTGAACTTAGTGGAGATTGCATCGCGTTTCTGTCGCCTTGCCTGTGAGTTTGCCTGAGTAATAGTGAGATGTTAGCGTGTCAAGAGATGCCAAGAGATGTTAGCGTGCCTTTAAATTATTAGAAGTTCATTAAATTCATTCCGATCCCAGGTTTTGCGGATCTGCGTTCAGCCTATTGTTGCAATCAAATCGGAATCTTAGCCGATTGTAAAGTTTGCAAAAAAAGCAATCGTTTTGTTTGTTATCATTTTAAGTTTTATAACACCTACCACAAATGATCCTAGGATTTCGCGGTTAAATGTTTTCTAACACATCAGTGTGCTCGCACATCAGCTGAGAAGACCCTTATTGTATCAATAAAATGCAGCATTGCATTTCGAAAGCAGAGCTTTCCTACTAATGGATAAGAGCGGAGCTTCAATTCATACCCGCAGTGGTTTGATCTCTTATTAAATAATACTGTATAGTTTGTTCTTTCTGAAAAGTGCCCTTTTAGCGATTTTAAGACGATGGTGAAAAATAAAACACATAATATTAATATTTGACATAAAATAATATATGTTTAATCCAACTATATTATTATTGTAAAGAAAAAAAAATGATGTCGCATGTAGGAAGTTTCATGCAGAGGCATTTTTTTCATTACTGTTTTAAACAAGATGTCGTGACAGTTTTACATACATTACACTAATTTTCGTTGCTACGCAGGATGACCACTGTTAGTACCTTCGAACTATGTCCAGCATTTTTTTTTTTTCTGAATTTTTAGTATTCCTTTGTATTTACCATCAGATCTACTACTTTCTTCCTTCCAAATAACAAAACTAAATTAGTTAAACATACGAATTTGCACTTTATTTTAAGCATAGTATAACATAACCTTTAAGAAGCCAAATCTTTTTAAATTGCATTATACAAAATCTCTTATTAAGAAACGCTTACTCTCTTAATATTCATTTATCAAAAAAAGTAAATCTAAATTTAGACTATTAAGAAAATAAATATCACCTCCGGCTTCTAGTTTCATCAACAGGAAATAAAATGAAAATGATGAGGGAATATTTTACAAAATATGTATTAATTTCTTATTAAGAATGCTAATTGAGAAGATAAAGTCATACAGACAGTGTGCGATTTTAATGCACATAGGCATATGCCTAGGGAGTAGAGTGAAGTTTTGGAAAGAAATAGAAGACGAATTAATTTTACAATATAATGACACTTGAATTGACAGACAATGAATTTTTCTAGTCTTTTTGAAGAAAAAAGCTATGAAGATCTGGACAATATTTATTGCAAATTGTAAAAGCACTGACGGAAGTTCAAAAGATCTTTCGGTCCAAAGTTAGTAGAAAACAAGGTCAGGGTCTTCCCAACGCTGACGTCACTTAATTACATAAGTGGGAGAAACGAAGACACAAAGGGGAAAAGGAAAAAGTTAATTTTGAGTAGACTAGGAGTCAGTGACGTCCTACAAGAGCAAACCTTGCAGTGTAATAACTTTGGTTCGGCCCACCAGCGGCCGAGTGGTAAAATCCCTGAACATTGGTAGTTCGGAGCGGGTGAAATCCCGCCGAACAAGCTGGCTTTTAATATCCATCCAAAAATTTGTGAGATTTTTGGAATTTTAGATTTTTAGAAATAATGTTTTTGAAAGGAAAAATGCTGTTGGAAAACAAATGTTTCATAATTTAACAACATTAATTAAAACTGTATTCTATCTTCCTCATCCATCTAAAAGAATATTTCCAGCAATGATGATGAATAAGAACAAAACTCAAATTTTATAGCTTTCGACTATTAGACTACTTTTGACTATATGACTTTACTTCCTTGAAAAATGACTCATTTTGACAAAGGGAAGAGCAAAGTATTCATCAGCAGTAGATTTTATTACTTTTAAATGTTTTTCATTTAGCAAAATCTTCTAAAATTAATTAATAAATACTTTCAATCATATTCTTTATGTAAGAATATATCTAATAACATATTAAATAACTGAGACAACTATACAGAAATAGTATATGAAGTAACTAAAATGAAAGCTTTATAAAGGACTGTAGAGAAATAAGCCTTGATATTTTTTTCTTATATTTGTAGGCGAAATGGTAATTTAGCACTTTTATGTTGAATTCATCTACGGTAATAACTCAGTAGTATCGTAAAATGCCCTAAACAGAGCGAAATAAAAGCGACTATAAATTAGTTTCTTTCGTTTTTCAGATCTAGTGCATTTTCACTTCTTTGTACGAAGTAAAAAGGAATATTGTAATTGCGAAAAGTGTCGGGTATCGTATTTCAACGAAAATATCCATTTTGACCACTATTGAATGCAATTTAACGATGTTTTTGCCTGACATCTGTACGTAAGGACAGAATAAAGGATTTTTGCCCCCCCCCGCCAAAAAAAATTATACAACTTATATAAAATGGATTCTAAACAGATTTTTTTCGTGGCGTCCGTGCATACGTATGTATCTCCCATAACTTAAAAACAAGTAATCTCAGAACGGTGAAATTTTGTACATAGGACTACTATAACATGTAGATGTGCACCTCCTATTTTGGTTGCATTCGGCCCCATCAAAAGTATATAAATATATGAATATATATATATCCGCTCTGTTACTCGGCTCAGTGAGCTCACTTTCTTTATTCTTATATGTTTGTAAATTGTGCATTTTTTTGCTTTAAAAATGATTGAATTATGTTGTTCTTATCTTGCGGTTAAGGTTTTTATGCCTTTAGTTAACCTGTATGTTATAATTGTAGAATTATCAGCAATTAAAAAGTTGTTTAAGTGAGGCTAAGCCTAAGTTTTTTGCCATCACAGGCATATTTGTTTACATTTGAAACTTAGCAAAATAGTGAATTTGTTGCCAATCTAGAGGAACTAAGCTTTGCAACAACAAAATAACGTCTTCTTTTATTATTGCGAATTAAATTATGCTTAATCCATTCTGGCATTATCACTTTAGTAATTAAATTATCCCATATTATTGACTAAGCATAACGTCAACAGCCGAATTGTTTGTTTTTCCGTAGAAACTGTAATAAAAATGTTTTTAATTGTTTTACGTGTGTTTGGTGATTTATGTTTTTCTATAGCTTTCAATTTTTAATATATTTTGAGTTTTTATGTATTTTTGTCTTTTTGCGAAGTGAGAACTGAATTAATTGAATGAGAAATATATCTCTAGCGAAATTCGAGAAAGTTTAAATGAAAGACAAGGGAAAATGCGCATAATTTAATATTCCGTACAAGGAAGTCATGTGATGTATACATCAGATTTTTCTTGTACAGTTTAGTAAGGAATATTTTTGTTGGGTTGTTATTGTTATTTTTTTCAAGAAAATATAGCTTATACAGATTTTAGTACATGGTAGAACTGTTGCCAAATAAACAGTTTCTCAGTCCTTATACCGACAATTCGATTAATAATATTACCTTAATTAAGAATCGAAATCTCAAAGTTTTTGGATTAGGCCGTGATCTCATAAGATGCGCAATCATGGTTCGGTGTTCTTTGAGGTGTTTATTTGCAGTTAAATGTATGCCTATTTTGCCTTGTTCCCATCGAATATTTTCATAATTTCTAATTTTTACTTCATGTTTTCGAACAACGATGCTGATTTTGCTCATATTTTAGAAGGTTATCTGAGTACGATTTCTTTGATAATTAGCAAACTGTGTGAATTAGCGCCGCCTGCTGAGTATTTAACCCACAGTGATCTATTTTATTTGCCTGAAGTCAATTTCTTCTATTAAATGAGACGTCATTTGTGAATTCGTAATATACAGAAAATTAAAGTTGAGCAATATGTTTATTTAAGACAAACTGCAATCTTATCTTCTTTGTTTCCTTGTCAGATAGCAACTACGGATATTGGACTTTTCATTCTAATTTTGAAAATGTTATTCCTTTAGATTCTAAACAAATATTTTGTTTGAAAGAGAGTTTAGAAGTTCATGTTCTAATAGAAAATGTGTTTCCAATTGACGTAATTTCTTCCTTAATTTCTTACTGCACTTAGCCGTTCAAATAATTCGCTATATTTTAAATAATTATTTTAACAGTTTCTTTATTTTGTTAGTGTAAAAATACAAATATTTTACTCAAGTCTTTCATGAACAAAATAATAATTTTATAATAACTTACTGCTTCAGGCGAAGGAAGTGTACTGAAGAAGCTGATAACTGTCAAAAGCGGACTAGTTCATGGCATTTGACGTTTCTCTGGGGATGGAATCTTAAAAAATTTTAGGAACAAACAACAAAACTTTAAAAGAAAAAGAATATCTGAGAAATGAAAGCAGTACATGGAATAATTAAAATGGGGAAAGCAGATTATGTATGACTTAAATGTTAAGAAAAAGTTTTTGTTATTTTATTTGCCAGAAAGAAACAAGAAGCGATAAATGTTAAGTATATATATCACCGAACGTTAACGTGCAGCTTTCTAAATACAAAGGACTGACTGTACCACGAAAAAATTAAATACATTTTTTTTGCCGTAATGTAGTCTACAAAGTGATATTTTAAGGCACTTAAAATAATATTATTGTAACTTCACCGATTTAAAAAATTTACTTTCAGCATTTATACAAATACGCAACATTTATTTAATTTATATTTTATCAATAATTGTTATTCGTAGTTATTGATAACATTTTAACCTGTATGATGTATACTTTATGCGATTATTCAAGCGTTACATTTCATTATGCAATTATACAAGTGAAAATTTGTATATGGTATGAATATTTAGCATGTATATACTACTCGTCAAAATGAAAAGCCACATCAGAAAAATATACTTACTAATTAAACTTTTAAACAGTGCCCAATGATGTAGTTATTTATGGCAATTATCTGCAACTGAACGCAAATTTCGGCTTCTGGCACAGGTTATAACATGTAATATACAAATTAGGCGATAGACATTCCAATGTATAGTTTTGTTTAAAATTAATGCGGTTTCTAAGAGTATTCATTAGTTAAAGGCAATTTCGTTGTAAGGTGTTTCCCCCCCCCACTTTCTTCGCATGCCTTCGTGGTGTAGTGGTCAGCATGCTGGGCGTGTATTCGAGAGGTCCGTGGTTTGAGTCCCGGGGAGGGCATTGCTCATTTTTCACGTCTTCTGCTTAAAAATACCCAATATCTCTACACTAGCGCCCGAACTAAAAAAGGTGGTGGATGATAATTCTCCACTACCAAGATTTGGCGATTGGGGCCCCTAATCTCCAGTCGCCCTTTAAAAGGGGGAGTATATAAGGTATTTCCCCGCCTTCGTCTCATGCCTTCATGGTGTAGTAATAATCACGCTGGGCGCGTATTCCAGAGGTCCGTGGTTCGAGTCCCGGCGAAGGCGTTGCTCATTTTTCATCTCTCCTGCTTCAAAAAATACCTAATGTCTCTACAAAGTGAAGGAGAAAAGTAGCAGTTAATTGCCACACGCAAAGAGGAGGTAAACACAAATAGAGAACAACCATATTTGAATGTCTCTCAATGTATGAGATCGAGAACTAGAACCGAATATGCAGTTCATCAGTTTTAAGCAATGAATCAATTAGTAGACAGCCGGTAGAGGAGGCCAAGAGCGACAATTGCAACAGAAGGCTGTTTCTATCATTGTCTTTTTGAAGAAACCGTGAAGCGACTACAAGAGAGTTTGTTTTAGAGCTTCAACCTTCCACAGAAACCCAAAGCTTTCGTTCGGCTGTTCCAGGAATGTTTTATGAGACTGAATTTTATGCGAGAAAACTAACTTGTATTCGTGAAAGATCCTGTTTCCCTGGAAGTGAATTAAAAGTTTAGAGTGAAATCATCGAAGATGCTGCACCAAGTTACTTAGCTTTGATGGAAATTCTATAACCTGTCAGAGATATGTGTACGAGGTCTTGTAACCCATGTAAAGTTTTTGGAGGTGCTGTTGGCCCAGAATGTTTGCTAATGGATGGCAATATTTATCCACTTCGAACATCCGTGGTGTCAGAACATTTGGAAACATAGGCTATCATAAACCAGTTTACTCGCCATACTGAAACCTGATTAAACATGCGTGTTTTGCCTTAGGCCGCCGAATTACAGCTTTTCATATGTCTCTACGTATCCTCTAGGATCTGAAAATAGCTATTTCAGAAGAATTCTTTGCAGTTCCACAATACTTGATAAAAAAAATCTACTGCTCTTACAGTGCTAAAACGCATTTTTCAGCGCTTCAATAGGAAGAAATTCAAGTTGCGTATGAAACGACATTTTCTGGCCAAGATTTATATCCCCTGAAAGCCCTCTGGAAGAGCTCTCCACTGATACTAGTTTCATTCAGATTCATCATACCACCTGTAAAATATCTTCATCCTTTTTTTTTTCAAATTGAGAAATTGACTGCTAAGCAATGCTTAATACGTTGTAATAATGATAATAACACAGGTCTAAATTATATATGTCTAAATTATTCATACAAATTTTATGTATATTCTTATGTATGCTACATTCTTATGTGTGCATTACCAAATTTCAATGCAGCAGTGGGGGATAGCTCTAAATAGAAGTGCGAAGGGACAATACCTATTTTACTTATAGGAAACTTTGGGTGTCTCTTTCATTTCAACCAACCAAACGACCAATACTTGATCAACCTTGATTACTTGAACCACAATACTTGAACTACAATACTTGATCCACAATACTTGATCAACCCCAATACTTGATATTTACGAAATTCCAATAAATGCAGCACGGCCCAGTGTGTGTGTGTGGAGGGGGGAGTAACTCTAAATAGAAGTACAAAGGGACAATACCTATTTTACTATTGGGAATCATAACGTGTCCCTTTCATTTCAACCAACCAATTATTAATTATTTTGATGTAACTGCGCTATGTACCTAAGGTCTAAACAGATGTCCGTCTGATCAGCCTGGTCTGGTAGGTAACATGTTTCCAGAGAGTGAGTAGCACAGTTTACAACCGAAAACATCGCGGACGAAAACGTCGCGGAGAAAACAACACAAGGCGAAAACGTCCCGGTACAAAACATCGTGGGAGAAAAGAAGGCAAACAGAAAACATCGCAGCTCTAAAACATCGTGGTACAAAATATCGTAGTCGAAAGTACAGCCGTTCAAAAACTTCGCAGTTTAAAAACATGGTCGTCGAAAATATCGTGGTAAAAAATAAAGTACCTACAAATTATCGCATGACGATAACATCGCACACAGTGCATTTTACAGGTTTTGAAAGTTCTAAATGTATATTCGCATAAAGATTTGGAATACGAATGATACACTTTAAGAATAAACGGAAGCAAAAAAAAGGTATAATTTTCACAAAAACAATCTCAGATTAACAAACGTGAAAGAAAGTAATTTGATAATTAACTAAGCAGTTTTTCTAGAGGTAACCCATGCAGTTACTTATCTTCCTTTTTCTAAACATTTTAGACTTCATTTTTCATGAAAAATTATGAGTAAAACTTTATAAAAAGATTAATTTATTATTGAACTTTGTTAATTAATTATGTAAATTTAAAATTCTATTTAGTGCTATAAGATACATTAAGTTTCTACTCATTTTCAATTTTTAAATGCTTGAGTTTCCTTCTTACATTTTCAGCAAAAATTCATTAGTTCATTCAAATATATGAGATCTAAAAATAAAAAGTCTGTCTTTCCTTCTTGCGCTCTCAAATCATTATGCGAAAATGCATTTACAGCTTTCAAAACCTAAAAGACGCATGTGTGCGATGTTATCGTCATGTGATAATTTATAGGTACTGTATTTTTCACCATGCTATTTTCATCGACGATGTTTCTAAACTTCGAATTTTTTGAACCGCTTTATTTTCGACGACGATATTTGTTACCGCGATGTTTTAGAACTGCGATGTTTTCTCTTTACTTTTCCTCCCATGATGTTTTGTACAACGACGTTTCCGCTTCAACTTGTTTACTCCGCGATGTTTTCGGCGGCCACTGTAGCACACACACTGTATGACATCCAGGTCAGCTACTCTAGTGGTCTTAAAAAATACTTGATTAGTAAATTCTGTTTGATAAATTCTGTGAAATAAAGATGTGAGATTTGTATTTCTGTCAGAAGTGATCAATATTGTTATGAATTTTGTAATGTAGCGCGAACAGCTTCAAGAAAAGCATGCCGGAAAAATAAGACTATAGGAGCAAGTTTATTTAGCATTGAGGTAAATGGCTATCTCGCTGATTTAGCGAAATATAGCAAAATTGGCAATGATTTTAGCGATAATTTTTGTCGCCAAATTCGGCGAGAAAACGCTAAAAGTCGCCAAACAGAGCGACCATTTCACGAAACTTTGGTTCGATCCCTGTCTAACTGTTATTGCTACTGCAACTGAATAACTGTAACTGATTTCTACATGTAACTGTAACCGTATCCGGACCTAAGCTCTACCTTTAACCGTATATGCCTTCCAGTAATTTCGAGAAATGGAAGGTACTGGATATTTCTCTTCGGATGGTTCTGTGTATAAGACCACACAGAAAATCAGTTCTCAGGTTTTCAGTTCACAGTAGACTTCGAAGTACTGAGAAATCTTCGTGCGATCTTCTCTCTTCAGATGCACTTTGCATTTTGTTGTGTTTAACTTTCTTAGTTTGAGGTGGTAACTACGGATTGTTTTCTTTTGTATTGACAAGAGCTGCACGGGTACTTTTGTAAAAAGTTCCAGAACTCTAAAGTTTTTTTTTTTTTTTTTGAAAAATGAATTCTATCAAGCTATCATCGGTTCTGAGTGCATTCAGTCCATTACGAACCAGTAGGCACGCATTATTGTATTAACCATTCTATATTATTATATTATT
>KK122159.1:766632-777563 GCA_000611955.2 Stegodyphus mimosarum
TTATTACATCTCCAAGCAACGGAAATTCAATTTAAAAATATATTTTTAAAATATAATTTTAAAATATTAAATTTCCGTTGCTTGGAGATGTAATATAGAGAGTTTTCTTTTTATAATTTATAGTGAATTATTGCTTTATTACTTTGCAGCTTCAGCGCAAGTCTTGGGCTTATTAATTTACTTTTAATTACTTTCATTATGAATATATATATCTATTTATATACTTTTGATGCGGCCGGTTGCAAACAAAATAGGAGGTGCACATCTACATGTTATAGCTATATACAAATTTTCAACGTTCTGAGGCTACTCGTTTTACAATTATGCGAGATACATACATACGTACTTACAGACGCCACGAAAATTCTCTTCTGAATCCATTTTAAATCATGTTTATAATTCGTTTTCTGAAAAAGAGTC
This sequence comes from Stegodyphus mimosarum, assembly GCA_000611955.2. Lineage (NCBI taxonomy): Eukaryota > Metazoa > Arthropoda > Arachnida > Araneae > Eresidae > Stegodyphus > Stegodyphus mimosarum. The sequence goes on from KK122159.1 coordinate 767,053, forward strand.
CTTTATTATGTCCTTACGTATATATGTCATGCAAAACCATCGTTGAATTGCATTCGATGGCGGTCAAAATGGATATTTTCGTTGAAATATGGTGCCCGGAATTTTTCATGATTACAATACTTCCTTTACTTCGTACAAGGAAATAAAAAGGAAATTTCATTTTTGGAAAACGAAAGTTCGCATATTAATTTGCATAATAATGAAAATTTACATCTACTTTTCTTCACGAGGTAGGCAATTATTCCGCTGTCTTCAACCAACAGTAAAAATTAATATGGCATGAAGTATTCAAAATTCCAAGGCATATTTTAATATCCTAGCAACTACATTTACGCTGAATGATCAAAATATTACACCAATCCTTAGGCCTACCGTACATTTTTGGATCCAACCCAAGACATATTTTTGAAATTACTTAAAATCTTAACAGTTTACTGAAACATTAAACTTTTTTATTCAGTTATATTTTTCACTCGACATGATATTTTTCGGAAATGGTTTGTTTGTTTTAATTATATCATAAAACTCAAAAAAAGAAAGTTCTGAATTAATTTTAACATTTAGTATATCTTTAACAGTAGATACTGAAAGTTTGCTCTTTTCTGCAGGCCAGAAGTTCCTATAATTCAAAAAACTCTCTCAGTTGGAGCAGATATCCCAGGCAAAGACATCGCAAACTCAACCATTTTAAAAATATTACAATATGAAAATTAGTCCTTTGAAACACCATAAAAACTGCTTTGCAGAAACTGCTTTGTAGAGTCATTAGGTTATTCTGAAGCAGGAGTACATGAAAATGAGCAATATTCTCGCCGGGATTCGAACCTGCACCTCTCAATTATGCCGAGTGTGCTACCGTTACACCACGAAGGCATGCTGGAAGGAGGGAGAAACTACGTTATATACTCCCCCTTTTAAAGGGCGATTGGGAATTAGGGGACCCAGTCGCCAAATCTGATGGTGACAAATTATTGTCTACCACATTTTAGTTAGTCTCCTTTCTGGGCAACCTTATATTGTAATCAGGCCTTGCCTGTTCCCAACTGTACAAAAAAAAAGTTTAATATAGAAAAATCGCCCTGATCGGTATCATGGTTAGTGTGCAGCTGGCTGTCACATGATTATGCTCGAATTCGAAACCTTGATAAGGTATGCATCATATTGCAACTGCCTGTCCTTCTTTCTGGCGAGTGTAATATTGGTGCTTCATATGATGCACTCTGGACAACTTTCTCGGTGAAGAGGCCATTAATTAACCGATGGATTAGTCCATTCCTGAGGAACGCTTGACTAGTAAACATTTAAAAAAAATTAATGTTGATATTGGTAGTTCTCCATATTTAATGATAGACACAGACTTGACATATGTGACTTGCATTGAAAAAAAATTACATTTAAAGATATAAACTGAAAAAAAAGCTGATGTATAATATGAAGACTAAAATCAAAATGAAAATAAAAATAAATCAAGGAAGTTAGTTCACTGCCCCAATTACGAATATTATGTGATACCTCTGGAAGGCAATTGCTTTAAATAGTAAATGATTATTGATTTATTCAAGCAGGAATTCTACTCTAACGTGAATTAGACCATAGTAATTAGTGAATTGAATACATTTAAAGTCATAGAATTACGTCGATTTAGTAATGCTTTTGTATTAACTGAATGAACTACGTTAGCTTCTTTTGAAAGCTATTATAATGTTTGATTTATAAATATGAATGGAGTATTAGGAATGTAAATAGTTAATTAGGAACTCCATCCATTCAACCACAAACTATTTAGAGAATAGATGATACTATAACAATTTATGGGATTTTATATAATAATAAAGAAAGTCCATGCTGTATGCATATTCTGAGAAAGACAGGAACAAAATTAAAAACACTCTCTTCATACTGAAATTTTAAACTGTGTTGTTGTTGTTAATCCCATTGGAGCAGGAAAGCTTACACCAAGTCCAAGAGACCTTGCCGCGCAAGTAAATCACTGACGTTATCCTGCTCAGCCGACATTGCGAGAGGGACGATGTACGTAATATTCCAATCAACAATATGCGACTGGTCCATGGCGAAGGGTAATATCGCTTAAGGCGAGATACACGAAGACTGAAGACCGACTAGACCTCTATGCCTGTTGGTCCGCGAAAGGTATTTTATTTCCCTTCTACCACCTATTGGAAAACCAATAGAGGTATTCCCCGATCCGCCACCTGCGGATTTGCCCACTAGGAGTTACAGGCTTTCCCAAGGGCGTTATTATGAACTGTTGAAACAAAATTACAAAAATGAGGGCAGAAAGGTAAACCCTATTCGAAGTAAGAAGTACGTCATACAACAAAAATGTGTTGAACAATAATAAATATCCTTTTTTATTCATGCATTATGATGGCTTTAAAAAAAGAAAGAAAGAAAGAAACAACAATAACGAAGGCTTTTCCTTGCGATCATTCTATAACTAAAAGTAAAAGTGTTTATTTCTATATACCAAGAAAACAATGATGTTAATCCCATTCTGAAATATGAACTTTCGCCGCAGTTACACACGAACCTACATGTGTATAAATATGTACATTAATGATTTAAGAAGTTCTTTTTTTGTGTGTTAGAGAAAACAATTTCACGTCATGTAAAGAGTTTATTTATTGCCCTTGCTCTTTCGTTATTGGAATATAGAAAGATGATGATGTTGAAGTGGTAATGGGAAAAGTTAATTTTTCTTGTATACTACTTTGGTAAAGACCAGCTGATTTAGCTGACGTTTTTCACTCATTTGAAAGATTTATATCAATCGAAGGATGAAAAAAAGCATTTTATCGTGATACAATATAAGTCCGTATTTTATATTCTTTCCAAAAGCTATTAAAGAGTAGTACTTACATCAATGGAGTAAGGCAGACTTTCCAATTATGGCAATCTTTGTTACGAATATTTGTTTTGTAAAAAATGCACATTCAATTTTTATATTGGTCTTCTATGAAAAAGGTTCTGATTAGCAAATTATTTCTTACATTGTAAAAGAGTTTTTTTTTTTTGGAGGGGGAAAGGAATTTAAAAAAATGGACAAAATTTTATTGACATACCAAATTCAAAATATTCTCCCTGAAACAATTAGCAAAATTCTGAGATTTAACATACTGAAAAAATTCATGCTAATTTTACTCATCACCCATTTAGATCCCACATAGATTTAAAGACCATATAAAGAAGAATTTCGCTAAATACAAATTTCGGATTTCATCATTTTCGCTGTATATCTAAATGTAATATATAGCAAAATACGATAGCTGCTTTAAAAAGAATAATTGGTGACCTCAACATTAACGATTCTAGATTTTACGCTCATAAATTCGTCTTCTCCCAGATTCGAGATCCTTCCATGTTACTTAACGCTTAATGCAGAAACCTCTTGCCCAATCAAATAATTGTAAACCAAAACTTTCTCTAACTGGAACTGAAACTATTGACTCCCTCCCTTCTTCCTTTGAATTGCAGAGCTCTCTTTCGCTTATGCTTCTCTGCTGGCAAGACGTTGCTGTTCCAGGCTGCTGCTTATTTGCTTAAGATGACGTCGTACTTTAAAACCCGTGGACATGGAACTTACTGTATTCTACTATAATTAAGAAATAGCTTATCTCAAAAAGGATGATTTGATATGCTTAAAAATTAAACATTGTGATTTTTCAAGCCCTACCTTCAGCCATGGTGAATATCGGAAGATGCTAAAAAGTACCGAACCCCTTCATCTACGCTTTTAAAAATCATGACATATATATATAAGTAAAAAAATATGTAATAAAAAGTATGCAAATCAAAATTATAGCTTAAATTAGCAATAGCCTCTTAATTCTCCATTTTAATTTAGGGATTTCCCGTTTCTGTACTAAAACAGCAATTGCTAATCATAAAATTAGCAAAGCAACAATCATGTGTTTGGCGCAGATTAAGTCAAGAATTCAATCGATTTCGAGAACAAACAGGTACAAGTTCTCTTCATCAGGAGCAACAACATAATTTTATTACAAATGATTTGCCTAAAAATTTTCACTCAAGTAATTTATAAGTTTTCAACACTTAAATGCGTTTTTAATATTCTCCCCGAATTTTATTACTTTAGAATTATTAGCAGTCATACAAAAAATTCATCAAACTAAAAATATTTTTAATTTATGCAAATAGTAATACAAGCTTGCTATGGGCCAATATTGAAATCTGCCAGCGTTTTCTAGTACACGAATTCTGTAAGCTTCTCTGAATAACATCTTTTCGGAAAATTTGGATCAATTAGTATTTCTCATTAAAATCTGTATAAAAATGCTCGTTGTTTAAATATGTTAACTTCGAAATTTTTTCTAAGCTGACATTTTATTTTTAGTTACATATAACTGTAAACATTTTATACGGCACCTGAATATGATTTCAAATTTTAAAATTAAATATCATGGTCAACTTTTGTCTTATTGGAGGCATGCTTTTAAATTTCACTTTTTATACTGATAATAAAATTTTCTTAAAGATCAGTTAGGAATCGGAAAAGACCGTACAAGAGATTAAATTTCATAATTTTAAAAAAATTAATTTTTTTAAATTTAAAATGCAAAAACATAAACATTTGCGTCATTAAAACTCTGTTGTAATCGGAAGTACGTATATGTCTACGACCAATAGTTACGAAAGGTTACGACCAATGGTTACAACGACCAATGGTTACGACCAATGGTTACTACGACCAATGGTTACTCCGACCAATGGTTACTACAAATAATGCCCACAAAAGATCTTAAGACCGCTTAAGATCTTTTGTGGATATATATTGCATAAAAAGTGCTGCATGCGTACGTGTTTGTAACAATATTGATGAAAATAAGTTTTACTTATCATTTGTAATAATTATGGCATTAACGCTGACAGCATTTGAAATAACCGATTCTTCTATCTCACTAATGCGTTGTATGTTACCCGATATAAAATTTAATTTTCCATTAAATGATCACATTAATCTATCCCTTAATTTGAAGGTGATGTGGGTAATTTATTCGATTATGGCCAAGCATATGACGGTTATCTACCTGATGGAAGGGAAGACTTCGTGCAGGCCTTTTTTAGGGAAAATGATTCGTATCCACATTACACATGCGGAAAACTAGGGAAAAGCTCATGCAGCCAGGCCTTTCTTCTGGAATCGAACCCAGGCCGAACTACTAACTACTTCAACGCTAAGCTGCCGATGGGACGTTTTATTTAAAGGTAAAATTATCAAATACTGATTAACATTATTACAAACATTATTATAAGTATACATAAGCTTTTCTTAGCAGGTATTGCCATAGATTTTACTTCACAAAATGAATAGGTATAAACAACGTTGGAAGGCCAGGCCTTCCAATAACGTGAAATAAATAGGATACACATAAAATGGATGCTGGTGCTAACCAGTATTTCTGTATCCAGGACTGTATTTATGAATATTAATGAGCTAACTGATTTAAAAATTTTTGTATTAGCTTCTCTTTTTTTTCTTTTTTCAATGGTGGGCCCTCTGGCGACTTCGGCTTGGCCACTACTAAGGCCAGAAGTGGTGGTCACTTTACTATGGAAGCACCTAATAGCTGAGCCAACTTTGCCACCTATGACGGGACGAACAATTACAGCCATGCCTTCTCGGGATTCGATCCCAGACACTTTGGTATCGTAACCGTCTAGGCGGCTGTTAGTTGAGTCATTAATTTTTTTTAGCCCAAAGGGCGTTAGCCCAGAAGGCCTATTGATTTCGTTTTGCCATTTTGCATTGAAAACTTTAAATGTCGTTTCACTTTCCAAACTGTTGTCACCAAATATTAACGCTCTCTTTTAAAGAAATTAAATAATGAAGAATATGCATAAATATATGTATGTTTCTCGCATTGTGATAAAACAAGGGTACCTAGAGCCATCGAATTTTGAATAACGTCATCTTCCACTGAATATTGGCATCTGGATGCTCTAATTAGGAATTTGAAATTTGTTTTATTATCGATTTCATATTTTGTAACACTTCAACGAATTTTTGATTAATAAACTCAACGCTTTCAAAGCGAATAATGGCAACACTGCACGGGGAAAAAAAGTTATCTCCAGCCCGCGAGACTGTGTATCGAAAATTTTAAAGATATGCTCATTTTAAAATTATTTTGCTATATTGCTGTTGAACTGAATTTTATGGTTTAAGTGCAAAGAACATGATATTTAATAAATAAAGGTAACACAGAAAACGTAAAAAAAAGCCCCTTCGGGCGTAATGTAAAATCTGAAAGATTTCAGATTTTTTTACATTTTAATTATTTATTTATTTTTATTTAATTAATTTATTTTTATTTATTTATTTATTTATTGAAGTAGGAGACGTGAAAAATGTGCAGCGCCCTCGCCGGAACTCGAAACTCTGGACCTCTCGAATCCTGGTCGAGTATGCTGCCAATTACACCATTACACTGCGAAAGACATATGGAAAGGAGAGAGAAAATACTTTATAACCTTTCTAAAACAGGCTTTCGCTGCCGCATGAGCATTTTCTTCATAAAAATGGCATTAGAGAGAAATACTGGAATGAATAAAAGGTGTTTTCGGATTTTAGAAAATGTTTTTCATGTAATTATGATCGCTGTGTTTATTGGAAATCATCTATTGGCGAATCACTCAAATCTCGTTGAGAATTTACTCGCAGGTTCTCCTGCATTCTTACTTAGCTGTGCGATTAACGCTGTGCTCTCCTAATTTTCATCATTTAGTGAAGTAGTATTTACTAGAATTAAAATCTAAACAAACTATTAAAATTTTGATAATTTAGTAAAGTAGATGACATTTTCACGACTAGATGATTTTAATTAAGTACAGTTTTAATTGCTTGGTTGTAAAAGACGCATTTTACTCTTCTAACGCTGAGTTTCGTTAATAGACCACATGTAGCGTGATCATTATTTGTGACAAATGGAGAGCGAGTGCTGTGGAAAAATGGTTTGAACTCTGTGGAGAATTTGGGATTCTAGAGGTTTCAATTTCTGAGCAGCTGTCTATTTATTTTTAACAAACTTAGGAGCATCGGGCTTTAAGAATTTGTTTTTATATATTTATTTACAAAAACTAAAGTTTTTTATGTCCTCCTACAAGCAGGAGATAGGTAAGTGATAAGGGAATGTATTCGCGAACTAAATTCTTTCCTTAGGTTCTCCAGAGATATTTGATTTTCTGCCAGCGAGGACGTAAATCAACATTGCTGCTGCAGTCTTGTTAAATTCTGTGCTAACCAGGTCTATACAATTTAATTGTTGTGAAAGCAAACTTCAGTGTTCTGGGGCTCTATGATATGAGAAGCAATCTATCTTAGAATATGATGTCAAAATTTAATTGCGTTGCAATTTATGTCAATGAAATAAAAAGGTGATCTTTATGTGAATCAATTTTTAAACGTCACACTTTTCATCATATATGATAGCAAAGAATGCTTGAACTTTCTGCATAACTTTTCATGTGTTACAGGAATTAGCTAAAATCACTACATCGTATGCATAAGTCCTTTTCGGAAGAACTTACGTACCAGCGGCCGAGCGGTAAAGTTACTTCATTCAGAGGTTCGAATCCCGCGAACGGGCTGCCTGCATGGACGTTTTCGTGGTTATCCTTGTGTGTAACGTATATATGAGCTAGTTTCCCTTGGAAAGTCCTCCACGAAGGCATTCCTCCCCTCCGGCAGATAGCACTCGAGGCTTTGCCGTAATCACATAAACCAAACCACCTCAAACCTTTGCGGAAAGCTAGGGAGATTGGATAGTTGTTACTATATTCGAAACAGATAATGCCATTTCGTGGAAAAACGATAACTAACCGTCATAATTTTACAATCTGAAAGGTGATGCCGTCTTAGTTTTTTGCCTTCTGTTTTACTTGTCATGTATATGATTTCCATAATATTTAATAATAGACGCAGATTTTAAATGTAGACTGTTTGTCATCACATAAATATGTGCACTTAAACTGCTTTATTTACAAATATTTGACAATGTGAAACTAATCAAATTTTAGGAAAAAAGGAAAATTTTGTTTTATATATGAATGAAGGAATTTCGTATTAAAACAATATAATTAGATCATTAGTTCTTAAGACAGAAATATCAGATATTTCATTTTGTAGAGTCACTGGGATTTTTGGACGCAGGAGACGTGAAAAATGTGCACTTCCCTCGCCGAGACTCGAACCACGGAACTCTCGAATACGTACCGAGCGTGCTGACCACTACACCACAAAGGCATGCTAAGAAGGTGGGAGAAATATCTTATATATTCCCCCTTTTAAAGGACGACTAGGGATTAGGGCACCCAATCGCCAAACCACCTTTTTTAGTTCGGACACAACTTGCCATTAGGATTTTTGGAAGCAGGAGACGGGGAAAATGTGCAATGCGCTCGCCGGAACTCGAACCACGGACCTCTTGAATACGCGCCAAGAGTGCTGAGTTGCATTATAAAGCTTTATAAATATCGATTGTATACCGGAAACAAATGTTTGCAGTATGCCAGTGGCTATCCTCTGCCAATGTGACCCTACTCAGTATCGATTCTACTTAGTGTCAGTTCTAGACATTGTTGATCCTATGAATGTAAGCCCATTTAACGCCCTTCCTAGTTGTTCAACTGTCACAAATGCCTCACTTACCTCACGCTTGTCTCGCCTTCGTTCGGCTGTCAAATTTATGCAAGATGATGACCTGCCTCATGTAACTGGGAAGCAGTTCCTCATATTGGCAATTGGCGTTTAGAAAGATTGGATATACATGCTATATTCTGCCTGGTCTCTTCAATTGTTAGACTTGCAGCAATTATTATTGGTCATAATAACTACTACTTCTATTAGTTAATAACTTCTACTTTCACTTTACCCATCGCTCAGCTGAAGTGTTGTTATGATTAAGATAAACAAGGGGAATTACCGAGCGCTAGAAAGAATAATAAAGTGTTGTAATACAAAAAATTGGTTCTTGCTTTTGTTTTTGCCGTTTACATTATCATAAAAAAATAACGTTGCAAGCGACTACATACTGGTGACCTCGGAATTATTAATAAAGATGTCAGAAACGGAAGAATCGGCGATGAAAGAAGAAATAGCACGGGTAAGTGTGAAAATACTTCCTTTTTGGGCCGAAATGCCAGAAATATGGTTTTACCATAGCGCAGTCTTCCATTTGTGGAATAACTGCCGAGGAAACTAAATTCAACTACTTAGTTTCGTAATTGGAAGCAAAATTTGTTGAAAGTTTGTAGGACACAAACTTTCAACAAATAACATATTAATAGCAAAACCAAATATACATAATGGACGTAAGTTGGCAATAGCAAAGCCAAATATACTGCTGCTAAAGAACGTCTCTTGAACACTTTTAAAGAAAGCGAAAATAAGCGTCTACAGAGACTGCTTACAGGAATAACTGCCGAGGATGGTACTTGGGGGATAGTAAACCCAGTCAACTTTTACAAAAAATGCGAAATCTCGTTACCAATGACATTTCGAATAAAGTTCTTAAAACACTGCTTCTGCAGAAAATGCCAGATTCTGTACGCAATATTTTAATCGTTAGTGATGAAGATATTGAAAAACTGGCACTAATGGCCGATCGTATCATCGAAATGCAACCGAAACAAGAGCTATACTGTACCAGCGGTATTGTTTCTTCAGGAGCAGATGCCATTACAGAGTTACAACAACAAATTGCAGCTTTGGATAATAAACTGGAAAAACTGAGTGTCACAAGGAATTCTCGTCCTCGCTCTAGAAATGGCGGTCGATCCTCTAATGATCGAAGTAGGTCTCGAACCGTTATAATCCTAATGGCAAATACTGTTATTTCCATTTTCGTTTTCGAGAAAAGTGTTTTCCTGACAGATGCAAAGCCCCCTGTGCATAGAAAAACAATTCGCAAAGGAAACCAAAATCAGCAGTAGAATTAGCGGCTGACTCTGCTGCTGTAAATAAAGAAAATTGCCGTAGATTCCGTTTATTTATCATGGACAAAAAAATACAGTTTACATTTTCTGGTTGACAATGGAGCAGAGATAAGCCTTATTTCTCGTACTTCTAAACACAAACTTATTAGTGACTATAAATTATATGCTGCAAATAATACAGAAATCGATACTTTTGGTACAGAAGTTTTAATTCTTGATCTTGGTTTGCGCCGAGAATTTCAATTCCCATTTATTGTCGCAAAAATTAGTAAACCTGTATTAGGTGCAGATTTTTTGAATAAGTTCAATGTATTGATTGATATAAAGCATAAAAGGTTAAATGATGGTGTCACGCCTCGCGCTCATTCGAACACGAGGCGGGTTCGTCTGGTGTACTCACCACAATAGGAAAATAATCTTTACCCGTTTGATATTTTATCCACTAATTTATTACACATAACAATCACTGCTACACTACAAAACGAATACACTGTTATCCATTAAAATAAACTATATACAATATATATATAGAGCGC
>KK122159.1:806355-837966 GCA_000611955.2 Stegodyphus mimosarum
ACAACCTCTCGAGGACTTTTGTCTCGCCGCATATTTGGAATGCCCCCATGCCGCACAGAGACTATACACTTACAAACATTCGTGCCTTATCCGGGATTCGAATCCGGGTTCTTCAGTACGGCAATCAGCGTTTCTAACCACTAATCCGGTTGGGCGGTAGATCCATGCAGTAAATGCACATTGAAACTGAAGCGGAGAAAAAAAGAGGTTTCTCCTTCAGACAACAGATTTCGAATTACAAGCTTCATTAATTGATGCTCTTTTTAAGAAGCGGCTTCTAGTAGTATCGTCAGTTCTATGGAAGTTATGAACTTGCAGCTTCATAAAATTAGGTTGGAGATGCAAGACATCATGCGTTTCAGGAATTCCGTTATCTTTTAGCGGACAATAATAAAGAGGATTTCTCTAATATTCTCTAATTTCTTCGCATAATGTAATATTGGTAAGAGATTAAAATTGGAGGAACACAAAATTGAATGAAAAATTATATTAACGAATATGTTTTTTTTTGTCAGACATAATGCCGCTTTTTTCGATTAAATTGACAAATTTTCTATTTTTGTCATGTATAAAGTGCATCTTTGTTTAACTAGGTTAATGACTATCCTATTTTTCTCAGACATAATTTCATATTTGCTTAGTTAGGTTGCCGTTTACTAAAATACAATTTCAAAAATTTTAATAATTATAAAAAGAGTAAGTGGTGTGAAAATGTTCGTCTGAAATCAAATCTAATTCTCTTTTGAAATGAAAAATCAGTAAGGAAGGAAACCATTTTCTAAGCGAAAAAGAATATGTAGACCAGATCTAATTAATGAACAGCACTCTAGTAAGAACAGATATTTAGCTTCAATTAATCTTACAAAATAAAAAAAGTTTAAATAATTAAATTAAGTCGCGAATATTATTTTATGATAAAAAATGTAAGTTTAATTTTTAATGCAGATTTTAAAATTTAAAAAAAATTACCAATGCTATTAAATAATTCAATTATTTTTATAACCACAAGCTTCCAAATCCTTTGACACTTTTTTGCAATCATTGGCAAAAAGAGTGAAAATAGATTACCGCTTATGAAAGCATTTCCTTTAATTAGAAATAATATTTAACCAGGTAATTAACACGTCGGAAAGTCTGCTAACTTTTCCGATTAATCTAAGGCTATTATCCTTCTTCTAGAAGCACCTTCCCGTTTAACAAAAAGAGGAAAGAACGTATTCAAATGTCACACACGATAATGTGTAATCTTAATTCTGTGGGATTTAAAACACGCAGTGCAGTTTGAAGTAATCTTTAAATTGTTGGATCCGTTCCAAATGGGCACAGGTGATTTAAATATCCAAGGACAATAGTTCCAAGATTTTAAGAGTAACAATTGAAAGCATTCGTTATTATTCTAATGAAATAGAAATTCTAACGTCTAAAAGTAGAAATAATAGATTTTAAATCCGGATAAAGAATTTTATATGCAAATAAGGGAATTTATATTCAAGAAATTTGCTTTCAGCAAAATACATATCTCCGCAATTGAAACCAATAGATAAATTTGATTTATATGAGTTTGTAAAAATAATTACATTAGAATTCCAATGGTCCCGACTAACTGGCACTAAAGCCCAGACAATAATTGAAAGATCCGGATAACTGGACTGCCTTTTACTTAAATACTGCACTGAAAATGATTGAAAAATTACTATTGTTGTTTTTGTATTTTTTTAACAAGATTATCCAGTTAGAAGAACATTTTTGTTCCCTAAAACAGTGGAAAATACACTTCCTCCTACTTCAATAAAATTAAATAAGGAACTTTCTATTTATCTAAACATACTGCCAGTTTCCTTTATAAACAAAATTAAATGGCGAAATTAATTTTCACTCGCAAGCATCCTAAAACTAAACAAATTAACTTGTTTTCATTTCTACTACATTAAAGAAAGTAATTTTTCTTCTATGTAAAATAAATCTCATAACCTATTTGAATTACTCTAAAACTAAACAAATACATTGCAGATGTGTGCATAACTTCTTAAAAAGGTATACTATTAATTTTATCCTTTATATTATCTAAATCATGGGTTCGCAACCTTTTTGTCCCACATTTTAGAATATCTGTTGGACGGCGAGCACCACTTACTTTTTCAAGGTGAATTGATAGTTGAATAGAGTTAATAATACACTCTTAGACAAAAAAAAACGACGCACCAAGAAGGAGTTATCCGAATAGGACGAAAATCGGTAGAAGTGATGTACAGAAAAACAAATGATTACAGTTTGAGAAAAATTGGATGATTTAATGAAGTGATAGAGCTTTACAAAGTGAAAAAGTCAGTAACGCGTTTGTCCACCTCTGGCCCTTATGCAAGCAGTTATTCGGCTTGGCATCGATTGATAGAGGTTGCGGATGTCCTCCTGAGCGGTATCGTGCCAAATTCTGCCCAACTAGTGCCTTAGATCGTCAACATCCCGAGCTGGTTGGAGGGCCCTGCCCATAATGCTCCAAACGTGCTCAATAGGAGAGAGATCTGGCGGCCTTGCTGCCCAAGATAATGTTCGGCAAGCACTAAGGCAAGCAGTAAAACCATGCGCAGTGTGGGGGTGGACATTATCTTGCTGAAATGTAAGCCCATGGCGGCGTGACATGAAGGGCAACACAACGGGCCTTAGAACTTCGTCGACGTACCGCTGTGCTGTAAGGTTGCGTCGGATGACTACCAAAGGGGTTCTACTATGAAAGGAAATGGCACCCTTCACTCCTGGTTGTCGGCCTGTCTGCCGGAAGACAGTCAGATTGTTATCACACCGCTGTCCGGGGCGTCTCCAGACTCACCTTCGCTGGTCATCGGGGCTCTATTCAATGCGGGACTCATCACTGAAAACTATTTTACGCCAATCAGTGACATTCCAGTGCGAATGAGCCCGATATCACTGCAAACGCGCTTGATGTTGTACAGAGGTCAATGTTAGTCAGCGCAAGGGGTGCCGTGACCTCAGCCCCCTTTCTGTGAGCCGTCTATGAATGGTCCTTGCAGTCAGTGCAGCAATAGTTGCACGTGCAATCGATGATAATGATGCATCTGGGGCTGTGAATGCCGCTCTGACAATTGCTCGGTCTTCACATTCTGTCATTTCTTTACGCCTACCGCTTCCTTCCTGACGCTGTGCGCGGCCATAGTTCCCCCATTCTTGCCAACATCGTTTAATAGTGGTAATCGCTCCTGCTCAAATGTCGAGCTGTTCGCTGATAAGACCAACCGGCTTCTTTGAGCCCAACTACGCGAGCTCTCTCAAATTCTGACATCTGCGCATATCGTTCGCTCACCTATATGCGAGGCTAGTTACTGTCTACCAGAGTACACGCAATGAAATTCGTGAAGAATTTATGACCTGGAATAGTAATTTCTCCTCTTAAATATCCTGCCAGTTGCGCAGATCAGATTTCTGTAACGACAACTGTTCATTCATTGGCAGCCAAAATGTAAAATTTTGCATTTTCCGTCGAAACCTGTATACATATCAATTTGTGTCCAATTTGCTTCATATCTTCTCGGTGCGTCGTGGTGCCTCGTTCTTTTTTTTTCTGTCTAAGAGTGTATATCCTATTAAACACTGGAAAAAAGATTAATTGTACTAAATTTAGATTATTAGAATTATTTATCTAAGCACACTGCCTGTCTCCTTTAAGTTAGTTCAGCTCAAGATTACTATTTATTTGGACGGTGTTTTTATACATTATATTGTAAACAACACATGTTTGAAAAAGGATCATTCAGCAGCGAAATTGTTTGCCGGCATTAACAGGCAGCGGAGCGCGTTTTGATATGATTTCGAAAAACGTTCAATAACGATAATTGTCGGTTCAGTTATCTAATTTGAATTTTGATATAAGACTACGCTGCAGAACATTTTTGCAAAAATTTTAATTAAAAGTAGTGTTACGGATTTCATATTTATTTGGCTATTTAGTTATAATTGTAATTAAAATTGTTTTATTTTCCAGTGAAATGCAGCGCGTGACGAATTGTAAGAGAAAGCTAAGGCGGAAAAGTAAAAATACAAGAAAGCGTGCATTTAATATTTAATAAATAAATATCTCGTAACTGCTTTTGTAATCCAGAAAAATCGAGAAAATAAAAGAATGACCTTGTGCTAATTCAAAAGCTTATAAAAGCCGAATTTAAGCACCTCATCTCAGTTGTACTTGTAGCTGTTTAAAGCGAATTGCTGTTTGTTTACTTAATGTTGTTATTGATTGCAGCGATTTCGCTCTGAGATAGAATTAGTTTATCTGTTTTGAAATGAGTTTTGCTAAACGTTTGAGATATTGTGCGAATATCTCTGAAGAAATATTTCAGCATTTCAGCATATTTTGTTGAAAGAATAAATTTTTGTTAACTTTTTAACGACTTGTGCATTAAATCCATATACTACCCCTTCGCACGCAACAATTTTTTTTGTCAGAAGTGGGATTGAATGTCTTTAACTACAGCAATGGAAGAACAATTAAAGCAGTTTATGGCAGCCTTTGCTGCATTTAAAGAAGAGATTATAGCTGGCCAAGAATCCGTTAAAGAGGAGATGAAAGTAGGTCAAGAAAACATGGAAGCTGGTCAAGAATCCGTTAAAGAAGTGAAGAGAGCTGTTTAGGAAAAGACGGAAGAATCTGTTAAAGGTGAAATGAAAGCTGTTAAATATGAGATTACCTGTATAATAGAAAACAAATTTGAGTATAAGGAAGGCAGAATAGACGTTGTTGAAAATAAAGTTGGACAAATTGAAAAGAACGTTTCTTCTGTCAAGGAACAAATAGAACAGAGAGTTTCTGCCGTGGAACAACAAATCAATTACAGGGTTTCTCCTGTGAAAGAACAAATAAAAGAGAGAGTTAGTGCCGTGGAACAACAAATTGATCACAGTTTTTCTGCTGTCGTCCCCAAAGAACTTGACGCCTTAAAGAAGCGCATTGAGACAGGAAACAGTTCGGATGATTTTAAATTTTTACCCATGCTTGTTCGCCCCTCACTGAAGCTATCGACATATGATGGGAGGACCTCCTGGCAAGTGTATAAGACACAGTTTTTTATAGTTATAGATGTGAATGAATGGGGTTTCCAAGCTAAGACCTGTCATCTCGCTGCTTCACTGAGAGCAGACGCAGCGGATATCCTGCAGACTCTTCAAGAAAACCAGACACTAGACTTCGAAGCTCTATCCGGCGCACTGGAACTGCGCTTCGGGGAGAAATACTTGAAATGCTACAGTAGGCTTCAATTAAAATCCCGTCAACAGAAGCCCACCGAAATACTCCAGGAGCTCGCCACGGATGTTGAAAGGCAAGGGAAGAGAAACAAGGGAAATTCCGTCCCTGCAGTACTTCATCAACAACATCCGGGATCCTGAAATACAGAAAGCACTGCGAATGGCTGATGTCAAGGACTTGAAAAGCTCTCTAATCTACGCCATGAAATTCGAGGCAGCACAGCAAGCCACTCGTAGAGACCGCCACCCTATCAGAGCTGCTCACGTACAAGAACCAGTTGTGGCAAACTGTGCTAAACATAGGTGACCCGAACAGAGACTCGACGCATCAGGTGGTTCTTTAACGTTTATTCTCTACTCTACACGTATATACATATATACAGATGTCCTATTATTAGGTGGACCAACCTTCAACATAACTTATTGCATGAAACTCAAAACCGATCACACTCTTCTCTTTTTCGTTTCTAACTTAGAATACATGTGCTGCCAAGCAGCGCCATCTACATTCTTTCTTTTTCTACACTCTCCACCTGTGAACTCTTAAGTTCACACATCCAAAATACATAATAAGTCAATACTGATAAAATTAATCACAACATTTAAAACACTGTTTAAACAACATCAAATTGCAAATAACAATCAAGTAACGTTTAAACACTTTAAATCAACTTACAGATTACTTACTAAAGAAGAACCATGAATCAATTACACTGAATCAAAATTCACAATAATGATACAACTTAAATTTTACATATAACAACAATCAATATAGATACTCAGAAATGATACATATGCAAATAACAGAATCAGAATATTACAGTTACTCTTTACTACTGATTATACACCTCAAGGTTGTACAGTAATTGGGTACTGGTCTCTTTAAATTGCCTGTTTGAGTTCTTATGAGACAGGAACGAACTTGACCATCTCTGCCAGGATAAGTTTCTATTTTCTTACCTATTGTACACAAATTCCTACGGAAGCGGTCTTCATGTACAAGCACAATATCATCAACTTTAAACTGACTGGACACTTTAGTAGGAGGACATAAATTCATAGATTGTAATGAAAGCAAGTAATGCTTCCTCCGACGATTCCAAAAGCGATTTAACAAGGTTTGTTGATGTTTATACCTTTTGATCAAGGAATTTCTAGACCCAGTCAGATCTTCTCTGGATACTCTTATAACTGGAAGAGAAAGTAAACACTTACCTATTAAGAAATGAGCAGGAGTTAGTGGTGAGGGCTCTGAAGGGTCATCGTAAATATATGTTATGGGCTTTGAATTAATTATAGCTTCAATTTCTATGAAAACTGTTTCTAGCTCATTCAAACAGAGACTAGAACGCCCAACTCTTTACCTTAAACAAGTTTTGATCGTTCTGAAATGCCTTTCCCAGAATCCTCCCCACCATGCTCCTTTTTCAACAATAAATTTCCAAGTTATACCATGGGAGGAAAATAAATTTTGTACAGATGGATGTTGAATACACTTCCAGATTTTTCGTAACTCAAGATCTGCACGTTTGAATGTCCTAGCATTGTCCGAATATATCGTTGAGCACAATCCACGACGAGAAATAAACTTGCGGAATGCAAGCATAAAATTCTCTACCGTCATAGAAGGGACCAGTTCTCAGTGCAGAGCTCGAGTAGTAGCACAAGTAAACAAAAGCAGATAATGTTTATCTTTGCTGTTCTTTGTGAAGAAGGGACCAGCATAATCAAGACCTGTTACAGAAAATGGAGGTGATTGCAGAACACGATCAGCTGGTAAAGGAGCCATTTCTTGTGTACCGTCACGCACCTTATATCGTTTACACAAAAAGCACTTATTCAACATAGATTTGACGAACTGGCGTCCCTTTACGATCCAAAACTTTGCTCTAATTTGGGCTAAGGTAGCTTCACCTCCAGCATGAAACAGTTTAATATGAGAGTCTAAGATTACTAGCTCACTATATCTATCTTTATAAGATAACAGCAACGGATGTTTTCTTCGAAATCAAGGTCTGAGAATTGAAGTCTTCTCTTTAAACGCAGAAGACCATTGGTATCCAATTCTGGGTTAAATGAATAAATTGTTGATGTTTTATCTAAGAACTTTCCGCTTGAGAGATCTAGAATTTCTTTTGCAAGGTGTTTTCGCTGTGTAACTTTAACCCAGTAGGGCTCAGCTCTCGAAATCTCAACAGAATTTAACTGATCTTTGAATTTGATTGAATTCCGTTTTGTATTGTTTATAAACCGCATAACATACGATGTAATCCGATGCACCTTTAGAAGTCTACTGAATCGGGTTAAATCCAGTAATGCCGAAGTATTTGCGTTTTGAGCACGTGAAGAGACGTTTGCCCCCTTGTTTCTTTCTGAACGCTCTCCTCATCGATATTTGTCTGTTGACTTTCTGGCCAAAAACTTTCAGGCTGAAGGAGCCATCTAGGTCCTTGTAGCCAAAGGGAACTTCTTACAAGGTTAAAGGCACTTTCTCCGCGTGATAACAGGTCAGCAGGATTTTCTTTCCCGCTGCAGTGAAACCAGCGTTCGGGATCTGTAAGTGACTGAATCTCCGAAACTCTGTTTGACACAAAGGGTTTCCAGTTTCTGGCACATCCCTTTATCCAGTAGAGAGATATTTGGCTATTACTCGAGAGAAATGTTTGATGACACACTTCAGGAAAGAGTTTTGTCAAATACTTAAGACAGTATGGCAGCTACTAAAGCAGCCATTAATTCCAAACGAGGAAGAGTCATAATCTTGAGAGGAACTACGCAAGCCTTAGCAATGATGAAACTGGTGCAAATGCTATTTTTCGAATTAAGATATCTAAAATACGCTACAGCGCCGTAGGCTTTAGGGCTAGCATCAGCGAATACATGAAAACTAACATTAGATTTATCACAACTATCAAAATATTTTCTCGGAAAGGAAATGTCTTCTAGCACCCTTAATTCATCTTGCCAGTGAATCCAATCTTTAGCCATTTCTAATGGAAGAGTATCATCCCAGTTCACACCTAATGTCCAAATTTTTTGTAATAATATTTTCATTTTCATCAAAACAGGTTGAAACACTCCTATGGGATCGTTAACTCTGGCCATCGTTTGGAGAACAGTTCTTTTTGTGGCCTCAGTACAGTCATATGATAATTTTCCCAAAACCTTGTATTTTAGTCTGATCTTGTCTGCTTCGGGATTCCAGATCATGCCCAAAAATTTGGACTCTTTCGCTAATTCTACATTATAACCCCTTTCAATCCACCAGGAATTAAGTTCCTCGGAATTTGACCTTAATTTTCTAAGATTCATCTTCGCATCTTTGAAAATCTTAACCGCGTCTGAGGATAATCGACATGCATCTTCAATAGTGTCTGCACAGTAATACAAATCGTCTACATATAACGAGGAATCTAACATTTCATAACTTTCCGAATTAGTGCTTTTATATTTTTTGATGTGGTATTTTATCGTCATCGCTAAAGTTGCTGGACTGAAGCAAAGTCCGAATGGAAGACGTTTAAATCTCAAAACTTCATATTCTTCCTTACTATCTCCGAACCAAAGAAATTTTAAATAATCCCTATCCTTTTCTACGATCCCTATCATTAAAAAGGTCTTAGCTATATCTCCGCTGAAAGCAATTTCGTATTTCCGAAATTTTAAAATTATGTCTAAACCCGTTGAGATTAAACTAGGTCCAATGTCTAAAAAATCATTTAAGGATTTTACTCCTTTAGTCCTAGAATAGCTCGCGTCGTAAACGATTCTACAACTTATAGTTTCTTTGGGTTTTATTATTTCCCTGTGCGGCATAAAATACGACGATTCGGTTATTTCCTGCGAACACTTCTCAACTATACCCTCTTTCATTTGCTCTTCAATTACGGATTTATACTGCTGATAAATCTCAGGATTTCTAAGTTCTAGTTTTGAGACATTCAAAGCGCTTTAATGCTACTCCGAAATTATTTTCTAATAGCCCTGCTACCGATTTCCATAATAAGCCAACATGGTATCTATTACCTTCTACGCGTATTTCTTTTTCAAAGCTCTCAATCATTTCCCTATCCATATTAGTCATCGATGAGTGTTCGGTAATACCCATCAAATCAAAAGACCATAAGTACCTCAATGACTCAGTTACGCAGTTCATTATAGCAGTGTTTTGAGGAACTACTTCACTCTCTTGATCTTGGAGGCCAACTGGGGCCCATCCAAACAGAGTAGAAATCGCATAAATTTCCTTCCCTAATTGGATCTTTTGTCCCCGCACCATCTTCCAGTAATAATCAACCCCTATTAAAATTTCGACACTCCTTTTAGCTACACCCGCAATTCGTAACACGCACTCATATATCATTTGAAGTGTTTGTTTTGACGGCGTGGTCAACTGCGCAGCCGTAATAGTGTCAGTGACTAGACAGCTAATTTTTATTTCGTTCTTTTGCTTCAGATCTGAGATACAAATTCGACAACTTTATACGTTTTAGGTATTGCGCATTTTATTCCGAAAGAATAAACAGACAGCGTTTCTTCTCCAATGAATTTTAAATTTAATTTCTTTAACTACATTAATGTGAACAAAACTTCGTATAGCGCCGCAATCAAAAATTAAATTAGTTAACTCACACCTACCGTCACAACGAGCTAACACTGAACATGTTTGCAACAAAGCATTTTTCTGACATGAATTATTACATGGAACAACAGAAAGCGTGTGTTCTTTCGGGAAGTTTAGTGGTTCATTTACGGAATTTTCTTGCGCGTTTTCGCATAATTCTTTTATATTCTGATTTGAAGGCGTTCGCGTTTTGTTACGATTTGAACTATTCATACATAGTGACTCATGATGCGATTTAAACCCGCATTTTAAACAGTTAGTTTTATTCCTACATGATTTCCAAATATGATACTTTCGAAAACAAATAAAGCATCTATTTTTGTTGCGTAACTTAGACATTTTTTCTTTAATGCTTTTATCACAAGAAAATGAATTGTGGGACTTTTCGCAGAAGATGCATGCGCGATTATCAACAGTATTAAAACTAGCAGCCGTAGGTACATTTCTATGAAATTTTTTATAATCGTGCTTAGCATGTTCGAAACGTGGAGGCAAGGTATTTCTTTTTTCTTGTACTAGTAAACTTGACGCTTAACGACATTCAATTTCCCGTTTTATGAAGTCCAACAAATCTGGTACATTAATTTCTTCGTTTGGTCTTTTCCTTCGATTAAATTCCAGAACGAATTCTTATGGAATTGTTTTTAACAACACAGGTATTAATAACTGACCAAATGAACCTTTAGTAACACCTTGCGCTTCCAAATTCCGAACTGCAATTTCGATTTCATCATATAACCTACGTAAAGCTTTAATATTATTTGAATTCTTTACTGGTTCTAAATTTAACAGCTTATTCATGAATTGACTGATTATTATTCTTTTTTCCCGAATCTTTCCTTCAAAGTTTTTATACTCTCATCATAATTTTTTTCGTTTAATTCTAATGAAGACAATACGTTACTCGATGCACCTATGAGCAATGTTTTCAGATACGCGAATTTTTCTATCTTACTAAGACTTTCGTTTTTGTCTATAATGCTTTCATAACTGTTCCAAAACTCCGTGAACTTTTTAGGATCACCTGAATATTTTTCTAACACTAGTTTTGGAAGTTTTACAGTACTTTGTACATTTTGCAGTCTAACCAAGTTTTGCTCAGGATCTTTAATACTTATTTTAGCCTCTTCTAACACTCGATTAATTCATTTAATAGTTCGAGAACATTTTTCCTGATATTTCTCAGAACTAATTACCTCCGCTTCTGAGAAATCTATCTCAATTATGGAATGAATTGTCTCGTCTAATTCTCTTAAATTACGTTTCTTTTCTATTAACAATTCATGTTCTTCGCTTAATTCATCTGTATCTTTATTTGCTAAACTATCCTCGGTTTTCTTTAATAGTTTAGATACTGCTGTTCTCAACGCGGTTCTCTTCCGTTTTAATCTATCTAGGTCAGCCATTATTTCGCATTAATACATAAATGTACCCAAGGCTGCAAATTATAAAATTTCAAATTCAAAATTGAATAGTAATCATGCTCATACCTAATCCGCGGGGCATGTTCTGGACACATTCATCCGCATTCGTCCACCGAAGTTCACTTCGTTTTTCAGATTTGAAGCTTCCCGGCCGTCTAATGCACCAATGTGGCAAACTGCACTAAACATAGGCGACCCGAACTGAGACTCGACGCATCAGGTGGTTCTTTAAAGTTTATTCTCTACTCTACACGTATATACATATATACAGATGTCCTATTATTAGGTGAACCAACCTTCAGCATAACTTACTGCATGAAACTCAAAACCGATCACACTCTTCTCACTTTCGTTTCTACCTTAGAATGCATCTGCTGCCAAGCAGCGCCATCTACATTCTTTCTTTTTCTACACCAGTGGGTCAAATGACTGCTCGCCTAGACGATTTAACCAGAAAAGTGAATGTCTTGACACGGAATATTGGTGACAAGAAACCGACCGTAAAGTGCTGAAGGGCACATACGAAGAAACTGCAGAACACCCCAGGCCACGGATGTTAAACCCGTGCCTATCAAGAAGGAGGGAAACTAATTTGTGGCTATCTCGCGGGGCGGATGTTGCCAGCTAATGAAACGCCCCAGTTTAAAGCACTTCAGATTTCTTCAGTGAGTGGCGACAGTAACGGACTTTTCATGATGGGACACATCAGTGAAGTTCCTTGCAATATAACTATCGATACAGGAGCCAATGTTACCATCATTCGAAAAGATGTGGCTGAACAACTGAAAAGCAAACTCATCTGGACGCCGCCCTGCGTTACCCTTCAGACTGTCTCAAGCGAGAAGATCGAAATCGAAGGAAAATTAAACGTTAACATCACGTTTGAAAGTGACGCTTACCATCACACTGCATATGTAGCAGAAATTACAGATCCTTGCATACTCGGTTTGGACTGTCTAAGGTAATATAATTTTTCCTTGGACTTTAAAAATAACGAACTGCATTCTGCCTCTGAGGACATAACCTTATTCGGGATTAATGAGAAAGGAGTAAAATCTAGAAAATCGTAGCTCAAGACGATATCGCAATACCGGCAAGAACAGAAATTTTACTTCCTGGACCCATGGCCGAAAATAGAAATTTCCGCTACGGCGTCATGGAATATCCCAAGAACAGTAATAGCCCTAAATGAGTACTAATACCCTCAGCACTCGTCGACCTATCGAGGACTGTTATCCCGGTGAGAGTTGCCAATGTAACTGACAAGGCGAAAGTTATTAAAAAGGTGAAGTGGCTGCAGAATGTACTCCAGTAACCAGCGTTGAAAGAAAAAGTAACATCCCAAAACCCGTGTCTTCCGACAACATTATATCGGAGTTACTGCAGAATGCGCAATTAAACGATGAAGAAAAGAATGCTGCCGAGGGTGTTATTAAAGATCTTCATCTCCCGATCTTCATCTAACGTGGGTCGAACCAGTTTGACTCAACATAGAATCGATACTGGTGATCATCCACCAATCAAGCAACATCCAAGACGTCTGCCGATTGCGAAACAGGAAGAGGTACGAACACTTTTAAAGGACATGCAAGAAAGCAATGTCATCGAGCCTTCAGCAAGTCCCTGGGCATCTCCCATCATCCTGGTGAGGAAGTAAGACGGGTCAACCAGATTTTGCGTTGACTATTGCCGGTTGAACGTGGTTACGAAGAAAGACAGTTACCCTCTTCCTAGAATTGCTGATATTCTGGAAATTCTTTCTGGAAGCAAGTGGTTCTGGACACTTGATTTAAAGAGTGGATATTGGCAGGTAGAAATACATCCTGATGACCGAGAAAAGACGGCATTTACTGCAGGACAAGGACTTTGGCAGTTCAAGGTGAAGCTGTTTGACTATGTAATGCGGCGGCTACATTCGAACGTCTAATCGAGACTGTTTTAAAAGGTCTTTCATACGAAGCCTGTCTGATATACCTGGGTGACATCATCATCGGCGGGAAATATTTTGAAGAATATTTGAAAATCTTAGAAACGTGGTTCAGAAACTGAAAGAAGCTAATCTAAAGTTGAGTCCAGCTAAATGCAGATTATTCAGACAGGAAGTGACTTACCTCGAACATGTCATCTCTGCTGAAGGTGTGTGAATGGATCCTGAAAAGGTGTCAGTCGTTAAATATTGGAATCCCGAAAATGTCCATCAGCTGAGAGGCTTAATAGGGCTTTGTACCTACTGTAGGATATTCGCGAAGGACTTTTCTTCCATCGCAAGACCCATTCACAAGCTGACAGAAAGCAAGCAAAAGTTCTTCTGGACAAAAGAATGTGAGGATGCATTTAAGAACCTGAAGGAATCTTTAACATCTGCTCCAATCCTGATGTATCCTCAGCTCGACAGATCATTTATTCTCGACACGGACGCGAGTAATGAAAGTGTCGGCGCTGTTTTGTCAAATGAAATAGAGGGCTAAGAACGTGTAGTGGCTTTCTGGAGCAAGTGCCTGTCTAAACCGAAGAGGAATTATTGTGTCACCAGGAAAGAGTTGCTCTCCATAGTCAATGCCGTAAAACATTTCTATCATTATCTATATACGGCAGAAAATTCCTGCTCCGCACAGATCATGCATCATTGGCCTGGCTTTTAAATTTCAAGAATCCTGAGGATCAGATAACCAGGTGGATACAGAGACTCCAGGAATATGACATCACTATCCGTCATCGTAAGGAAACGCTGACGCCTTGTCTAGAAGACCTTGCCCAGAAAACTGCCGATATTGTTCCAGGGTCGAAGCTAAATACCAACTGCTCATCCAGTAGCGCTGCAAATAACAACATCAACATCGGCTGATCCAGACCCATGGAGTGACAAGGAAATAAGGAAAGAGCAGTTAGAAGACCGTGAAGTTAAACCCATAATTAAGTTAATGGAGACCTCAAACAGAAAACCTACCTGGCAGGACATTTCGAGCTATAGTCCCACGACAAAACAATAGTGGGCTCTCTGGGACTCATTCCATATTCGAAACTGCGTCTTGTACCGAAAATTTGAATCGGATGATGGAAAGACATTCCGATGGCAGCTGCTACTCCCAAATCCCGGATCCCGGACGTCCTTAAAGAACTACATAGCAGCCCTGCAGGAAGTCACTTCGGAATAATGAAGACCTTGCAGAGAGTTTGGAAGCGTTTCTACTGGAATAATGCAAAGGATGACGTGCAAAAGGGGTGCCAATCTTGCGATGCCTGTGAAAGTCGGAAAGGACCGAAGAAACGCAGCCGGAAGCTGCAACGTTACAATGTAGGAGCACCTTTTGAACGTATCGTCTTTGACATTTAGGACCTCTGCCACGAACTGCTGATGGCAACAAATACATCCTCGTTGTCATCGATTACTTCTCCAAGTGGCCTGAAGCGTATCCTATTCCTGATCAAGAGGCTGCCACAGTAGCAGAGATGATGATACAGCAGTGGATTTCCAGGTTCGGAGTTCCTCTTCAGTTACATTCCGATCAGGGAAGGAATTTTACCTCGGCTGTAGTCAAGGAACTCTGCAAGCTACTCGGCATTGACAAGACTCAAACGACGCCTTTACATCCCCAATCGGATGGTATGGTAGAGAGGTTTAAACTAACCGTCCTCAATAACCTCTCAATAGTGGTTTCCAGAAACCAACAGGACTGGGACAAGAAGTTGCCACTATTTTTACTGGCTTACCGCACTGCTGTTCACGAGACTACCGACTATTCCCCATCTCAGATGCTCTTCGGTTGTGACCTTCGTCTGCCATGTGATCTTTTGTCTGCCATGTGATCTATTTCATCGCCTGAGGAATACATTCAAGATCTTCAGGCCCGGTTTGAAGTGATGCACAACTTTGCACGAGAGCAAGTCAACTTGGAGACTGAGAAGATGAAGACCCGCTACGACAGGACAGCTACTGGACATCGTGTCAACGAAGGAGACAAGGTGTATTTATGGAATCCGACTCGTAAAAAAGGACTTTCTCCGAAACTACAGTCACCTGGGGATGGTCCTTACATAGTCCAAAATAGACTGTACGACGTCGTGGTTCGGATCCGTAAGTCATCGAACTCTAAGCCTAAAGTCGTCCATTACGACAGGTTAGCTCATTACTATGGCCATAGTACGTGTATAATTGTAAATAGTATAAGACCATGGTCCTTTTTGTATTTAGTATTTGATAGTATTTGATTTGTATTTAGTATTTGTATTTAGTATTTGATAGTATTTGTATTTCATAGTATTTGTGTTTGATAGTATTTATATTTGATAGTATATGTGTTTGATAGTATTTGTATTTGATAGTATTTGTATTTAGTAACTGATAGTATTTGAATTGTATTTAGAGTTTGATAGTATTTGATTTGCTGAAAGTTATTTATTGCAATTATTGTTTAATTTGTTATTGTAGCATAATGTTTATTATTGCATTGATGCCTTTTCTTCCTGTCCAAGGATTGTACTGCCGGGACGTGCAGTCCATGGCAAGGGGGTAGTGTTACGGATTTCATATTTATTTGACTATTTATTTACAATTGTAATTAAAATTGTTTTATTTTCCAGTGCAATGCAGAGCGTGACGAATTGTAAGAGAAAGCAGAGACGGAAACGTAAAAATACAAGAGTGCGGATAAAACTGTTATAGATTGGAACAATTACATGAGCAAATTATGTGTCTTGGATATGGAGAATAAACCAAACAAGAAGGTAGGTGGACCAAATAGCATTGTATAATTTGATGAAAGTTTGTTTACTACATGTAAAAATAATTGTGAACGAGTATTACCGGAACAGTGGGTGTTTGGTAGTATATGTAGAGAAACAAAAGATTCGTTTGTTGTCACTGTTCTTAATAGAATTGGCTCTACCCTTCTTGATAAAATTATTGAAAACATTGCAGATGGTAGCACAATTTATTCTGACAGTTGGAAAGGTTACCAAACAAATAGAATAGAAATAGAAGTATTCCTAAAGTCAATCATAAATACAATTTTATTTATTCTGATGCAGAAGTTCATACACAAACAGTTGAGAAAATGGAAGGCAGTGCTAAATGGAGGAACAAGAGACGCTAAATGGAGGACAACGAGACACCATTTGAAATCTTATTTATCAGAGTTCATATGGCGACAGCATCAGGTGAAAGAAAACAGAGACTGTTTTGAATCTATGTTAAACTCTATATCTCCCCATTTTCCACCGAAATCCGATTGACTACTTTGTTTTTAAATACAGTGCTTTGAATTTTGAAAGTGTTTGATTTTAAATAAAGTGTTTTATTTTATGATTTGTCGCAAAAATTTTAGGTGTAGATTGGCGGCACTTAAAAACCGACAAATCTGTAGCTGTGGTGGCGTTAATACGTAAGTACCAAATGAAGAAGTTCGCCAAGTGAATTATTCTTGGCGCAAACTGAAAAAAAATCCGCAAAGATCAATTTTTAAATTTCTCACCAAAAATTATAAAATTTAATATCTAGGCATAATTTGAGTCGTAGAATCGAAATATGAAAAAACATTGGTATGTTATTTCGGAAAAAGTCCAATTTTGAGTAAAAATACGTATGTTAGGACATTGCTATATATGTGTAAATCTAACATATATCCTAAGTCGCGCTTTCGAGACACGAAAAACGCAATTTAAATTTGCCATACTCTAACAAAGTTTATGCGTCTTAGGACTGTTTATATTTACCCAACAATTCTAAGTTCTTTACCTCTAATAGTTTTTTACTATTATTAGACTGATACGATGCTAGGTCTATGTTCGAATTGCTATTATATGGCTTATCTCTTTTTAAATAATCCTGAAAATTAAACTTTATGCTTATAGTTTGCAACAGTTACCATACTTGAACTGTCACTTTTGACGTCTGCTTTGTTTTGTTGTCGGCTATTTGCTTGTTCGATTATTTTTTTGAGTACAGCAAAGCGTTTGATGGTTACCTGATAAAGAGGCTTTCGCAGAGGACTTTCGAGTAAAACGTAGCTCGCATTTACGTTAAATATGGAGAAAATCCCGAAATCACCAATGCAGTCAGTCTGTTCGTTCACTGGAAGCTGAAGAGCTCAATTACCATTGTTCCGCAGTCTCTTCTGATAGTTTGTTGTTGACAAAAAAAAGTTACTTCATATTTAAGAAAAGAGTTTAGTTTATTCACATTTTCTAAATATCGGAATAATTGTTTTTTCTTTGTAGACAAAAACTTATAAACTGTTGTAGTAGAACTATTTACTCTTTAGCATAAATAAAAAATAAAAGAAGCGTGCCTTCAACTTAAAACAGTCCATAACACAACAAAATGTGTCTTGGACGTAGTTATAAGTTCTCTGATAATTTTAAACATAAATAGAGGCTTCGACCTTTCAAGTATACCTTTAGTCTTTCATTTAGAAAAACAGGCAAAAATAATGATGACCATATTTATCCTACTACTACTTGTCAAAATTATTCAGACCACATAGTCTTAACACCAGGATGATCTTTCCTTCCTCTGTGGCTTATACATGGACTGCAAATGTACCTCAGGAACCGATAATATTGAAGTACTGTACAATTGTCTTCGTACAAAACATCGTTGGAGGAAAGCGATGGTTCGGTTTATTTGATTATGGCAGAGTACTCCAGAGCTATCTGCCTAAAGGCAGCGATGCCTTCATGTAGAGTTTTCTAAGGGAAACTGACTCGTATACGCGTTACAAAGGGGGGAAAACCACTAAAACGCCGATGCAGCCAGCTGTTCGCTAGGATTCGAACCCTGTACTGAACTACTAGTATTCAGTGATTTGCTTGCAGCCCACCGCTCCACCACTGGCGGGCCGAAAGCAAGGCGAAAACGTCATAATCTAGAATATTCTGACAGAAAATAAAGCGGATGGAAAACTTCGTAGTTTTAAAACATCATTATGCAACACATTGCTGTAAAAAGTAAAGCATCTACAAATCATGGCATCATGATGACATCTCCCACGTGCGTTTTCCGGCTGAAAACATTTTAAATGAATTTCCGTCTAATAATTTGGAAACACAAATGCAAAACAGTAATATTTTTACCTGCATATTTCATATTTTTTTCATTACCTAATGAAATATTAAGAAAAACCCAAGAAGGAAACATTAAAAATCTGGAAGTCAGTAAAAATGAATGCTACATATAGCTCTCAATAGAATTATAAGCTGAATTGTCCTTCTCTTTCTAATCTTTTTTATGTTATATTTTT
This sequence comes from Stegodyphus mimosarum, assembly GCA_000611955.2. NCBI lineage: Eukaryota > Metazoa > Arthropoda > Arachnida > Araneae > Eresidae > Stegodyphus > Stegodyphus mimosarum. Next base: position 824,898 of record KK122159.1, read on the forward strand.
CCTCAAAAATTTACTAATACATCTTTACTGAAGAGGTTAATTAAATAACGAATTTTAATAGTTAGCAACATAAGTTTAACATTCTGTTAATTGCATCATGCCTACTGCTCCTCTTTACTAATTACTACTATGTATAATTATTATATTAAAAATTACTACTACTACAAGTGGCAGTAATTTTTACTGATTTCCAGATTCTGTATGTTTCAGTTTTCTTTTTGCTTTTTCAGTAAAAATTTATTAGTTAATACAAAAATGTGAAGTATAAAGATAAAAATATTATTCACTTCTTCTTGTGCCCACAAATCGTTATTCAAATATTTACTTAAAATTTTTATAGTCAGAAAACGCGTGACTGCAATGTTAGCATCATACGATGATTTGTAAGTGCTTTATTTTTTGCCTCCACATTTTGCACGACAATGTTTTAAACCTTCGAAGTTTCTGTCTCGCCTTATTTTCTGCTACGATGCTTTAAAACGCCAATGTTTTCTCCTTACTTCTTTTTCTCCCACTATATTTTGCAGAACGAGATTTTCTCCTTGCTTTATTTTCTCCGCGATGTTTTCGGCAAACGCCGTTCAGTTAAAGGAGCACACACAGTAACACACTGAAGATGTAAGGAACAGCTATTCATCGCGTAACGTCTCGGAGTTTACCATTCCTATGGCTTGCATTTAAGTTTAAATTAAAACTTCAAGACGTCATTTTCAGCTCCGCGAAAAATAAAAATGCAAATTTATAGCAGTTGTAATTCAAGTAAAGAATTTAAATCTTGCAGTTTGTTTCAACAGATGCACAGTTTAAAAAAAAAATTCTTTCTTAATGAACAAAGCACAAAGTTTATTTTCCTCGGCAATATTAAACAATGAAATTCTATTTTTGCCTAAGTCCACAAATATTATCACTGAAATTTAAATAAGAAAATACAGTTTTCTTTTGCTCAGAACTTAGAAATTTAGAAAGACAATCTTGCTTTTATTTTTTCTATAATAAAATAACTGAAGAAATTACTATTAACTGCCGTAAAAAAATCGCGTAATGCACTGCTATTCTATTAACTCACGCAAAATAACAAAATAATGGATGATGTGATTAGAATGGGATGAATCTCAAATTTTCTCGAATCTGAATGCTAAAAGGTCTCGAATCTACTCCGTCCTAAAAATATAAAATGGAAAAAGGTTTTTAGAAAAGCAAAATTTTAAATCTGCTTTTCTTGGAAACTATTTAAGAACACAATTTTTAAAAAACTACCTAAAATTAAAGAGGCGCAAATAAAATCTAGGAAATTAAATGCATAATTAAAACTTGAACTTCAAGTTTAATTTTCTCAATGAAATTCATTAAAAAATTTTTGAACGACAGTTCAATTTTTTTCTTTAGGCCAGAATCATTTTTAATCCACGTCCACAGGATAATAACAGGATAATCGACAGGATATAGAGTTAATATAGATAAATAAATATTCAAAATGGAGAGCTAAATTGTCTCCAGAAAATTAACAGTGTGGCGCTCAGTGTCGTTATGAATGGTCATCCATGTCTATTAAAATTGCAACAAATTGGAACAATTGCATTATTTTTTTGGTGATAATTTCTGTTGGACATCAACAATACTTATATTTTTAAATTTTGGGGTTCAAACGTTTAGAGATTCTTAAAGTTACGATTCGAAAGCTACTAATGAAGAAAAAAGCGAAAGATATCTGAGTTTTCGAATCTCGAATGTTTTTTAAGATTCGTTGGACTTTGGAATTTGAATGTCCTATACCTATACATGAAATCAAATTTTTTCAACTGCGGTAATGCTTTTATCACATTACCCTTTTTGCATTATTTGAAGAGAGTAAAATTTTAAAAACACGCAAATAAATTAACCAGAAAACTTAATTTTACTTGGTCTAGAAAGAAAAGTGCGCAATTCCGAATAATAGAAATATCCGATATCTCGAATAACTCTATTTTATTGCATCCTAATAACACTTTGCTTAAAATAGGAGGAAACCTTTTTAACTTCCGTCTGAATTTTGCAAGTGTGTGTTACAAGGAAATTGCTGCTATACAGACGTCATTGTCACTAACGGTGAGCAGATGGTTAAATATTTGCATGACATTTGTTATTGACTTTTTTAACCCGATTATGTATTGTCATCTTCCAGGATAAATTTGAATAAAATATGTCCCTTTTATTTTTCAGTCTCTCTTTTCAGATGAATGAATTAATATACGATCTGATACTATAAAGCAATGAAAGATTAAAAAGGAGTGCGCGGAAAAAAAGGAGTTTTGGGGATTTTTTCTCGTTTTAATTATAATTTTTAATTGTAATTTTTGGACGCTTAATCTGAAAAGGATCTTAATATTTTCCCGTTACTCATAGTTTTATTACTGCAGTTTATGTTAACATTTTCTGGACTTATGTTCCCTATTTATATGAACGATGAAAATCCCATCAAATAAAACGATCGACTTCAGGGAAAAATACTGTTACATTTCAGAATTATGTGAAAGAAAGCATATTATATAAGTAGACGGTCAATTGTACAGCATATGTATAATAAAGCGGTATGTCCGGACCTTCAGATATGCTATTTTGTCAAATATGCCAAATTATCAACTGTACATTGCCGCAAAATGATTTTTTTTGTTTGTTTTAGTATTGTTGAATATTTAAGGAACTGGAAAAAATTGCATCTTCAAACTTATTAATCAGAAAATTTTATTAGTAAATGAATTTATTCATAGTTAATCATATTTAATCGGATTTTGCTTTGAAATTTTCATTAGTGACAGCAAATTTCCAAATAATGTTCGAGTATCCACCTGTTTGGTGGATTCGTTTTTTAATGATTCCGTAGAATGTGAATATTCATCGTTTCTCCAAAATTTGGAAAATTCGCTGGTAAAAAAAAAAAATTTTCCAAATGTATTTAATATTTTTCCATCTATTGCCAAGTGATCTTATCATAAGGCTGATATTATGGTGAGTAGCGGCACTATATTCTTATATAATACTTCAATTCTCACTTTTCCTCTGATCAACTAATAACATCCAGTTTGGGGTGAATTTCTAAAGTCACACATTTTTGTTTTATTCCCTTATTAACATCTTTATTATATTTAAAAAAAGCTGATGTGCACACCACATGACTTCCTTGTACGGAATATTAAATTATACGCATTTTTCCTGCATTTTATTTAAACGTATTTCCTCGAATTTCATTAGATATATATTTGTCATTCAATTAATTCAGTTCTCACTTAGCAAAAAGGCAAAAATACATAACAGCAAAAAAAATCTATATTAAAAATTGGAAGATATAGAAAAACGTAAAATACCAAATACAGTTAAAACAATTAAAAAATTCTTTTTACAATTAAAATTACAGTTTCTAGGCAAACACAAGCAATCGGCCAGTGGGCAAGAAGGCAGATTTTTCGGTGGGCAAAACTAAAAATTTACTTTTAGTCTCACTCGGCAAAAAGACACTGAAGCCTGGAAACTGACTTAATTTGTTGTGGATAATATGCTGATTCAATATATGGGATAATTTAATAACTTAAATAATAATTTCAGAATGGATTAAGCATAATTTAATTCGCAATAATAAAAGAAGACGTTACATTGTTGTTGCGAAGCTTAGTTTCTCTAGATTGGCAACAAATCCACTATTCTGCTGAGTTTCAAATGTAAACAAATATGGCTGCTATGGTAAAAAAATAGGGTTAGCCGCACTTATACATCTTTTAAATTGTTCATAATTCTACACTATAACATGTAGGTTAACTAAAGGCATAAAAACTTTTACCGGACATAACAACAACAAAATTCAATCATTTTTTAAGCAAAAAATGCATAATTTACGAACATATAAGAATAAAAAAATTATGTACATACATTTATTTATTTGTTTATATACTTTGGGGCGGCCGATTGCCACCAAAAAGGGTCTATTCATGGGTCTATACAAAACAAAAAATAAATAAAAAGGGTCTATACAATAAAAAGGGTCTATACAAAAGGGGCTATACAAAAAGGGTCTACATGCTATATCAGTCCTTTATGCAAAATTTCAACGTTCTGAGGCTACTGGTTTTTGAGTTATGCTAGATACATACATACGTACGTACGTACAGACGCCACGAAAAAATCTCTCTGAATACATTTTAAATCAGTTTCATAATTCGTTTGGGGAAAAGGACTGTTTTATGCTGTCCTTACGTACAAATGTCACGCTAAAACATCGCTAAATGGCATTCGATAGAGGTCAAAATGGATATTTTCCGTTGAAATTTGGTATCCGGAATTTTTCCTGATTACAATACTTCCTTTACTTCGTGCAAGAAAGTAATAATACTTTAAATACATTAAGATAAAAATAGCAAACGATATAAAGTGAAGTTTTCAATCAAAAATGGCAAAAAGACATAAAGCAATACTGACAAATAACGTTTTACTAGCTGAGTTATCGAACTTTTATTGTAGATTTAGCCGCTAGTTGGGATAATAAGGTAAGCTCGGCAGGGATTATTGCATCTTAGAATTCATTGCATAAGAATCATTTATTAGGACAGAACAGAGATTTCTCACATAATATCAGACAGAAAGATATTTCCTACGTAGTCCAAGAAGTTCAAGGAGTCGGGCTGTGCAATGGTGGAGGAACAGAATGACCGGGACCGTTGGCTGAGACTTTTCAAGTCCTTTTTAAGTCAGCCTCATCACCGGCTCTTTTTAAGTCTGCCTCATCACCGGCTCCTTTTTAAGTCTGCCTCATCACCGGGGATACTCTTATTGTTCGTCTGTAAAGTATATACAAGCCTCAGAAAAATTCTTTACATACTGATATACAGTATTTTTCTGTATCTGTTACAATTATTTTGCTATAAATTTTCGAAACCTCACAAGAATTTAAGAATTACCTTAAATTTTGCTTCCATTTTCATGATATCGTCTTAATGACAAGCAGTTTTCTTCAGAGTATTGCTTTTTTTGCTTTATGAGGCTACTCACATACGAAATATGAAAACTTAATTTTCTCTTACTGACTAAGAAACTGGATTATCTCTGAGTCTATTTGTATTGCTTGCTCTTTTTACTAAGACACAAGATTGTAACAATCTGATTAATTTCTAACCCTACGCATTATACTGACCCTTTGTATATAATAATGCACTAGTCCTATTATACATAGGCTGGTTACGAACATCATACTCCACTATAAGTTGCCATTAAATTGTGTCGAGTTGGCATAAATTTCGTCTAGCATAACAGCTTAGAGTTAGAAACCTTCTCATCAGCGGAAAAAAGAAAAGAAAAGAAGAGGACCAAAGCGGGTGTACAAGATATTGAGATCTCTCCAAACAGACAATATATGCACAGTATTTAATACGCATGAGGTCTGATTTCAAAGTTTCATAATTTTCTTACAAACCTAGTACATGGTTGACAGGTACAGGGGTATATTTTTTTCTTTTTATGCAAATGAATCGTGTTAAAACTAATTAAAAGTTATACATGTTTAAAAATTCATAATTTATATTAAAATTAATTATAAATTCTTAATGTATTCCTAATATTTACCATTTTATTCACCAAGATTTCTTTATAATTAAGTTAAACCATTCGTTATAATTGCAGGAAATATACATTGATATATGTAGTACGGAGTAAAAAATTCGCGCTTGTAGAAGCAATGGTATTGATACATGATTTTTAATGCCTTTTTCTGCATAACAACAGCTAAAAACTGTTTTTAAAAAAACGTTTACTTGTGTAAAATTTCAGTGTGAATATACGAATGCTATAAGTGCTAGCTTTTGCTAGAAAAGAATATAAAATTTTAAGATTAATTGATTATCCACATAATTACTCTCTAAAATAATAGAACTCTTACGAAGTTTTCTAGAAATTGCATACAGTTCTTGCAGTACACATAGAAAAATTAAGAATAAGAAGTTAATTTTAAGATACTTCTCCTTAAAGTCTAATGCGTTTATTAGATACTCATTGAATTGCCTGTTATCTATGTTTATGTACGCAAGCAAAATCGAAAAATAGATGCGTTCGAAAAATGGCTCATTAAAACTCAAATTTATTCAGTTATAACAGGAACGTTAAGTTTCCTTTCTTCATATTAAAAATCTCGAACAAGAAGTTAGCTTCGCAATCGTTTATTTTTTGTTTTAACCGGGAACTATTGGGCTCCTACTGGAAGCAATGTTTGACCTACTGTTGCTTCGAAATTATATTTGTGTGAGTGGCAACACCCAAAGTTTATGTTGATGGTGTGACGACAGCTACAACGGCTGCCGAGCATTAATATGACGACGCGACAGTGCTGTTATCCCTTTTTGAAACTGTTAAATTTTTATGTTTAATAATCAAATTCTGGACAAGTAAATGAAATGCTTTGAAAAGGAAAGCGTTCCCCCCACTTAACCCCCTTATTAAATTAGGCTCCTTCAAGGAAACGTGATATTAGTTGAAATTTAAACTGAAAATAACCTAGGAAGATTTCTTATCTTTTAGTGTGATGAAGATCTTTTTTCAGTTTCTAATATTAAAGGAGGAAAATTCGAAAACAAGTAATTCTTCAGTAATTTTTAATACAGAATCAGGTTGTTAAATTCAAAGTAATCCTTTCAGTGACAAACCTTAAATATATATATGTATAAAATAAGATTAAAATGAACACTTTAGCTCAGTTTCTAGTATAATAGTATAAGAAATTGTGTACAAAAAAATAAACTGTTTAAATAGATCATTTGATCATGTTACGAAGAAAAAAGATAGAAAGAACAAAATTTTGTAAATTGATAAATGGACTTGAAACAAAGTCATAACTTATTAATTTCAATACAGTTTTAAAAAGCTTGGCTAATTAGCCAAATTCTCTTAAGGTTTTTTAATTATTGTCTAATTTCAAATAACTCAAATATAATTCAGCTTAATTAGCTCAAAAGAGGAAAATATCACTTTTAGTAATTCTTGAAACAGAAAATTAGTTTGGAAAGACATTCGCTATGCTAAGAATAGGCAAAAATGAAAAAATTTAGAATCATTACTTACAGTAATAGAGAATTCGTAGGCTTTAAATTTAGTAGTTGCAAGTCTCTTTGCTCTTATTAAGGTATAGAGTCTTTTTTTAATTTTTTTGAAGTGAGGAAGCCAAATAAATCAATAATATCAAACTCCGCTCTTTCCAATATTGCTGGCCGGACATGCTTTCCAACTATAACACAGTGGTAAGGAGGGAGAAAATACCTTAGACTCTCCTTCACTCAAAGCGCGACTAGGGAGAAAAGGACAGTCATCAAATCCTTTTGGTGACAAATTATCGTACACTATATTTTTGTTTAGTGGAATCTTCTAGGTTTCTTGAAACAAGAGACGCTAAAAATCAGCTATACCTTTTGCCAAACCTCGAATCCCGGACTATCCGATTGCTGGCCAGATGTGCTTTCAAATTACACCAAGAAGGTACACGGCAAAGAGGGGGGGATACCTTACAGCGTTAAAATGATAAACATTTAAGATTTTATACATGCATACTGAATTTTTTAGCAGATTACCACGAACTCCATGATTATGTATGCGTTTCTAATTGATTTCACTAATGCCGCTGCAATTTTCTGGGAAGCTTGAGAAATTAAGCAATGAAATTAATAACAAAGTAAAAAAAGAAGAAAAGGATACTTCAAAAGTTTAGAAAGAAAAAAATAATCATTTAAAGAAATAACATAAGGAATAAAAGAAGTTTTGCAACAAAACGTTGGGTTCTTTAGTACCTCAAATAACAAACAAAGCATAGTTTACGGAAAGCTATTAATAACGGTGAACAAGATAGGTGCTGATCCATCTTATCTTCGAAAGACAGCTTTAGGTGCCTCTTTTAGACCATTTCAAAGAATCTACCGTAAGTTTCTCCGAACTGGCTAAAGAAAACATCAAAAGACCCATGCTAAAAATGCATTTGGGAAAATACCAGTTTTAATATCTGATATAATGAAGTATTTTCAAACACAGTAAAAATTAATAAATTTCATTAGTTAATGAATAAAATAAACAACATCATAAAAGTTGAATATATTATTAGAATCAGAAGTAATGAGAAGATTTGTATTCTAACTTGCTTATATTTCTAAATCTTCTCATTATGTATTTATGTTTGTAAATTTAGTTAAAAACTTATTTTCTATTTTTGCGGCTACAAATATTTCTATAAAATTATATTGCACAGACTGTAGTGCCTTTTTTCGGGAACAATTTTCTTTTAATTCATGTTATTTTATTCATTCCCAGTCTTAAAGTAGAATTAATCTAAAGAATGGATTTATATAATTATTAGTAAATAAATATTAAGACAAATCAAATTCAGTATTAAAAAAAAAGTGGAATATTTTATCCTTAAACTTTTTTAGTGTAATATACTAGATTCAGTGACATAGCTAGAGAAGGGGACCAGGAGGAACAACTCTCCTTGGGCTGAGCATCCAGGAGGCGCAAAACTGATGTTACAGAATACTAGAATGGAATGTTTTCCGTTCTTGGCAGACCAGAAGGGTCGCGATGTCTTCAGTTGCCCCCCGAGCGCTGAAATCCTAGGTGCGGTTCTGACTAGAGGACAGAGGGACTTCTTTGGCTTTTCGAAGCTGAACAGGGAAAATCAACGTAGCTCTCGCCGTGATTCGAACGACGAAGCTTCCATTTGCGAAATATCAGTTTAGGAAAAGGTTTCTTGATATTAATAGATTAGTGAAGCATTCATATGCAGACGTCGTGAAAACGTTTGATTAATACACCTTTTTTTAGTCCAAAGGGATTTAGTCCCGAAGGACTATTACTTTCGTTTTGCGATTTTGCGTCGGAAACACAAAAACGGCGTATCACTTTTCAAATCGTTGCCACTAAATGTTATCGCTCTGCATTAAATTTTAAAAAATGAAAAATCTGCATAAATGTATGCAGATTTTTTTTATTTATTTATTGACGTAGCTTTCTCTTCAAAAATCGTCTGCGTTGCACGGGAAAATAAAAAGGAGTTTTTAATTACAATTCTAAAATAGCCAAATAAATGTGAAATTCTTAACAATATTCTCTAATATTAACTTATTATTAATATTAACTAATTTTTCATTAACAAACTCAAAGGTTTCAAAGCCAGCAATACCAACGTTGTACAGAAAAACATTTTTATCTCCAGCGCGTGAGAGTGTGTACCGAAATTTCTAAAGATATGCTCAATTTAAAATTATTTTGCGATATTGCTGTTGAACTGAATTTTATGGTTTAAGTGCGAAGAACATGGTATTTAATAAATAAAGGTAACATACAAAATGTTAAATAAACGCCCCTTTGGACGTAATTAAAATCTGAAACCTTTCAGGTTTGTTTTTTTTTTCTCTTTTCTTTCAACAAAGAGATTTTATTCAGAGAATTTTATAGAATTAATGTTTTAGAAAACTGTGGTAGGCTTCAAGCATTGGCACATAGTCAACTCGTATCCTTTTATTGATATAAACTGAAAATGAAAAATATTTTTATTCCACTGAATTTTTTGTAAGACACTCAGATTATGATCCTAAAGTAATAAAAGTGCATTTGAATATTATTAACATATTTTCAGCATTTGAAAACTTATAAATTACTTGCGTCAAAATGCTTTCGGCATACGGAATGCAACAAAATTATAAATAAAAGTATGTTATATACAAGGAAATCGTAAAAGAATGTCATTTAATGATATTAAAGCGGAAACAAAAATCAAGATTTAGAACTTAAAGATTTTTAAACTTAAATTAATAAACTAATAAAATTTTCGTTTATGTGTTGGATTAAATTCTTGATTTCAGTTCTAATACATTCTTTTGCCTAAAAGTTGCAAAAATTATATTTCTTCTTTTCATGCCCCGTCAAAAAAATAAATAAATAAAACATGGTAGCGTGATCTCTGATAATTTTTATGCCATTACCGAAAGGTAGGCTTTTGTCATGGTATAATTTAGATCGTATTAAAAAAAAAGGTTTAAAAGAAATAAAAAGCGACTTGCTTCCTAGCAGACGAATGACTCCTGAAGAGCGAGTCGTGTTTACTTCACATATCACTAGAATTAGGACAGCCATTAAAAACGAAATCTAAGATGAAACTGTTAGTGTTACGTAATTTCATCAATTTTGTTATCTCCTTGAAGTGAATAATTATATAGATGATGATAGATCTTATCAGTTATCTAAGTTCTCTTATTCCTTCCCCTTTCATAAAAGAAAACCGACATTATACAATCTTCTCTGACCCACAGATCAAAGAATAGTTAACATTAAGAGTTTTATTGCAGAAGAAAATTTCTAAGAAATTTACAAATAACATGAAAACCTCTTATGCTACTGTTTATCTTCTAAATATTGTCCAAATGATCAATGTAAAATGTATTTTAATTTTTAATTTTTTGTATGATATACGTCAGTTAAATTTAATTGTTATAAAAAATTATTACAATTTTTTTAAGAAATTACAACCAATTATGTATTTTATCAAATGAGGATTTCTTATTTGGTATGCATCAAGAGCGAAAAGAATGAGCTCGACTTAAAATTCTAGGGATTTTTATAAACATATATCACAAAGAATATTTAGTCAGAGGTGATTAGACTTTTGACTGGAAAGCAATATGCCATCGCGTATGTGTAAAATAAGCATATTTTAGGAATTGAATAGAAAAGAAAACCTGCCACTTCAGGCCGGATCGTGGTCTATCATGATCATGTGCATCTACCTATCACATGTGTATCCAATTTTTTCAATTTTTTGAAACCAAATCACGAGCAATTTTTACGGAATATGGACCTTGTGTTAGCTTACGATTCCGTCGAAAATCTTGGATTACTTCGACAGCATTTTTCCGGTTCAGATAAATCAGCTTTGTGAGCTCACCTCGTTGTTTTCCTGTAAGTGTCATCTTGTTAGCATGACTGAAGAAACAATCTCCCCACAGTACTTATTAAACATTTCCATAAGCAATGTTTTGAACATGGTGTTTTCTTACTGGTGCTTCTACCATCTGTCCCTGTGAATTATCCAAAGTGCGTCAATGGACCTCCTCTTTGTGTTAACATTAGTCTTTTACAATGTTCTTCTTTACAAATGTTTTACGCCGGAAACGTGTATCGTACTTATGCCATTTATGGTTTTTTAATATGGTGATCAATTTAAGCAGAAAAAAAAAGTAGGTCTTGGCATTCGAAAGTTTCGAAATTTTTTTTCTCTGTAACCGTCACTGTGAGTACTCTTTTTTTTTTAAAAAAAAATCATAACAATCTTGAACTCTTGCCTTCAAATAACAATATTTTGATTGGTTGAGCGGATAGACTGCTAGAGGTTCATATGTGAGAAAAGCCTTTCATGACCGTCTTATATTTAAAACAACATTTAAATTCGATCTCTGTACTTTTTTCCTTTCTTCGAAGCTTTAAAATGAGAGTATGATGGCTAAGTCTACACTCCAAGTCGTCATCTGCTGCCAGTCACTACTCTTCGAAGGATGGCTTGTTCGAACCATTGCTGACATCATCATCTCGCTGCTCAATTGTCCTGCCGCTCGTGCTTGGTGATTCGGCGACATGTTCAAATAGTTTTCGGAAGACAGCGATGTATTTCCTTAGAACTAACTCAGTTGCGTGTAACCATGTATATTACAATTAACCATTCTTCTTGGGTAGAGGCAACAAAACTACCATGTGAATCGGTTCAAATTTTACACCGGCGGCGAACCCTGGCTTTCACCGTTCTGTTGCATCGAAACACACGCTCTGTGCGTTCAATTGCTATGTGTATTTAATGATATTCACAGCTAGATTTGAGACATTTGCATGTCAAGTATTTTTACGTTCCACTGTATTTTTGCGATTCGCGGATTTTAACGTATAATTACATTCCTCCATAATGGTCCAATGCGCCGGAGCCTAGATCTGGTATTTCTCAGTTTCTGATGTAAATCGTAATTCTAACCGAAGCATACCGAAGCCCTAAATAAAACGCCAGTGTTTCCTTTATGTAGCTGAAACACAATTTGAGCAGATAAATTTTATTTTAAAAATAAATATACCCTTAAAATAGATTATAAATTCAGAATCCATGCCTATTTTCCTCTGGGGAACAAACACTTTGACGGAGGTTAAGACTTTTAAGAAAAGAAAAGCGCCCATCTACATGTCAAAAGCTTATTCTTCAGGTAGTGCAATAAATTTATGAAAGTGGGTAAAATGTTTTGTTCCCGACAGTATTAACAGTGAGTACCTTCCAATGTCCAATCTAGTGATCTCTCACTGTAGAGCTCCTGCAGACTTGAACTAAGTAACCAAATAGCTCCATTAAAATGTCTTTCCATAATCTCATATTGTTTCTGGCATTTTCTCTATTTTCGTTTGTGACGCTTTAATTGTTTTACTTTTTTTCTACTGGTGTGCTAGAAAAAGAATAGTTTTTTTTCCATTGAAATAGTGCGTCATACTGTATATTTAGGATCGAAATTCTGCCAGAAGTCGGCTGAGCTATTTCTTAGATTTTGTATGAAATTTTAAATCCAGTCGGAGCCCCAAATAAGACGAGGTCCGATATTTTATTTCTTTTATTTAACTATTTATCATTAATTTAATAACTTATTAAATTTTGATTTATATCTTTATATTTATTGAATTTTAATTTAATTATTTTAATTACTAGTTATTTTATTTATTTTTTCCTTTTACCTGACGGCCTTCCAGAGAGCTCCGGCACTTCTGATTTTAGAAATTAAGCCCTGCCTCTAGTAGTAAAGACACTAAAACAAAACAGCACTAAGATGAGCAACGCAACTGCTGTTGCTGAAAACGATGTGCGAACTATTGAAGCATATGCTAAAAACATTTTCTCCCATAGTATAAAAGTGAATTTTTTTGGAAAACAATGTGTAACAGTGTAACAAAAAAAGATAAAACTAATTGTTCTGTGCCTCAATGTACTTCAAAAGGTTCCTAAGATCCGGATATAAATTCCATAATTTTCTGAATCTAAAGAATAAGTCTTCTT
>KK122160.1:0-83968 GCA_000611955.2 Stegodyphus mimosarum
CGTTTTCATCCACTTATGAATGTTATTGGTCGACTCTATTCGCAGAAAATAAATTGGCACACTTGTGCAGGTTTAACAATAACATGAACTATATTTTGTTGAAGTATATATATTATGTTTTCACAAAATATTTTTTTCCACAATTACATTAAAAACGCACAACTATTACATTTCACCTTTCAGTTCTTAATAATTACAAATCAAATTTCCCTCTTGGAATACAAAAAAAAAAAAAAAAAAAAAAAAAAAAAAAAAAAAAAATCAAAATGTTTCACACGAGCCTCCGTCCTTCTCGCATCAAGCACGTTTCTTCTTCTCGTAGACAGATTTTGTTTTCTCTCCGCTTTCAGATATACAGTTTTTTTTCACACGAGCAGGCCGTTGGCTTAACTGTTCTTCCATCAGGGCTTGGTTGGTAGCTTTCTCATACCGAGCATGTGCATGACAGTAACTATAAAGGATTGACGAAAAACATCAAAATTTCACCATTTTTCAAAATGTGGAGTACAATGCTCGAAGGGAAGGTATAATTTTATTTGACAAACTTTATTTTCATTTTTCTTAACTATTGGACTGATCACTTTTCCTGGGTTTAGCGATAGAAAAGCAAGAAAATGGTTTTTTGGGCCATTTTAGTGAACATGATCCTTAGTCGCCTCGGGTCGCAATGAAGCAACTGACATGTTTGGATTTCTTCTGAGCGCGCATTAAATACATGATCTACGAAAGTCTGATTGAATCCGATGAAGGTCTAATGATTAGACTGTCAGTTGCTACTAGAAATGTGCGTGAAATGCTTGACATCTTTGTTAACGTACGCAATACGTACACCGTCGCGAATATGTTGGTAGATACTCTGATAAGCTGAAAGGAGCAGCCAGCCCGCCTGACCATGAAGTGGTGGCACTATGATAGGAAATTGGCTATTTCCAACTGGAAACCACAGAGCTCGAGTAACAGAAAAACATTTTCCCGAGGTAACTTAGTTTACATTGCATATAAATCTGATATACAATCTATCGCAAGGAGCGCTTTCGATAAATGGAAAAATCAATTTAAGTTTGTCGATGAGCCTACTGGAATGGAGAATATAGAACTAGCTCTTTTACTGATCCACTATAGATTAAGTTTTTTTGTGTCTTATTTATTTTATGCATTAATAAATTGTATTCCTTCTGTTCTCTATTTTTCTTACTGTGATAATAATGGGAATATATTATGCGTTAATACGTTGAATTATAAATGCATGCTAGAATCTATCGTTTATCTACTTCATCGTCATTTTGTCTTGGTGTGATAGAAATAGATTTATTGAAAGTAGCGGCAACATTGATATCTAGATCACTAAAAGTCTTATGTGTACTCGTAATACGCATAATATCTCTGAAAAATACTTCGAATGCAAAAGTATTAAATTTAAAAATGCATTAGAAATAAGCATATCTTTAATTAATGTTCTTTAATTAATCTTTAATACTTTGTTCATTAGAAATAAAAATATATTTAAATAGATATAATTCTTATCTTTATGAACTCTTGTTCTTTTACAGATAAAAATATCCTTAAAAAATGAGAGTTTAATTGAATTTTTTACCACTGAAATAAGATCACGTATAGAGCAATTTATGTGAGATCTTCCGTATAGTTTATTAAACAAATTTAATTAAATCATTTTTCTTTTTAAACGCAGTCCCGTTAATCCACAGTAGGACAAAGAGAACTTGAGAGAAGGACAACCTCATCCAAACCGCTGAACAGCCCATACATGGTAATAATGTCCAATTTCCCAAAATTTGTATCTAAAACAAACATCTAGTGGGCATAAAGCCGGAGTCGGACTTCACACTACCATTGCGAGTCCCTGCCGCGCCTGAATGGGCCACCGTAAAAACGGTGGTTCTAGTCATGTGAAGGCAGCTAATCTCCCCCCACCATACTGTCCACTCTCACCAAATAGATAGAGCAAGTGACCAACTTGGGAGGTTGTCCTTTTGACTTCCTTCAGCAACTAATGCCGACTACAGTAGTAGATCATACTGGTGCCAATGGCCTATCGGGGTAATAAAGAACAAATGATACGCCTTGGTATCAACACCCTCAGACGGTACTAGAGGATAAGCATCTAATACGGCTAATGGCATGAGTAGCGCAATCAAAATTCTCAACATGGCATATGCAGGCATTCCAGCTAAAGTAAGCAATAAATAGGCATATTAAGAAATTTTGAGAGTTCGTGAAGCAGTTATGAGCAACCAGTAGCATATGGCATATCTTCAAGCGCAATCATATTTTAGGCATGTCATACACAGGCAATCAGACTTATCTTAAAGCAATATAGGCATGCATTCGTAAAGTACTAAAAGACAAGTCGAAAATAAAGCACTAAGTTCAGGTAGATGTGCGCTCTTGATGGTAAAAGAGATAAGCATGCGATCTGTGAAGAAAATGGCAAAGGCATAATCTAAACATGTCAGGTAATTAATTTATTGAAAGTAGCGGCAACATTAACAAACAAGTTAGGCGTTTCACTAAAACGGAAACTACATGACGGCTGAGAGCCAATCCCGTGCATTTGAAGAGAAGCATTGTGATTGGATTAGATAGTCACGTGGAAACGTAGTTAACGTTGATAATATTTGAACTTAATACAGTAGGTGCAGTATAAATAAAATAATAAATAATCCTTGAAATAATATAATAATAATTCTTGGTTAAATGCGAGTAAAGTAAGTAAAATACACTCATGTCCATAAATTAAGGATAATGCAAAATCAGGCAAAGGAAGAGTTAGAAGCAAAACAAATTTGACTTAAAGCTTATTTATTAAACAAAAGGTAAAGAGCAAAAAAAGATGCTATATGTTTGATATTATTAAAAAAATTAGCGATTTTTTCTCCCTGGAGCAAATTACAAAAAAAAACCCTATTTACAAAAAGCCAATATTACATGGTTGGTATGATTGTTAATACATTGTATGTCTCCCAGACGATGCAATACAGTCCGTACAACGCCTAGGCATGCTGAGTATCAAATTATCGATCTGATCTTGGGAGATATTACACCACTCAAAAAGCAATGCTCTCCGAAGTTCCGGTAGACATGTAGGAGGAGGTTGACGGAGTATTATCTGGGTGTGATTGACGTAGTTGGAATGGTTGATGTAGTTGGTATGGTTGATGCGCGCGCACCTTGGCATTTCTAGGGTTACCAGAAGTTAAGTTAAAAATAACATTTTCTTCTTCTCAAATGCCTGATTAATTTACAACAGTTTGCACGGTGAGGACGGGCGTTGTCATCCATAAACACAAATTGTGCGCCCATGGCGCCCCGAAACAAACGTACATGTTGTTCCAGAATGACGTCCCGATAGGTTTGGCTTGTCATGGTTCCAATTTGAACATGCAGGTCAGTTCTGGAACCCAGAATAATTCCCCCCCAAACGAGCACTCCTGAACCACCGTAACAGTGTCGTTCAGTGATGTTTTCTTGGTGGTAATGGGTACCTGTAGCTCTCCATATGAAAGTCCGGCGAGAATCAGACTGCAATCTAAACCTGAACTTGTCGGAAAACATCACACAAGCCCACTGTTGCGGTGTCCACAATGCATGCTCTCTACTCCAGGCTAACCGCAGGCGACAGTGAGTTGCAGTAAGTGGAACGCATCTGACAGATCTACGAGCATATAGACCAATTTGCCCTAAGCGTCTGTACACGGTTTGCCTTGAAATTGTCGTACCAGTGGCTGAAGAGAGCTAACGAGACAGGTCTGAGGCTATGCTCCGCCTGTTTCTTTTGGCAGTAACTGCCAAATACCGGTCCTCATTCGGCGTTGTAACTCTGAGGCGACCTGTGCTGTAACGTCTACTCACATTACCATCATCTTGGAATCGTTGCCAAAGCTTGGAGCTGACACTCTGGGCAATTCTAAGTTCGTCTGATACTTCCAGCTGGGTACGCCCACATTCCAGACGGCCGATAATTCTACCACGTAAAAAATCATCCAAATGCGTCCTTTGTGTCATAACTATTTGGTTATTGCACTGAAATGCTTATAAAGCGCCTGTATTCCTTATATATTACTCTCATACACTCTTGTCATTGTGACGTACCATCGGTGTCATCTGGTTACTTCCTGAAATTTGCATATGATTCTTGAAGATGTGTGTAGTGATTTTACATGTGATATATTTATTTTAGAGTTCGATTTCCGCGTGACTCCAAATTATCCTTAATTTATATATCCTTAATTTATGGACATGGGTGTAGAAAAGTTGTAAGGTTTTAGTTAAACTAACCAAGTTTTATTTTAATTTAAATCTTTTCTATCTCCTCTCTGTTTCAACTTCCTGTCAGAAGAAGCGCGCGGTTTTAGCTTATGCTAATTTTGAAGTACAGCCAAGTACTATTTAAGCCAGAGGTAGAAACCTCTTATTGTGTGAGAGCTTAGCCTCCGATCACGGTCATTCCGCTCAACGTTCGCCTGACCAGTTAGCAGTTTAAATTTATAAGCCATAGGGCTTACTACGTGATTGCATTGTAAAACAAATTAAAGTGCGTTAGTATTTAGTATATCTTGCTACGCACCCTTTTCGGTAGAGGCCAATCTCCGCGAATTGCTCTGCGAAGCAAAGTTGATTTAATTTCTATTTTAGGTTTAGTTTTAAAATTATTTGATTGTTAAGTTCGACCCAAGTGTGGTCTTTTACTTTCTGTATCTTTAGGGAAGTTTGTATTTAATAGTGATTGAATAAAAGAGGATTTCAAATCCCTTCACGTGCAGTTATTATCCAGCCCAGCAGTTACATCAGAACATAGCGTACCTTCCGCTCCCTGTTCCAGTTCAGGACTGAAAACTTTAGGTTAAGAATCCTTCACAGAATTTACCATGTTCTCAAAGAATACACACAGAATGTTCAGTCCTCACAAAGTAACGTTCTTCTTACTTCTTCATAGGGAAAGCCACAGTTCAAAGTAACCTGCTTTGTCAGGAAGCATAAATAATAAAGTAAAATAATGAATGTTTTACTTTATTATTTATGCTTTAATGTTTCTAGATATTTTGTTCTCCTGATGAGGAGGGACCTGTAGCTGCCCTCTAAATCGATTGAGTGTTTTTAGTAAATGTACGAGAAATACAAGGTTGTTTCAGAGAATTTGATTAAAATAATGAATATTTACAACATGTACACTACCACCCCCAGTGAATTGTGGTGGATTGATCTTGGTCTTATACGTTCATCACTGAATCATAATCTATAATCTTTTGAATTGTCTCATACGGTGAATTTTTCATGTATTCAAAAACGTTGTGTGCATTAATTAAGATTTGGTTGTGTATGGGCTCAATATCTAACTTTGATCGAATTTGACTATTACGAATAAACCAGGGTGTGTTCACAATAGAACGTAAAATTTTGTTTCGAAGTATATCATTCTCTCTGTTTTATTTGCAGCTGCCCAGGCTGGAACAGCGTACAGCAGTATGGGCTGAATTAAGAAAGTGTAAAACATCTTCTTAACTTTTAAATTTAGTTTGAACTTTTTACCTATCAAGGCTTAAATAGCCATATAAGCTGCATTATCCTTGTTTAGTATATGAGAGATATGCTCTTGAAATTCAGGTTCTTGTCAATGTATACACCGAGGTACTTGTAGGACTGGATAAACTGGGATAATTGTGTTGCTAATTTTAATATTTGAATTGTCTCTCATCCAGGTCTTATAGCAATGATAGAGGACAATACAGCACTTAACGGCATTCAAGTTGATTTTCCATATATTACACCTTCTAGAAATGATATTCACATGAAATTGAAGATTGCTTAAAGCGAACTGAGAGTTTCTTGATTCTGAGAGAATAACAGTGTCACTGCATATTTAAGACTCTTGAAGTTGAATTTAAAGGGTGAAGTAGATCGTTAATGTAGATATTGATATATTTCTGTCCAAAAACGCTGCCTTGAGGGACCCCGCTGTAAATTACCTTTTTAGATGATGCGGTGTCGCTGCACCACACTTGGAACGTTCTTCTTTTAAGATAGAATATAGTTAATTTTACAAAACTAGCTGCAAGCAGGAAATTAGAGAGCTTATGAAAGAGGCTTGCATGCCACACTCTATCAAATGCCTTTTCGAAATCGAGGAAATTCTTTTACTAAAGGCGAGTACTATGTATTCAACCATATTGAGAATTTGGTGCGTAGTGTTGTGTCCCTTTCTGAACCCGAGTTCGTGAATCAGATTTAGCCTCTCTTGATGGTCTGTCAGCCTTTTGCATAACATTTTTTCAAATACTTTTCCCATGGTGGGAAGTAAACTAATCGGCCGATAGCTTGAGGCATGTCTTGGATTTGTACCAGGCTTTAAAATGGTGATTATAGTAATAGAGCGTTTCCACTGGTGCGGAAAATAGCACAGAGTTTAATATACGCGTTAAAGATATTAGTTAAGATGATAATGCAATTTCTAGGAAGATTTTTTAAAGCTTCGTTGCTGATGAGGTCAAAGCCTCATCTTTATATATCTTGCTTTCTTCATTTTAAGATTTTTTATGAAGCCTTTGACTTCGCTGACGGTAGTGAGGGGCATATAATTAGTGATATTGGAGTTACTTATACTATTGATGAATTGCCGCATAATGTTTTCATGGTCAGAATTATCTTCATCGCATTTTTAAAAACGTTTTCTAATTCTTGGCTAAAAGTTCAGCAATTTCGGCCTCTGATTGGTAGGTACGTTCCACGTTATCAATTGGGAAAATTTGTCTATTATTATTATTTCTAAGTGAATTAGCAATCTTTCGTACAGTGTGATGTTGAATTTCTATATTTTGAAGAAGATGATCACATTTCTCAGAGCGATAGTCCGAAGTATCTTTTTTGATTTTCCTATTGAGGTAGTTTAAGTGGAATTTTACACGTGGGTTCCTTGTGAGTTGCCAAGCTTTTCTTGTACGGTTTCTTAGTTTGATTAATTTCAGAATTCTAGTCGATAGGGTGAGATAGTTTTTGGTCTTGCACGGGTAGGAAGAATTTTGAATAGTAATGGCCAGTCTTCTATTAGGGCAGCTTACCTTGTCTGACACTGGCTATAGAAGATAAACGTGTAAAGATAACACGCACGAAAGCATCCGTCTTTCAAGGGATTGGAAAAAGTCGTGTGGTATTTGAATTTCAATTAAAAGTATAAAAAAAGTAAACTTTGCTTACCTTTTCGGTGTCCATGGCCGCTAGATGACTTTTTCTTCTAAGTGATGTCAATACAATGACTTACACAAAACACATTTTATTGAGAAAGAATGTACATTACATGAAGTATTAAATGCATCTAACAGAATTATTAAGAAATGTAGCTTTCCACAAAATTAGTTCACAGGAAAGAAAACTTTCAAGCACTACGATCTTGCAGGTCCGTTCGCTTCTTTAGCGATCATGTGTAATTTGATCCGACAGTTCGTAGGTGAAAAGTTCGTCGCTTTCTCGCAAAGATATCATAGTGGCGATGAAGTGTATTCAATCGCAAAATTCTTCGCCTCGGAAGGACAATTGCTAAGATTGTCTTTCGGTACATCTGAACAATAAAACATATCTCTTGGATAATTCTTTTCGTACAATGGGCTGGCATAGTGAATCCCAGTATTTTCAAACGGAAGGCTTCACGGCATCTCTGTGGTGGAAGAGGTGGCATGTCTTGCATTACAAGGTTCGTATGAAATATTTTACAGACATTGCAATTGTGCAGAACAGTTTTAATTTTTCTACGAATTTTCAGTAAATAAAACATCTCTGTTATTTGATTTCTGAAGAAGATCTGAAGTGTCTGTGATTTCTCCATGCCCTATAATCTGGTGATTATGAAGAATAATTAAATTAGTCAAATAATCTTTATCAGGGAGTACTGAATGCGTTTGTTTGCAATCTAAATTTGAATTCTGTTATCACATATTGATTGTAATTTTAAGCTTTAAATAAGTCTTCTTGTGACGCATGAATTTTAGACATTTTCTTCCATGCTTCTATCAATTCCTTGTTGGAAACTTCAATGTTTTTCATGGAGCATATATTCAGTTTTCGCTAGTCTTCCATTTCTTCTTTTAAACCACGTTGGCTGTTTTCACCACACGCTACACTATTACAGAGTTTGATATTTTCGCGTCTAGTTAGAACGTCAGCCGAATTATCTTCACCAAGAATGTATCTCCAGTTCAACACATCTGAATTTTTCTGTATTTTTCTCATGCTGTTTTGCACGAATGGCTTCCATTTTTTAACATCGTTTGAAATCCATTGTAATGTTATGCTAGAATCCGCCCATAAATATATAATTAAATCAATGTCACTTGTGGATGTATTTTGACCAGCGGGGACCTTCTAAAGTACCTATCGATTATTTGGTTAGTGGTAAGTTCTTTAAAGCTGCTATTCGTGCTTTCGATTTAATGAAGCTTGCGTGGATCGCTTCATGCCTTGATTTACGAAATTACAGAACAGCATGCTCAAACAAGAAATTGATAATGTCATTTTAAACTCCTATTTCGAAAGGTCGTTGCTACAAAAATAAAACTTTGTAAAAATTTTAGTTGCCACGAAAACGCGGCTGAAAACGTATTGTCGTTGCGACAAAAAGTAAAACTTTCATGCATGACGTCATTCAAACATATCTACGTTACTTCCGCTTGTCATGGGTTTCAAGATGGCGATTGTGGTATCATTCCTGGGTGGTATGTGATTCCGAGATGGCGTGACCGGTCCCCTTTTTGTGACATCACTTTCGCCTGCCGGTTACCTCCGGTTACTACTGACAGGGTTCATTGCGTTTTGAATATGAAGGCTAATGAGGCCAATACGAGTTAAAACATGCTTTAATGAACTTTTGGAAATTGGATAGTAAGGAAATTCAAAATGATGTTTACCATAAAAAAAATAAACAGTTTTTTTATCTGATGGATGTGATAAAAAATAGATAATTAGTAAAAATCATTTATCTCAAAAAAAGCACAAGATCAGAAAAAAATTTAAATTATTTAATATTCCATGAGTATAATGTTTCATGCATGTTCTACGAATGAGAACTTGTAGAGGAGATCTACCTTTTGTCATTATTTTTATGTCTTTTGAAAATGTATTAGCTCCGAAAACATGATAGACAATGCGTTGTGTTAAAACGTCATCACAGGTTGCTTGCGTAAGCTCCGTAATGGTTTCTTGTTTGGGGACTAGCTTTTCGTTTTCCCTCCCTCTCCATAGTTTAAATTTGAATCAATATACCGCATCAATATATTTTATTTCGAAATCTCTAACCTACTATAGGAACGAACGCTTTCGTGAAGACGAACTAAAATATGCCACTAATAGCTAAATATATTAATTTAAGAATCACAAGAAGAAAATAAGAAAATTAAAATTTCTTACGACCTATCGCCAGTAGCTAATGGCATATTTAAGGCAGTTACGGAAACGGGCAAAAGTCAGGTAGTCTTTCCTTTCATAGAGTAGGCGAGATCAAAAATTCTTCCCATTCCCGCGGAAACCCGAATACACTCGAATGGCACACGATTTCGAAACAATTAAAATCATGTTTTAATGCTTTTGAGTGTTAGGTAAATGTGTACTTGTAGATGGTACTACATAAGATGTTTAATTCTAACTTGGACTAAATTTAGTCCAGGGTTTCCTAACCTTTTTCCTTGCTTTGACGCTTTTTAAAAGAATGGTTTTCTTCATCAAGTCCCTTTACGTTTTTCTGCGTAATATTCAGTATGCAACATATACATAATATAAATAATTGCATATAAATAACTTAAGGATAAATTAGACTAAAAATATGAACGAAAGTTTTAAAAAAAAAAGGTTTATTAGATGTATGTTTTATTATTTTTTAATTTTAGAAATATAAATAAATTTTCAGAAACAAAATCACAGATTTGGGTTTCACAAAAATTCGATTTTAAAAATGGAATGGCAGCGTTTGATGTGTTAATGCAAGTTTCTTAGTACTTGGCATAAAATTGCTTAATTTAATTCTTAAATCACCTTATTCCTGAATATTCGACATGTTTCTCGCTTTCCGTTGTAAATTATTAACTTCACTAAAACCTGCTTCCAAAAGGTAAGAAAGGAGAAAAGTCAATAATGTTGGTTCCGTAACAACTTTTATTCTGAGATATTTGTCTGGGATGGCTATTAAATTCCTAAACCTAGCATGTATTGAATCAGACTTGCACTTGAACATTCTCTGCCAATGCTGTCAACTCTTCTTGCATCATAATTTAAAGATCAAATATATCGCAGTTCTATGAGCCATGCTGGCATATTAAAATTTTCAATATTTTGGAAGCAAAAATTAATTTTTTTTAAAAAAATTTTCAAGTGTCTTATACAGTATAACAACTCATACTCTGAGGAAGTTTTACGTTCTTCGTACTTCTTTGCTTATGCTTTCTTGTGCTTTTGTGCTTAATTTTTTATATTGCACTATTTGAATAAAAACTTTGTATATTTAAAAAATATTATTGATTGTTAAATTATACTGAATAATTTTTCTGTATTTTTTCCCTTATCGTTATTTTATGTGATTCTTCCTTACTGCATGGTATAACTTTCTATCAATGAACAATTCATGATCGGTTTCACAGTATTAATAATTTTTTGTAATCAGTAGTATCTTCATTATGCAGATCAGTTGCATGTGCATATTCGGCTATTGAATCCTTGATCGTCGTAGACCCCTTTAAAATTTCATTAACCGCCAGGGTGCTAATAATGATCCCTTTGGGAACCCGTATTATAGTTCACTGATGATAAGCCTCTGATCATTAGGCATTTTATTTTTTATTTTTAAGCCGGAGGTATTAATATACAGTTAGCTTATGATACTAATTATGATAAAATTATTATCCACGTTTTTTTAACAATCTATTTCATATTAAATGTAAATTAATTTTTGTGTCTTTCAGAATCCTCAAAATATCGTTGTCGAAGAAACAACGTATAATAAAAAACCTAGGACTACTTTTATTAGTCATAAATACAATTTTCCAACTCATGCTATATTTGGAACGTGGACAGCAAGTGTGAAGTTTGAGAATGAGGTATGGAATATTTTTCTGTGAATTGCAGTTTTAATTCTTAATATTCTTAAATTACATATATTGAATAGATTCTGTTTGTACTTATTCATTACTACATTTACCTGATCCTTAGAACATACCATCATATTTTTTATTGTAATTTCTTTCTTCTTTTATTTTAAAAGACTAACCACTTACGTGGACAGCTACCTAAAATAGTTAATATAATATATACACTGGTGTCCAAAAGCTAAGCATAATTGATAATTATGTGAATAAAGAAGGAACTGTAAATCAGAACGGCGGGAAACCTGATATGCGAGTCTAAAATGGTTATAAAATAAGGAGTGGTTTTTCATTCGCGTAATTCTCCGACTTTAATTAGCCAAGATATTAATTAAAAACTAATTTTTCCCCTACGTTCTCCCTACATTTACCATTCTGTTGACTTTCTTTCTCCGTTTTCCCTATGGAAAGGGATTTGGCTAGGTGCCAAATTCTGTTTTCGCAAATATCTCTGGAAATTCTTTTAGGTGAATTCCGAGACTTATATCGACGGATTGGAAAAAAATCAAGGAATCCGACGATACCATTTTCATCTTCGTACGACTTTAATTAACAGAGTTATTAATTAAAAACTGGGCATACGTTAATTACCGCGTTTATTGCTTCCCAGTGGCAACAGCCTCGGGAGTGAAATGTGATCCGAATCACCAAGGTCGTTCGGAATTAAAAAAAAGAGAAGGATAAAATAATGTTAATTTAAAATGCCCAAAAAATTAATAACTCGGGAACTAATGGGCCGATTTGCTTCAAATTTTGAAACTTAAACCTCCCAGACGTTCTAACGAGGTTTCCCGTTAATTTCATAGTGTTTTGATTATTACGAGTCTAATTAGCGGGGTCATTAAAAATGCTCCAGTACATTTTTTTTCGGACAGGTGCAAATTTTTTTTATCGGTTTCGATGGTTCAGAACGACGAATGCGCATAAGGTAAGCGGCCTCGAATCGTCTGCGGAAAAGTATTCCTTTTTTATTTGTTAATTTCTTTTATTCTTCGTTTTACATTTATTAGAGCATTTGAATAGAACTTTGGGTAAAAATTGCCGCTTTATTTTTAAACTTTGTTTTACCAGCAATTTCTTAGTAAGGTTTTGTTATCCAAACATTATTTTGAAGTGTGATTAAAATATAATGTTTTACATTAAATTTAAATAATGACGTCATATCTATTAACTGCAGAATAGAAGTTTTGTTTCCTGCTTTGGCAAGAAAATATTTATTTACAAAATTATAAATTATTTATTTATTACAGATTATTTAAATATTCGAAATGGGGAAAATTCGAAAAAATTCGAAATGGGGGATGTGTATGCAGTATCTTGTGGATGTATACGAGAATGCGGATGCATACCCTAATAAAGCGGGCGCAGCCCGCTCAACTGGCATGCTTGCCAGCAGGAAAATCGCTGAACACTGGTAGTTAGATCGAACTTCCGAATCCCGGCGAACGCGTGGGTGTTTTCGTGATTTCCCGCATGTGAAGTATATTGGATGCATAAGGGAAACAAGCGGGCGCAGCCCGCTAACGCGCGGGTTTGCAACATAGAAAACTTAAACACTGGTATTTCTGTCCAACTTTCGAATCCTGGCGAACAAGCGGGCGTCCCGGCAAATACAGTATCTTTTGGATGCATACGCTAATGACGCGGGCGCAGCCCGCTGAACTGGCATGTTTGCCAGCTAGAAAATTGCTGAATATTGGTAGTTATGTCCAACTTTCGAATCCCGGCGAACGCGGTGGCTGAACACTGGTAGTTCTGTCCAACTTTCGAATCCCGGCGAACAAGCGGGCGTCCTGGCGAACAAGCGGGCGCAGCCCGCTCAACTGGTCAATTTCGTGGGTGTTTTCGACATTTTCCGGATGGGGAATGTGTATGCAGTATCTTGGGGATGCATACGAGAATGCGGATGCATACGGTAATAAAGCGGACGCAGCCCGCTCAACTGGCATGCTTGCCAGCAGGAAAATCGCTGAACACTGGTAGTTAGGTCGAACTTCCGAATCCCGGCAAACGCGTGGGTGTTTTCGTGATTTCCCGCATTTGCAGTGTATTGGATGCATAAGGGAAATAAGCGGGCGTCCAGGTGAACAAGCGGGCGCAGCCCGCTAAGCGGCGGGTTTGCAACATACAAAATCTTAAACACTGGTAGTTTGTCCAACTTTCGAATCCTGGCGAACAAGTGGGCGTCCCGACGAACAAGCGGGCTCAGCCCGCTCAGCTGGCGGGCTTGCCCGCTAGTCTAGTAATAAAATAAGAAACAATAATGTCTAGTATTAAAATTGTGTCTCGTGGTCTGATCATGAACAAAATAATTTTAACTGAGTGCTTTAGAGCTTGGGATATCAAAAGCTAGAAATGATACCAATGGACCAATATCTCAATCTTTTAAACAATTCATACCTAATGGCCAAGATGCTGGCGCTTGCAATGTTGTGAAAAACATATTTTAAATGTTGCTGGAGCAAAACGTATTTATGATGATGTATAATGATAATATCATGTTGTGCAAAACACATTTTAAAGAAACTTATCAAAGCAGCAACGGAAGATAATTGGTTTGAAGGACGGCCGGAGACGAATATTCCAAATAACAAAAGAAATTATTCCTAAGTAATAAAACATAAGTTCATTTTTGTTATTCCGTGTCATAATACAACAGCTGATAATTTATGAACCAATTCTTATAGATTCAGACCTATTATGGCCAAAATAACTGTATGTCGAACAAGGTAATGAAGAGCAAAGTGTATCACTAAAGGAAAAGAATTTTTACTACATATTTTCGACAAAATTTAACTTACGCTTTAATCAGTTGTCAAAAGATACTTGTCAAAAATGTGATTACTTTGTAATAAAAAAATGAACAGATGAAGAAAAACATGTGTCTGAAACTGGATATGACCAACACTTGAGAAATGCAGAAATTAGTTGTAAAACTGATGACCGATTAAGAGGTTCAAACGAAATGTAGGTGTTTAGTTTCGATTTAGGAAAAAGCATTAGCATTTCCTAAGCTCTCCACGTTAGTGGCTTCTTACATGAGAAATTTAAAAGTATATACATTTTTGGTCATGCTATCGAAATGTAAAAATTGTATTAAATTTGCTGAAAAAGTAAGGAAATAAATGCTGAAATCATTGAGTTCAAACGTTTTCTAATTATATGTCGTTATTTGCCCAATGATGCTAATTTTTCAGTTACTAAATCTCACCGAAAAACGAACGGCTGTATTTACTGTCTTAGCAAATGGCATGACATATTTTAAAACAGTAAAGAATTCAAAATTGTCGAAATAAACCACCAAGAATGTCTTTTACAAAATCAATGAAAGATGCTATCTCCAACAGAAGAAAACAATCAAAAAGGTGGACTAATCCCCAGTTGGTTTAATGTACACTGGATAAAACTAGTAAGGTCAGGCCCAAGCAGCATTACGTTCAAATATATTTTGACTAGGAAAATACCTTTAATGTAACTGACATAAAAAAACAGACAGGCCAACAATGTTAAAAAATATAAATCAACAATTATTGTGTCCTAATCGGAGAAAAATTTGAAAAGAAACAAAGAAGATATGTTAAATTTACTAAAATATATACCTCCAATAAAACACGATTTTTGCAGGACATTAAGAAAAATAAGTGGAGGTCAAAATGTAGATTTAGATAGCTCGGGAGAAGAAAATATTTGCTATAATGAATAACCATCAAACTGATCGCAGAAAATGTTATACTATTTTAACGTAAATTTCTGAGCCTTTTCAATTGCTAAAAGGTCTTTGAGGTTTTAAGATGTTGCCATTGTCCCAAAACACACTTCTATTTGTCCACCCTACTACATATCTTATTTTGTTGCAGACATGTTCTTTGAAAAAGGATTTGCTTGAAAAATATTTGTTATAATGAATAACCATCAAATTGATCGCAGAAAATGTTATCATACTATTTTAACATAAATGTTAAGCCTTTTCAGTTGCTGAAAGGTCTTTGAAGTTTTAAGATGTTGCTATTGTCCCAAAAACACTTGTATTTTTGCACCCTACTACATATCTTATTTTGTTGCAGACATGTTCTTTGAAAAAAGATTTGTTTGTAAAATATTTGTTATAATGAATAACCATCAAATTGATCGCAGAAAATGTTATCATACTATTTTAACATAAATTTCTGAGCCTTTTCAGTTGCTAAAAGGTCTTTGAGGTTTTAAGATGTTGCCATTGTCCCAAAAAATACTTCTATTTGTGCACCCTACACATATCTTATTTTGTTGCAGACATGTTCTTTGAAAAAAGATTTTAAATATTTTTATGATCAAATTAATAAACTAAACGTTTTAACAGGTTGCCAGAGCCTACTCCGAAGAGAAGTTGGACTTTTCCACCCCGAATTTTAAGGGAGACCTACCCGGGGGGGGATATGGGCGCCTCCCATCCCTCTCCCCTAAATCTCCACGAGAAGACTTTCGCCTCGCCGCATATTTAAAGTGCCGCCATGCCGCGTCGACACTAAACATTTACAAACATCCATGTCTTCTCCGAGATTCGAACCCAGGCTCTTCGGTACCATAGTAGGCTCCCCTAATCACTAACCGTTTGGGCGACATTTAATTTCTTTAAATGTAATAAATATATCATTATTTATAAAAAAAATCTGAAAGGTTTCAGATTTTAATTACGTCCAAAGGGGCGTTTATTTAATATTTTGTGTGTTACCTTTATTTATTAATACCATGTTCCTCGCACTTAAACCGTAAAATTCAGTTCAACAGCAATATCGCGAAATAATTTTAAATTGAGCATATCTTTAGAAATTTCGGTACACACTCTCACGCGCTGGAGATAAAAATGTTTTTCTGTACAACGTATTGCTGGCTTTGAAATCTTTGAGTTTGTTAATGAAAATTTCGTTAAAGTTTTAGAGAATATTGTTACGAATTTGACATTTATTTGGCTATTTATTTAGAACTGTAATTAAAATTCCTTTTTATTTTCCCGTGCAACGCACGCAGACGATTTTTGAAGAGAAAGCTACGTCAAAAATATATAAATAAATAAATAAAAATAAAATAAGCAGTAAATTGAGAAGTGAAACGACGCAAAATGCCAAAACGAAAGTAATAGTCCTTCGGGATTCAAATCCCTTTGGACTAAAAATGAAATATATTTAAAACGTTAATTTTTTGAACTGTTATTTTCAGGACTTAGCTGCACTGTCCTCGGAGCACTGTCTAATGATGTTCCAACTGTAGCTGCATTGTCTAATGATTTTAATGAACCCAGCTAATTTTATTTCATGGGTCCAGCTAGTAATTAATAATAATTGAAATGAGCCTGCCTTTATTGCTTTTAAATTGCTTATTTTACTAGCTAACAGCAAAATACATTCGGAAGAAGAATTAAATATCTTACTGTTTGCTGAACGATAATACACTACTGTATAAAA
The DNA here is from genome assembly GCA_000611955.2 of Stegodyphus mimosarum. Classification (NCBI taxonomy): domain Eukaryota; kingdom Metazoa; phylum Arthropoda; class Arachnida; order Araneae; family Eresidae; genus Stegodyphus; species Stegodyphus mimosarum. The sequence continues at coordinate 16,577 of KK122160.1, forward strand.
GACAAAAATATATTTATTCTGGCCGTGGCACAAATTTTCATTTAAATAGTTGACTTTCTGAATTCGGGAAAAAATGACTCTTTTTCGAGTGGCAACACAAAATTTTATATGAACGTTTTTTATTAAAAGTTTCTTAAATTTATACAAACTAAAAAACAAAATCAAAATCAAAATTCGGGGTTCGAGTTGTTACGGATACGGCTGGAGGACTATTTGTGTTCAAAATTTGGTGTCTTTAGATGTGTCGTTTATCCACAGTGCGAGGAACATACTACGTTTCATGCATACATACAGATTATTCATTGTGTAATAAAGAGAAGGCCAAGGATTTCTTTGAATTCCCATCATTACTAATAAACTAATATATGTTTGGTAGATAAAGTTGAATTGCTTTGGGACATTTTGACTTTCTCATTTTTTCTTACAGAAATCAAAGACTTATTCCTTATCATGTTTTGACAAAATGATTGTTAAGAATCACACATACTGTAATACTCAAACATTTGATGAGTCTGCAGGTGGGTTATTTGAAGTTTATGAAATCTTTGGCTATTAAGTGCATAACATAATCCTCAAAATTTATTATGATGAATTACAGTAAAACGTGCACAGGATACGTAGAATAGAATTGAATAAGTTATATACACCAATAGCAAACACAACTAGCGATGTACATACCCAAACTAACTATAAACAATCCAGAAATTATAGTTCATCATAATCGCATATGGAATAAGGTGGCTATAGTAAATGATAAAATAAATTAGTATAATGGAGTGGTTCGATAGCTACTTTCCGAATGTTTCTTCTTTACTGCATGGATTCTTTGTTTACGATGGATATTTCGGTACTTGTTTTCTGTAAAAGCCTTGGTTAAAAAAAACGGCATTGGTGCAATTCGGACTTAAGAAAGTGCGATTTGTTGACAAATGTTTAAGCCTGTAGGTAAACCTTAAATGGCAATTCATTCAATATCTGTACTACATAAGTTCTTTAATGCTAATTTATGGAAGGAAATTAATTAAATAAGTTATTGCATCTGATTAGATAAATTCTAAAAACATTTTATTTATAATTCTATTTAATATAATTTTGTTAGCAATTTAATTAAAAATAATATAAATAACGAATAATGTACTTTTTACTAATCTTTTCTTGCGGCCACAGCTCAATAGTGGCTGCTAATAATGCCTTAAACACATCATCACGACCGACTTGGTGTCTGAGCATTGCAGCACCGTGTGGTTTCTGTTTCCACATATAGTTGCATATAATGTCCATTTTTATAGATTCTTTCGCTTGGTAAAATAATTTTTGGGGGGGGGGATTAAAGTATCTCTTTCAGTTGCTGGTAAATTGGAAATAGTAAGAATAATAAATATTTGCAGTGAAAAGCTGCTATATTTTAAAAATCTGGCTAAAAACTTTCACCAGCTGAAGAAACGTGAACTATGAGGACGCCTGGAAAACCGTTATACTTTAACAGTGAGAGCTGAAGAAACAATCACTTAGTCCTGAGTATATAAAGAACGTAGATTATAAACGAGGTCACTCAAACCCCATTCTTCAGTGAAGATCATTTAGGAATTGTATTGAAATCGTTTTGGCAACTTCCATTGACATCCTTTTCGAATTCTAAAAATAGTAATTAACAACGTTTGCGTTCTAAGTTGAGTGAAACTTTCAGATGTTTACAAAAACGTATGCAGAAAATTCATGCCTAATCTTTAATAATGCGAATAATTTTAATTTTGAAAACCTAAGAAGTTTAAATTTATGTACTTGATCAAAATAAGTGTTTAATGTGTAGTGCAATGTAAATATTTTATTTTTTTCTTCCGTGTCAGATGACGTCTGTAACGCTTTGTTTCTCACTAGTGTAGAAACACGCCAAATCAATATTCTTGCCAAGACTAGTTCAGAAGACATGTACCAATACTTCCACATCTTCTTTCCAGAAGATGCTTAAGTAACATTTAAAACCCTACAGTCTACATACATTTTGTACATTCATAATATATTCATTTTAATTTTTCACTGCTTTCCATCTTCAATTATACAGATAATTTTACCTCATTTAATTATTGAATTAATTCAAACTTTCAGCTGGGTGAAAACACAACTGTACATTTTGAATTACAAGAATATGGTAAGTGATGCCATTTATTAATAATCTGTATTTTCTAAAATTTAAATGCAATTTAAGTTTCAAATTTATCGTAAAGATGATAATTGTGATTATGTAACACTGGTCAACATTAATTGGAATAGTATAACTGTAACATTTTCTCTCTGGTTGTAATACAAATTAATATCTGTATGATTATTATCTTTTGCATACTTATGTATACCATCAGGGATTTAAATATTTCGTCTTTTTCAGTGTTACCGACATTCACAGTTGAACTTAAAACCCAAGATGTAATTCTTGAATCGACTGAATACGTCAGTATTTCTGTGAAAGCAAAGTATGCTTACGTTATTTATAATCTTTGAATTCTTTAGGTTTTTCATGTGTGTCTAAATTAATCAGATATCTTAAATATTCTTACAGTTTTCAAAATTTATTAACTTAATGCTGTATCATATAGTTTGTTCAAAAAGAACTATACAAAGATGGATGCAAAGCGATTATAAATACATACATTTTTTAATATTTCTGAAGAAATCAAACAATTTTCTTGAAGAAAATGAAAATGCATGCTTCTGAAGAAAATTAAATAAAATACAGGTGGAGAAGTCAAATGAACATATTTTATGCTTTCTTCATGCACTAACGTTTCTAAAATTTTGAATATCCAGATTTTTTTAAAATTTGATATCCTCCATATTAACTATATCTCTCTTACTGATATCTTCAGTATTATTATTTAAATTTATTCATTTACTTTATTATCTACTTTCCTTGACCTTACCTTCTATATATATATATATATAGGTACTCTTCTGTTATCGGGACCGGATTCAGAAATCTGTGTATGTATGCATGTGTCTGCGGATGTATGTGTTCATGTTTGCATGTGTATATGTACGTACGTATGTATGTATGCATTGTTCCGTGCGTACGAGTTCGTAACAGATTGAATGCGCAAGTCCGATAAAAAATTAATAAAATTTATTCTTATCACAAGAAATCAAAGATACTTGTACAATATCACACAATATCAGTAATTAGATTTTAAACGCAGTAGTTATATTTTAAACTACTAAAACGTTAAATAGAACGCAATCCAAAGCGCCGAGAAAGCTGATCCGATCTCGCCTCGAATTCACTTCAGTCAACAACAACAACTAAATAGATAATTGAGCTGAGATGTTCTTTGTCTGGCTTTTCATAGCTTTTTAAATCGGCCGCCCGAGAATAGTTCTAGCAATTTCTGCAAAACAAAAAGTGTAGAACTACAGTTACAGCTAATATAGTAGTCAATTACATTTATACAAATTAAATATAAATTACTCAGATAACTTTTATTCAATGTTAAATGCACGTGGTCTTGTATTTTTACTTTTCCGGCCTAGCTTTCTCTTAAACTTTCACACGCGCTGCATTGCACGGGGAAATAAAACAGTTTTAATTATAATGCTGCTAAAAATATCTTAACTGAATGCAAAATTCGTAACATTGCCCCTGTTCGAGATTTGCAAGAACTACCCGTTCTCCTTTCTCGTAATAAACTTAAAATAAATTAACTTTACATATAATATTCCAAAGCCTCATGTTTATTTTCAACTTCCATAGAAACAAACTACAAAAAGGGATCAGATGGTTGCCACTCTTATAATGACAAACTATGAAAAAAAAGTTAACAAGTGAGGCTTGTTTCTAACAATACTCCCACCTTTTGATTGGCGACATATACTTAATCAATCAAAACGTAATATAAAAATACTGTCCACACAAATAGGAAAGCTAAATAGTAAACAAAAAGGAAATTAAGTTCTTAAATTTCTACGCTTAAATAACTCAATTAATTTTAGGTTAGGAATCTAGATAGAATTTTAATTTGTCGTCCACTTCTAGTCACGACAGTCTTAATGCCCTTTGATAAATCATAAGATAACTTATTATTGATAATTTTGAAACTAAATTGTCTTCATCCTACGTCTCAGTTTCATTTGCCTCACCTGACTCCAAAGATGAAGGTATTTCGAGAGAGAATATTCTCTGGATTGGACGAACTAATTCTCCAGACATAGTTTTGACACGAACTACTCGAATGTTACCGTCTTTTCTGGATATAGCTCAATCACCTTTGCTAGAGGCCGTAAAACCTTGGGTTTGTCATCAGACTTGATGATAACTATGTCCCTGATTTTTATCTGTTGAGAAATCGGCACTGTAGATGGACGTTGCACTAGCAGGCCGAGATATTCATTTCTAAATCTCTTTCTCAAGAGCTCTCGTAAATTCTGTAGATGTCCCAGTCTCTTGTTGAAATCAACCTTATCAAGGTGATCCAAGTCAGAAATTCCAAAGACTGGAATTTCACCTAAAAATAAGGACGGTGTCATAGGGATGAGATCATCAGAGTCCTCTGACATATAAGTGAGTGGTCTAACATTCAAAATTGCTTCTCAGTCGCACAGCACACTCATCCATTCTTCATAATTCAGACACGACTCGCGGACTCGAAGTAAAAGCTTCTTAATCATTTGAACAAGTCGTTCCCAAAAGCCACCCCACCATGTTGCTACGAGTAGACTGAACTTCCAGTCGATCTTGTTTGTGGCGGCTTCTATCTCGATAGTGTTCCAATTAACTGACCTCAAGAGATTATTGGATCCGACAAAATTGCTTCCCTTGTCACTATAAATTATCGATGGCCTCCCTCTATGGGCAATAAATTTTCTAAGGCCAAATAAAAATCCTTGAGTTGAAAGGGACAAAATCAGTTCCAAATGACTGCCCTGAAAACAGCGCAGGTGAAAAGTAAAATCCAAGCTTTTTTTTTATCCTTCAAAATTATTGGGCCAGCTAAATCAACTCCAACAATCTCGAAAACACGAGCAGCTCTAACTCTGTTTTCTGGTAGAGTAGCAGGCACAGTCTATGGTCGTTTATTTCCATGTCTCATGCGCCTGACACATGCATATAAAGCTTTTCGAATCATAGCTCTGCTTTTCAGACGTCTCTCTAGTGTGACTGAAGTGGTGACTTCAGTACGTGAATTCCTGCATGAGACAAACATATGTTTATCAATTATCAATTTCTCCACAGTCTTATGATTCTTCGGAAGTAACATCGCATAAATAAAATTTTCATGGTCTTTTCTTTCAGTTAACCTAGACCTGACACGTAAAATACCTTTGTCATCTTTGAACACACTAATTGACTTCAGCTTCTTAATATAATAATCACATGAAAAAGAATCATGTTGAATAATCTTCGCAATAGATTTCTCAGCTCTTGTCAATTCATAAACTTTTAACTCTTCTGCTTCTATTTCTTTTTTCCTCTTTCGGGTATTTCCTATGAATCTGTGTATCCACCTAATCATTCTCAGTATTTTCTTATACTTCGAAAAAATACCCAAAGAATCGAGAAGACATATCGCTAACATTGCTTAACGAAACTATAATTGCTTTCCTTTGATGGCATATCATCTGGGTTTTCTGCACCTGGTACATGGTGCCAGTTTTCATGGATTCTAATTTCTGAAACTCTTATTATTCACAAAGTGCTCCAAACTTCTGTGTTCTTTATCTAGAATATTGGTGTAGAAGAATCGGTCCAGTAATATTCCTTTGAAATTTCGACCTTATGATTCTTCTTGACAAATGAGACTAATCATCGCACTCCAAAAAGACAAGCAAGCAATTCAAGTCGTGGTATACTTGTTTTTTTTTATTCATGCTTTGGCTTCCACTAGAGTCACTTCTTTATTTTGACTTCTCACATGTATTGCACTTGCATACGATCCCTGTGAAACATTGGCAAACATATGAAAACTAAAAGTTTGTCCTTTTGTCAGTGGAAGCAGTCTAGGAATCTTCATGGATGATAACAAGGATAACTCCTTAACCTACTTCAAGAATTTTCTTTTGATATTTTCAGGTAGCTCTGCATCCCAGCTCAGTTTAGTTTGCCAGCTCTTTTGCAAGCATAACTTTGGAAGGAGTGTAAAAGGACAGGTGAAACCTATAGGGTCAAAAACTCCGTGCGCAATTCATAGTACATGCGTCTTGCCACTGTGAGATCAATCAAGTCGATATTAGGGATGACACAATGAATCTTCATGTTTATCCCGCAAAAGACCAAGTACTTTCAATGGTTCGCTAATTGTAAATTTTTCACTGCTCAGTTTTTTTTATTCCCACCCTCTTAAGTCAAACTTAGCACTTGACATGAACTGAGTTGATTTTGCAATAAAATATTCTGCTTCTTGATTCGAATTCACTGAAGTGACACAGTTGTCAACATAGAAGGAATTTTTAAATTTTGTAGCCACATCCTTCAAAGAAGGTTCACATTTGTCCAAATGAGAGTTGATCACTGCTCCTAAAAGAAACAGACTGCATTTTAGTCCGAAGACTATTCTGGAATGGCGAAGTTTTCTTATTTCCTTTTGTTCCGAGGTTTTCCACCACAGGAATCGTAAGAAATCATCATCATTTCTTTGAACAGATATTTGAAGAAAAGCTCTTCTAACATCTGAGATAATTCCTATTTTTTCTTGCCTAAATTCAAGAAGCAAATTAGGTATCAATTCAATTAAATTTTGTCCTTTTGCTAAACAGTCCGTAGGTCAAAGGAAATCCTTTATCTTGTATGATGCATCGAATACAGGTCTTACTGCTGCTGTACAGTAATCTTTGAAGACCGGGTCCGTGGGGAAAATAGTGATTGTTAACTTGTTCCTTTTCTTCTGGTATTGCTTCTATTATTCCAGATTCGAGCCACTCTTTGAACACTGCATTGTATGTTTCAAATTTATCTTTCAACATGAGCTTCTTTGTCATCGAAATCAATAGTTTTTCAGCAACTTCTGTGCTACTTGGTAAAGCTTCTTTATCGTTAATCCAAGGTCAACTGACTTCGTACCGATCGTCCACGCTCTAGTGAAAGTGATCCCACACTGCTTCTTCTAATTCTGAATCAGTTTTATTTTCTTCAGCATCTGCAATTCCCAGTCTAGCTTCCAGAAATTTTCTATGTCACTGCTGTGAATAAACATGTACGTTATGGTTAATGACACGGACAAGGAGTTTCTTTCTAAAACGTTGTCATTTATCTTGGCATGATTGTCCATCCAATTAGTGATTCCACAGCAATCAGCCCATTTTATAATTTCTGAGTTCTTCCGGTTAACAGTTCACTTGCGACGTCAGCTCCAATAAGAACTTCTATTTTCAAATCCCTTCTGCTTTCTGGATATTTCTCTGCTTTAGTTCTTCTATCCATGGTCCTGGCTGTAGACTGACTACTGGTCCACAAATCTTTGACTGTTCCAACAAATTTAGTCGTCTAGAAAAATCACCTTTTAGGCTTCTAACGTTCACTTCGTTGCATTTGAGAATTTCGCTCCTTGTAGTTACTCTTCCAAAAAGTGCATGAATTAAAGATTCAGATCCAATTGGATAGCACCCTATGTCTACAGCAGTCTCCTTTAATATATATGAACGTTGCGATCCTGTGTCGATAAGTGCCCTTACTGTCTTCTGCTTTTTGTTTGCGTCTATATTAAATAAGTGTTTGAAGAAACACTTTACCAGAAATTAGGGCAAGTGATACGTTTTGTGTTTCCTCTTCTTCATTCTTTTCAACACCATTGCTCTTTTGATTGGTGAGCAAATCCGGACACATGACACCCAATGTCGTTTCGAGCATATCAAACATCGTACATTTGTCTTGCATTGCTTGGCCCTCTGTCCAATTTTGATGCAGAAGAAGCAACTCTTCTTTTTCTTAATTTCATCAATCTTTTGATGCAGAGTCATCTTCTGAGCAACAAAGCGATCTCGACTTTCATGATTTTTCTCACAAAATATGCAAGAATTCCTTTCACCATAATTGGTTCCTTTATTATGGCCTGAGAATAAATCATTCGTTGTAGACACGAAATGTTAACCCTGGTACATTTTATCTCTTCTACTTTCTTTCTTTGCATCTGAATCAATGAATTTAAATCCAGCTTTCGCCAAAGAAATTCTCTGCTCTTCTTCCACTTCATTCTTTAAAAACAATAATAATTATTTCAATTTCTCAGAACGAGAATTTTCTGCTGTAATTATTGATGTATAATTTCTAAGCTAAACTCGTAAAATTTCCTCGGAAAGGCAATATTCCACGAGCGGAAACAGCATTGCAGCGTATTTGTCGTTTGTCATTTCTATCGACTCCAACGAACGTTAATACGACTGTAACGTATAATACAATTCTGATATACTGCAATTTCCCCTTTGATCAGAAACATTTTTAATAATGAGGTCTAATAATTCCCGAATATAGAATTCTACCAACAATTCTTCCCTGCCGACCTTATTTATTAAGCTTTCTACAACCTTTTCGTAATTTTCGGCAGTTGGAGGGAAGCTATTTACAATATCACGCGGTCTCGTACCTGGTACGGTGGCTTGAACGAGATAATGCATCTTGTCCTCGTTTTGAATTTCTCTGTTTTCATGTATTCGCAAAATTGTCCCCAAAACGGTAACTAATCTTTAATATCGCGACCGAATTGTTTTAACTCTATTTTAGGTAATTTCAATTTCCGTTTGTTCGAATTCGGCGGCACACTGCCAATAGATTGTGTCGTTCGGCGAATGAAAAACAAATTCCGTTTCTACTCGTATTAAATCTAATTTTTCTTTGTATTCTCCAACTTTTGCCCCTTCACTTTCAAACTGATCATTTGAAGAAAATTCTGCATTAAATATTTGAATATCAAATGCATTAAGTTCAACAGATAAACGCTCTAAAGTAACAAGTTTCGTTTTCACAGATTTTTCGTCAGGAATTTTCTTTTCTAATTCCTGCAGAAATGCATTAATTGTTTTCGTAAATGGCGCTCTGACAGGTTTTTCGTTTCCCAATTAACGATTCCATTTCAATAAAATAAATTCAATCAAATCAAATAAAATTAAATTCGATAAAACCAATAACATTACCTTGGATTCTTTTACCGATCACGTCCATCGTCAGTAATTCGAGATTTGCAAGAACTAACCGTTCTGCTTTCTCCTAATAAAGTTAAAATAAAATGAATTTACATATATTATTCCAAAGCGTCATGTTTATTTTCAAAGTCCATAGAACATCAACAAACTACAAAAAGGGATCAGATGGTTCTTACTTTTATAATGACAAACCATGAAAAAAAAAAGATAACAACTGAGGCTTGTTTCTAACAGCCCCCTTCCCAAGGACTGCACGTCCCGGGCAGTGCAATCCATGGACAGGAAGCCAGACGTACACCTAAGGTATCAATGTAATAAAAAACATTACATTGCAATAACAAACAACATGAACAACAATTGCAATAAGTAACTTAACACTAATCATATACTATCAAATCCTAAATACAAATCAAATCAAACACAAATTTAGAAACAAAAATGACCATCTTGTACTATTTACATTATATACGCTACACTGACCTACTGAGTAACTTCCGACCTGAGTTAGCCTTGAAGCAACTAACGAAATAAATTACCCAGAGGTGGGACCATCTTACTATCTGCCAGCCACAACCTCAGGTCAGGGCCAGAGCAAATCACTCGGGTATTTATTGTCAAAGTTAAAATTACGGAGGTTACAATTATACAATAATTACAAGTTGATTAGGTACATAACATACGTTGAAGAGTACGTCTAATGTGATATACAGAAGTTTTACAAAAGCGTAGTGACATGACAGTCATCAGCTGCCGTCTATAAAGGCAAACATTGGAACACCACATAAAATAATTTTACATTATACATTATAATTTTACATTTTACAATAAAAATGGCAGGAGAGTCTCAATTTAAAAAAAATAGTAACAATTATACTACCAGTTGTTACATCTGAATGAATACATTGATTGGGTATGCTAAATATGAAGATATATAAACAAAGAATCGAAAGTACCAAATATGAAATAGTAAAATTCTGTCTTTCAACAAGGTTGACCGATTTACAACAAAACTTGTCAGCGAAACAGAGCATGTACTATGCACTACAAACAATAACATTCAAAACATTAAAACTAAAACTAATACATTAATCAAGGAATTAAAAGTACTTAGAAAATGCATGCTACTGAGATACAACAAAATCTGTCTGCCAGTTAGAGCATGTACCTTGCATTATAAACTACATGTATCACAAACAGGTGCATACATACAGATTAAAACTGAAGCTAAACGAATTACATTTTACAAGCAGACGACCGATTGGAAAACAAACCAGGCACCTGTCACGAAAATTTATATAAGTACTTAGTTAAGGGCAAGTTATGAATGTGGAAACATTGCTAAAGGGATACATTTGTTAGAAGAATAAGTGCTGAGATAGGGCACGTTACAAATGCGAGGATATATTGTTGTGAAGATGCATTTGTCACAGTGGCAGCAAATGTCAAATTAACCTAAAATGTAACAAACTGTACAAAACACCATTATTAGAAAAACAACTAGTAGAGCACAGAATTCATATACTACAAATAAATACACAAATAAAAGCATAAAAACTATAAAAAATACATTTTACATTTTATAAAAAAACATTATAACATAAGCATGAGAGTCTGAATTTTAGAAAGAAAATTAAAACAGTTAAACAACAATTATGATTTGTACATTCTGCTTCACAACTGCATTTGATTTCATTAGGGTTTAAAATAGACGTGATACATTTGAGTCCATGTGGACCTGTACTGTTACTATTTCAAGTTTAGGTATTTATGTTAAGCTAGCTGCAGAAGTGAGAGTACATATTGCATTTGACAAGTTAATGATACATTAGTCAGAAGAATAAGTGCTTAGATAGGCCATGTTAGGAATGCGAGGATACGTTGTTGTGATGACACATTTGTCACAATGGAAGCAAATGACAAATTATACGATAATGCAACAAACTGTACAAAACACCAAGATTAGAAATACAACTAGTTAAAACACAGAATTCGTACACTACATATAATTACACATATGAAGAAGCATAAAAAAATACCAAAAATACTTTTTACATATTGTATTAAACATTTTAAAAAGGCATAAGGGTTTCGGTTTAAAAAAGGATTTCATATCAGTAGACAACAATTAGGATTTGTTCATTCTCCTTCACGGTTGCGTTTGATTTCATTAAGGTTTAACTTAAGCGTGGTACATGACTCGTGTAGACCTGTACTGTAACAGTTACAAGTTAATATACTTACTGAGCTGGTTGCAAAAGTGAGAGTACATAGGTTAGGACATAGATGCAATATACAGTCATTAGAATTATAATAGAGATGTAAACAATGTTCTGCCATTCAATAACGTTTAGATATACCAGTACAAAAGATAGAATAAACAAACCGAATTACAAGAAATATATCCTCCATTCAGGAAATATACTATGCACTACAAACTGAAGCATTCAAAAAATTAATACTGTAACTGTATATATTACATTCGACAGGTAAAGAACCAATTGTGACTCTTGCCAGACGCCTGTCACATAACATTTAAACTTGGATAATGCATGTTACATATGAGTGGGTACAGTGATTGAGGAAACATATGTCATAAAATGATTATACTTGGATAAAACATGTTATATAAATGAGGATACATAAGCGAGCAATCAAAAATACCAAAGATGAAATGTTAACAATTTTCTTCCGTTCAATGAAGTAGACAGATTTACAACAATCTTGTCTCACTGCAAACAAATACATACAAAAACATTAAAACTGAAACTAAACATGAAACAATTGACAGGCAAACAACCAAATGGAAATCGTTCCATGCACCAGTCACATAAAACCAAAACAGTACTTAGGTAAGGCATGTAACATATGTGAGGATACTTTGCTATCAGGATACATTTGTCATAAAAGTAAATTAGTACTTGGATAAGGCATATTACCAATATACAACATAACCTTAAAAATTCCATAGAGGAAAACAAAACATGAAAACTATAATATTAAAAAGTATACTATTATGCACAATTCGATGCAACACCCCAGCTCTGACTCCTATAAAATATTCTTATTTTGCGAAAGTGGAAGTCTGTAACTGAGCTCTACATTGTGCCAGTGTTCTCTGCAGCTGAAACAAACCTGTTCGGTTGGTTAAAAGTTTTTCAAGCCACTGAGGCCCCAGTATTCTTTTAATGGTCTATGCAAAAGTTTCTGCTTGAAAACTGGACAATCAAAAACATAATGTTCGGGATCAGCTGATCCACCATAGCTACAACGATCATCTACACTTGGCCCAAATCTGAAAAGATAGGCCATGAAGAGACCATGTCCCGTTAGAAACCATGTTAAAGCCGAATTGACAGCATATAGTTTGGTCGAAACTTTAGGTATGAATTTTTGGACTCGTCTTCCGCTTAGTCCATTGGACCATTGCTTTTGCCATTTGCTCTGCAACAAGTTCCAAGTGCAGTTTTCAAGTATGATTGTGGTAAGGGAAGTGCCTGCTCTGTGCGCTCCTGTGTAAGGGCAGCCTCTTTCGCTATTCGATCCGCTAATTCGTTTCATTACACAGTACGTACTATGGCTATAGTAAGGAGCTAACCTGTCGTAATGAATGACTTTAAGCTTAGGTGACTTACGGATGCGAACCACGGCGTCGTTCAGCCTGTTTATGACTGTGTATGACTCGACCTTTTCGTCGAGTCGGATTCCACAGCAGTCTCCTTCGTTGAATCGATGCTCAGTAGCTCTCGTGTCGTACCTGGTCTTCATTTTTTTAGTCGCCGATATGACTCGCTCTCGTGCAAAATTGTGCATCACTTCAAAGCGGGTCTGCAGATCTTGGGTGTATTCCTCGAAGGATGAAGGCGGATCCGGAGGATAATCAAGCAAGAGATCGCAATGTAGACGAAGATCACGACCGAAGAGCATCTGAGATGGGGAATAGCCGGTGGTGTCGTGCACAACACTGCGGTAACCCAGTAAAACAGTGGTAATTTCTTATCCCAGTCGTGTTGGTTTCTGGAAACATCCAATGAAAGGTTATTAAAGATGTTTCGATTCAACCTCCCTATCATGCCGTCCGACTGGGAATCTAAGGACGTCACTTGGGTTTTGTCAATGCCGAGCGGCTTGCAGAGTTCTTTGATTACAGCCGAGGTAAAATTCCGTTCTTGACCAGAATGTAACTGAAGAGGCACTACGAACCTGGAAATCCAGTGCTGTATCATCATCTTTGCTACTGTGAGAGCCTCTTCATCAGGAATAGGATACGCTTCAGGCCACTTGGTGAAGTAATCAATGACAACGAGGATGTATTTGTTTTAGTTTTAAATTACTAAATTCAAACCAGTTTCGTTTTTGAACAAAATTAAAATAAAAATTATTTAAAAAAATTCAAAAATATTAATTTTTAATTTTTTAAAATTTAATTTCATTTTTAGTTTTTCACAAAATTTAAACAATTCATTCCAGTAATTAAATTTGCTAATTTTATCACTGCATTTTACATTCTAGACCATTTTGTTTTTTCAATTTTGTTGACGAATGTTTTCAGCTAACATGGATCTCGAATTCTTATTTTCCATTTTTAGCAAACTACCGTCCTACTAATCACTTCGATTCGATACCTCTCGCCAATTTTTTTTCTTCCCAGCCACGTGGAAGGAGCATACTAAATTGAAGAAACAGCACAGATTTTTAATTCCTTTTTCATTTTCCATTAAATTTCTTATTTAATCAGCTAAATTTATTATTAAATTCATTATTTTTCCTAGTTTTAGGTCTTTGGAGTATTTCCTTTTTTAGGCTATAGCCTTCCATTCTCAGAAAAAGTATAAGCGTCGTTTCCTTGGGTTTTACCTTGAAAATTTAATTGCCGTTGTTTCGTAGCAGTTTTTTTGCAGTTTTGTAACTTCTTTACGTTTTGAATATTTTGAAAAATATTAATGTAGATTTTTCATTGAATTCAATCAATGTGATATGGATGCATTCTGAGTGCTTGTTTCATTTTTTCATAATCTCGAGGAAGAAGAAAAGGGAATTCTGATTTGAGAAGAAATTCTGGTTACAATTTATAAAATGAATTCTTTTCTATAATTTTAAGCCATTGTTTGTTGAAGTATTTCACGATCTAAGCTAATAGCTACTCTTATTTTTTTCTTTTCTTGTTCTTTCCTTTTTACTTCCTTGTACGAAGTAAAAAGGAAGTACTGTAATCGCGAAACATTTCGGGTACCAAACGAAAATATCTATTTTGACCGCTATCGAATGCAATTTAACTATGTTTTTGAGCCTAATATTTGGTTATGAGAGCGGCCATAATTGTTTACATTTGAAACTTGACAGAATAATGGATTTGTTCCCAATCTAGAGAAACTAAGCTTCCGAACAAGAAAGTAACGTCTTTTTTTATTATTCCGAATTAAATTATGCTTGATTCATTCTGGAATTCTCATTTAAGTTAGATCATTTTTGCGTACAAGTTGTAATTTTAATCGTCAAAAATGTTTTTTTAATTGTTTTAACTGTACTTGGTGTTTTATGTTTTTCTATATGTTTCAATTTTTAATGAAAATATTTTTAATTTTTATGTATTTTTGCCTTACCGCGAAGTGAGAACTGAATTAATTAATAACGCTTGCGCATTATATAAGCGGCGCTGAATGGTCTGTGCAAAACAGTTTCATTGTTACTTGTTTAATTTCTTTTATACATCGTTTTAGGTTTATTATAGTATCTGAATAGAACTTGTGGTAATTCTTCAGATGTTATAATTTATACGCGCTCTGAGTTATAAAATGAATAAGATGTAACGCTGTTAAGTGAACCTAGCACCGAAGTGTGACTACCAAAGCCACACTCCGGCGCTATATAAATAAAGCGAACTTTAAAGAAAGCATTTATTCTATTTATGGTTTATGCGCTATCGACGAAGGAGATTTAATTCAAAATTCGTTAATTGTTAATTCAATATGTTTAAATGAAACGCAGAACAATTGCGTGTAATTTAATATTCCGTAGAAGGAAATCATGTGGTGTACACATCAGATATTTTTAAGAATTTCATTTCTGACAGATTTTTGACAGTTTTGAAAAATATTGATTTAGCTTGCTGCTTTTTATTTGGCCAACTGCTTGTTTAGTTTCCAGAATTATTGTTTTGACTTATTTACGTTTTGTATAGTATTTTGACGTCTGTTTTGACGACTTTTTTTTAAACATTAATTTTTTAAAACATTTTATACTTTATTTTATACACTTTCTGTTTGTATTCTGTAAAAAATTTTGACGGTCTTAAATTCTTAAATTATTTATTAGTTCAGTTATTTGTTTTCTTGTATTATTTTAAAATATTTTGGGTAAATATTAGCTATTTCAATTAACCCTGATTTATTGAACGTGATACGGTCATCAATGAATCTAAAAGTAAAATTAAATTTTTCATAAAACTGAACTCTTGTACAAAACAAATAAATATTGAATTATTGTTGCTCATGGGATTTCTATTAATCTGCAGCAATATGTTATAAAATACGAAATATAATATAATATATAATAAATAAAATAATATTTAATAAAATTACGAAAACGTTAACACTGTACGCAAATTGTGCCCACGAAAGCCCTTAAGCAGTCTTTATTTCAGGGCCCACCAGCGGCCGAGCGGTAAAGACGCTGAACACTGGTAATTCAGTCCGAGGTTCGAATCCCGCGAACGGGCTGGCTGCATGGGCGTTTTCATGGTTTTCCCCATGTGTAACGTGTATACGAGCCAGTTACCCTTAGAAAATCCTCCACGAAGGCATCTCTCCCTTTAGGCAGATAGCCCTCGTGTGCTTGCCATAATTGAATAACCTATAACCTAATAACCTTTATTTCCGAAATAGTTGGTCGTAGACATATACTTCCAGTTATGAAACGATTTAAATGACACAAAGATTCACGTTTTCGTCATTTTCAAATTTAAGGAAGTCACTTTTATAAAAATTACTAAAACTAAGTATATGCACGTTCCCCCGATCCCTATATTTACATTTAGGAAACTTTTGTACTCGTTACAAAAAAGAAAATACAGAAAGTCTAACAACCACACGACAAAAATTTATTGATATATTTAATTTCAAAATTTCAGCCTTTTGACGTCATATTCAGTTTATATTGAAAGTTCAGTTAATAAATAAATTAGAATAATTCGGGATTCATTTCCTCTTTGAATTCCGGCCTTTGATATTGTTTTATCATATAATAGTGTCTAATTTATAATTTTGATTTATTTGGTAAGTCGAAAGTATTTTTGTATAAAACATTGCCAGGACTGAGTGTTCTGTGCATATGTTTTACAAACATTGTGAAGTAACTTACTAAAGTCCTGCTCTGGAACAGGGAGCTGAAAATGAGCTTTGTTCTGATGTAGATACTGTGCTGGAGAATTACTTCACTTGAAAAATCCTCTTTTATTAAATCACTATTATTTACACACTTTCCAACTCGGGAGGGATACAGAAAGTAAAAGACCACACTTGGGCCTAACTTAACAATCAAATAAATTTATACTAAAACTAAAATAGAAAGCTAATTAAACTTTGCTCACAGAGCAATTCGCGGAGTTTGGCCTCTAACTAACTGGTGCGTAGCAAGAAATACTAATACTACTAATACTAAATTTTAGCTGCTAGCTGGTCAGGCGAACGTCGAACAGAATGACCGTGATCTGAGACTAAAAGCTCTCTCACACTAAGAGGTTTCTACCTCTGGTTTAAATAGTACTTGGCTGTACTTCAAATTAGCATAAGCTGAAAACGCGCGGCTTCTTCTGACGGGAAGTTGAAACAGAGAAGAGATAGAAAGATTTAAATTAAAATAAAACTTTGTTAGTTTAACTAAAACCTTACAACATTTATAACTTTTCAAAGTCTAAAAACACGTTATTAGCATTTTCATGATGTTCTATTACTTCAGAATCATAATGTAGGAATCGTAAAAAAATTCATTAAACTACAAATATTAAAATGTTTAATTAACGCAAGTCGTATTACGATTTGGTTGCGATCCAATACCGAAACCTCCTTCTGGAACATGAATTCTATAGGATTCTGTTAACAAGGCATTTATTTCGCAATTTGAAAAAAAAATGGATATTGTTTAACACCTTTCATTATGATCTGAATGGAAGTGCTCGTCACATAATCTCATAACATCAGAAGTCTTTTTCTACGCAGCTGTTTTATTTTTAAATACGTAAACATGCAAACATTTCTTTCTTCTGCTTCTGTACGGCTCCTGAATATGATGCCGGACGTATCGAATATCACAGTCAGCTTTTGTCAAATTGGAGTCAAACGTGGACCGGCTGAATATATTGTTGCGTGCGTATGGGTTCGTAATACATTGTATGCATAAGTCCGATAATAGGTTAATAAAAATTTATTTTTATCAAAAGAAATATTTCAGAGATTTGGAATTTTCCACAAGAATATTCATGTTCACAGTATCACACATTATAATCAGTAGTTACATTTTAGACTACTAAGAACTTTAAACAAAACGCAATAGAAAGAGCATCTAAAGAGAAAGCTAACTCGGACATCTCAGTTACACCGGAAGTAACAACTCGCAATAACAATAAATAAGCTACTGAATTCAGATGCTCTCTGCCCGGCCTTTTATAGTTTTCAACTGCCCGCGAGATATTTATAGTACTTTTTGCTTCTCGGAAATACAGGAAAGCAATACGTGGTGGGAATTACGGTTATAGCTAACATAGTCGTCAATTACAATTATTTAATTTCAGTACAAATAAAATTTGTCTCGCGCTACATTACATAGAAAAATACAATAATTTTAATTATAATTGTACTAAAATTACCTATCTAAATACAAAATTCGTAATATTGCCCCCTTCCCAAGTACTGCAAGTCCCGGGCAGTATAATCCGTATACAGGAAACTATACTTATAACTGAAGCATCAATGTAATAACAAACATTACAATACAGTAACAACAACAGTAACAAACAACATAAACAACAATTGCAATAAGTAACTTAAAAAATCAAATATTAAATCAATAAATGAGTGCACGGATTTACAAATGTTCAGCCTGTTTAGGACTGTGTAAAGATCATCCCAAGATGACTGTAGTTTAGGAGAGAGACCTTTACGTCGAATCTGAGTCCACAACCACACCTTGTCTCCTTCTTTGAATCGGTGTCCTGTAGCTTTCGTGTCGTATCGTGTCTTCATCATCTCCGTCGCCAAGCTGAAACGCTCTCGTGCAGAACTGGGCATCACTTCAAACCGCGCCTGGAGATCTTGAATGTACTCCTCCTCAGGGTATGAAGCTCCATCCAGAGGGCGACCAAACATGAGATGGCAAGGCAAACAAAGTTCGCGACCGAAGAGCATCTGGGAAGAGGAATAGTCGGTATTTCGTGGACAGCACTGCCATAAGCCAGTAAAAACGTAACTTGATGTAACTTGGTATTCCAGTTCTGTTGGTTTCTGGAAACCACCCACGAGAGGTTATTAAAAATAATTCGATTAGTCCTCTCCACCATGCTTTCTGACAGAGGATGTAAAGGTGCCGACTTTTGTGAATGTTGACTAGCTTGCAAAGAGCAGATGCTAAATGTTTTCCTTAATCAGAATGTAACTAAAGAGGCACTCTGAACCTGGACATCCAATGCTGTAACATTACCTCTGCTATATGACAGTCTCTTGATCAAGCGTAGGACACGCCTCAGGCCACTTGGTGAAGTAATCAATGACAACGAGGATGTATTTATTGCTATCAACAGTCGGTAGCAGAGGTCACAGGATGTTAAAGGCGATACGTACCAAAGGCGTTCCTATGTTGTAACGTTGTGTCTTGCCTCGGCTGCGTTTCTTCGGTCCTTACCAACCCGCACAGGGCTCAAACGATTAGCGACACTTTTGCACGTCATCCTCTGCATTACTTCAGTACACACGTTCTCAAACTCTCTGCAAAGTCTTCATTAGTCGGAAGTGGCCTCCTGTAGGGCTGCTATGTAGTTCTTTAAGGACGTCCGGGATCCGAGATCTTGGAAGTATCAGCGGCCATCGAAGAGCCTTTTGAACATCCGATTCAAATTTCCGATATAAGACGCCGTTTCGAACATGGAGTGAGCCGCAGAGAGCCAAATATTATTTTGACGTAAGATTATAGATCGAAATTTCCTGCCAGGTAGGTTTCCTGTTTGAAGACTCCGTCAAGTCATTTGTGTGTTTAACGTCGCCGTCTTCCAGCGTGTCTTTCCTGACTTCGTCATCATTGCGCGGTTCTCGATCAGCTGACGTTGAAGTTGTAATTTATCGTACTACTGGATTCAGGAGCTCGTATTTCGCTTCGATCCTGAAACAATACCGTCAGCTTTATAGGCAGGGTTTTCTAGACAGGTCGACGGCATTTCCATGTAATGATCCTTTGCAGTGACGGATAGTGTTGACATATTCCTGGAGTTTCTGGTTCCACCTGGTTATTTGGGCCTTGAGGATTCTTGAAATCTAATAGAAAGGCCAAAGATGCAGGATCTGTTCGGAGGAGGAAATTTCTACTGTAGAGATAATGATGGAAATGTTCAATGGCTTTAACTATGGCGAGCAACACTTTTCGAGTGATACTGTAATTACTCTCCGGCTTAGAAAGGTACTTGGTCCAGTAGCCCACGACACGTTCTTGGCCGTTTATTTCTTGGAACCAAACAGCACCGACGCTTTCATTACTCGCATGCGTGTCGAAAATAAATGTCGTGCTGGTGATACATCAGGATTGGAGCAGATATTAAAGTTTCTTTCAAATTGTTAAGTGCATCCTCACATTCTTATGTCCACAAAAGCTGTTGCTTGCTTTCAACTTGTGAAGCGGTCTTTCGAAAGCAGAAAATTCCTTCCGAATCTTCTATAGCAAGTACAAAGCTCTAGGAGGCTTTTCAAATGATGGACATTTTCGGGGCGTCTCCAGTCTTTAAATGCGGACACGTTTCAGAATCCGTACTCATACCTTCAGCAGAAACTACATGTCCGTGGTAAGTCACTTCAAGTATGAATAATTTACACTTTCGATTGGATTCTTTCAGCTTCTGAAGCACATTTCTAAGGTTTTCAAAATGATAATCAGAACTCTTCCCCACGATGATGATGTCATCCAAGTATATCAGACAGGCTTCGTAAGAAAGACCTCTCAACGTGGTCTCTATGAGGCGTTGGAATGTCGTTGGGGGATTACAGTCCATACGGCTACACACTGAACTGCCAAAATCCTTATCCGTTAGTAAATGCTGTTTTTTCTCTGTCATCAGGATGTATCTCTATCTTCCAATACCCACAGTTTAAATCAAGTGTGGAAAACCATTTTCTACCCGAAAGAGTCTCCAGGTTGTTGTCAGTTCTAGGAAGAGGGTAGCTGTCATTCTTCGTAACGTCATTCAACCGGCTGGAGTCAACGCAAAATCTAGTTGAACTGTTTTCTTTGTGGCCAGGACGATGGGAGCTGCCCACGGACTTGCTGAAGGCTGGATGACAGCGCTTTCGTATATTGTGTAGCGAAATTAAGTTAATTAAGAAATTATTGAGTAATCAAAATTTAATCTTTCTTATTTCAATATTCTGCTACACAACGTGTGTTTCACTTAATATCTGTGTAGTTTTGTTTCATCTTAATTGGGGTTTTCATACTTAAGTTTCTACAGTCTTAGCTTTCGTCATTCGCGAAACTTGTGAACGGCAGACAATGGAACTTTGTGTATTTTCCACGTAACATTTTAATTTAAAAATAGCAAATTGGTGTTCACATATTTATGATTTATAGTGCTAGAAGCAGAAAAATTTGATCTTCAATTTGAGACCACTTTCGAATCAATTGTTAAATTAGTTTTTGAGTTTTGGCAATTTATTTGATTAATTTTCCTACTTTCGAGGGATGGGGGATGAAATTTTTCGGAGTTTCACTTCTTAGTTGCTTCTTTCCCACTGATAAGAACATTTCTGGCGAGGAAGTTATATGTTTACCACATTCCACTGTCTGCAGTTGTTAGTTCGGCGATTCTTTTGGTGATTATAGATTTAATGGTTGAAATGACCAGGAGATTCCCATCATATGTGATTAGCTTCAGAGAGGGACGGCCAGGCATGGGGTAAGATTTAAAACCCTCAGAATTGCTTCGTTCTGTCGTTATACACTTCTTTATGGTGGCAACATCTAACGATGGCTGCAGAAACCCTATCATCAATTAGCTATTGGAGGACAGAAAGTTTTCTTTCGATTCGTTTCTCCCCAGCAAAAACTCTGTCTTCTGTTTGTTCTTTTACAGAAAAGCTACTTCTTCAGTGTGTCCAATTTTATTTTCAACAGCCTCAGTTCTGCTTTCCGTAGCCTCAGATTTGTTTTCTCTTATACAAATAATTTCTGTTTTCATTTGCTCTTGACTTGCTTCAATCTTTTCTTGAACCGGATTCATCTCTTCTTTAAAGGATTCTTGACCAGCTCCCATAGTTTTTTAATGGATTCTTGGGCTGGTCTCATCTCTTCATGGCCCATGTAATTTCTTCTTTCACGGTGTTGACGGCCCCTTCTATTTTTTCTCGGAATGCAGCACAGTCAGTCTGAGATGTCTTAATTGTTCTCCCATCGCTGTTATCATTGGCATTCAGTCTCACTCCTGACACGAAAAGGTGTTGCGTGCGTACCGGTCTTAATAGATTGAATGCAAAAGTCCGATAATAGGTTAATAAAATTTATTTTTATCCAAAGAAAAGTTTCAGAACTCCAAGTTTCCACAGAAATATTTGTGCAAGTGTTTACAGTATCACACGGCATAATCAGCAGTTGCACTTCACACTACTAAGATTGTTAGACTCAACGCAATACAAACAGCATTTAAAGAGAAAGCTAACTCGGATATCTTAGCTCACGTGGAAGTAACAACTCGCAACAAGAATAACTAAGCAACTGAACTCAGTTGCCTCTCTCCGGCTTTTTGAATTTTTGAACCGGGCTGTGAGATATTTCTAGTACTTTCTGCTTCTCGAAATTACTGGAAAGTAATATTGAAGATACGATTACAGTTACAGCTAACATAGTTGTCAATTAAATTGTCATAGTTAACAAAGTTTTCACATATTAAATTTTAATACAGATTACCGAAATACCCATTTACTCTACGTTAAATGCCCGGGCCCCTGTATTCTTACTTTTCCGGCATAACTTTCTGTTAAGATTTGTTCGCGCTACATTACCCAGAAAAAATACAACAATTTTAATTAGAATTATACTAAAATTACCTAAGTACAAATTTCCTAACAACGTCAAGAAGTTAGATCTCGCATTTTATATAAAACTGATTTCATTTAAAAAACAATTTCTACCTTTTACCAATTTCTTTCTACTTACGTTTAAAAAATTTAACTTCTCTAGTTAAAAATTAACTTGCCAAGTTAGAAATTCGATATCAAAGAAAGTAACAAACCTTTTTTAAAATGAAATGAAGAACGTTGTACACTCCTACAACTATGATCAAAGGAACTGCTATAAAACTTGCCATCCGATAACATCTCAACTCTTCTGTCGGTGACACTGACTACATCAAACGTCGTTTCTCCCAAACTTGGCCCCTTTTTCCCATTTATGGTGTTGTTATGCTATCATTAACTTTGAAAAAGCTAAATTAAAAGTTATATTCTTATTTACACACTTAAATGAAAAAGCGTCTAAACAAACACGTGACCTGCAAGTTTTACCTTCTTTCACGAAATAAAGGAAGTATTGTTATAATGAAAAATTCCGGGAATCATATTTCAGCGAAAATATCTATTTTGACCCCTATCGAATGCAATTAAACGATTGATTGTAAACGACATCTGTACGTAAGCACTGCATGAAGGAATCTTTTTCCTCAAACTAATTATAAAACTGATTTAAAATGTATTCAGAAGAAATGTTTTCATAGAGTCTGCACGTACGTACGTATGTATGTATCTCGCATAACTCAAAAACGAGTAGCCTGAAATTTTGTATATAGGACTTCTATAATATGTAGGTGTGCACCTTCCTTTTTAGTTACATTTGCAGTTTAACATGGAAGTTAAATAATTTAAATTCCAAAGAATTGTATGAAGAAATCATGTAACTGCATGTAATATTAAGATAATGAATATTTTGAAAATTTGTGGATGTACGGTCACTGTTTTTTGATATCATCATCACACTGCAGAAGGTAGGGGAAAATAACCGATTTGGGCTTTCTTTTTTTGTGTGTATACTTTTTTAAATTTCATTGGTGAGAGGCCTTCATTTCATTTTCTATCGAATTATCTGCAAAACTGGTTTGGAGCTGGGCATAACATTTTTCTTTCATTGGTGTCCAAAGCCTCTGGCTACATGT
Organism: Stegodyphus mimosarum; assembly: GCA_000611955.2. Lineage (NCBI taxonomy): Eukaryota > Metazoa > Arthropoda > Arachnida > Araneae > Eresidae > Stegodyphus > Stegodyphus mimosarum. The sequence continues at coordinate 40,086 of KK122160.1, forward strand.
CTCCTCCAGTGATTAATCATCATGAAACACTTTTAGTCCCATGATCATTATTCATAAAGTCATTGAGAGTGCTATACGCCCATACAAAATGCTAAGAAAAAAGTCCAGTCTTCAATTACATATGTGTGTAAAGCACAGTAAAATGATTTATGGCCAATACTCGTTATAGACACTGTTCATTTGCAACAATCAGTTCATCAAGTCCCCAACTGATAAGAGTATATTAAATTTCATTTTTGTTCTAGAAACTACTCCTTCTCACATCCACTTTCTTTAGAATGCAAAAGATGATTATAAGCTTCAACCGTAATGCACTTAATGTTTATTTAACAAATTAATGTAATATGCTGATGGGAAATGAAAACCCTATCACCAAGAAGAAATCAGTTTAGAGAAATGAAATATATGCAAAGCATTTTTCAAGGTAACATATTTATTTGATTAATGTTTCAAATTAAGAGGTTAACGTATGCGCGACAACAGCCATTTTCAATGTGAAATAGTGGTGCATTAATAATCATTATAGTAACCATGATGTTGAATGCAGACGCTCATGCATTGTTTCGTACAGGTGCCGTATGTCATTTTGTGCGTCAAGTTAGATGCCTGTTTCATTTGATCAGTCAAATCAGCAACGGTCCGTGCTGGTTGTGGATGACGTTGGATTTGTGGTTCAGTCATGTTCCATACATACTCGATCGGAGAAGATCGAGTGATCTCGCAGGCCAAGGCAACAAGTTAACACTCTGTACAGCACGTTGGGAGACAGTTGGCGACGATCTTTATCCATTTTGAAAATGCCCCATGGATCATTATTCAAAAACGGCATCACAATTGGTGGAATCACCAGTCTGACGGAGAAATTCGCTGTCAAGATGTGTAGGTTCACAATGATTCTGCTTTCGGCTCCTGGTAGGTGCAATATACACTGGTGTGCAAAAATTAAGGACGAAGTCGAAAAATTAGCATATCATCTGAACGAAGAGGCAGAGCGGACAGAAAGACCAATCAGGAGATTAAGTAAGGTGATGTACGGTAGCACATGCGCAGATATGCAGGTAGACGTAATGGGGGAGTGTCTGAGTAGTATAAAGCATGTTGTCGGTGTAAGATCAGTATTTCTGGCAAAGAGATTGCACGCCGTATAGCAGTTAAAATCACACCGAGTTGCTGCCTCAGCGAGAAATGGCGAATAATCAATCTGTTAGACGACATCTGGATGCTTTTACCCGAGGTCGAATCATTGGGAAGTTGGAGGAAGGCCGCAGTGTGACAAGTGTGGCTGCAGAGTTCGGAATTGCTCACAGCATCGTTTCACGACTTTGGAGACAATTTCAAACTACAGGAACAGCTATCCGGGGGTTTAGTAGTGGTCGTCCACGAGGAACCACACCCGCAGATGACCGGTATATTGCCTTACAGGCCAGAAGAAACAGGCGGCAGACAGCGGGAGAAATCGCTAGACACACGACACAGGCGACTGGACGACCGATATCGCGTTTTACCGTGGCCAGAAGACTGCACGGTGGTGGTCTGTTTGCACGACGCCCTGTACGGTGTGTACCTCTAACGCCTGCCCATCGGAGAAGGCGTTCTCTGTGGTGCCGGGAACACCGGAATTGGAGAGACAATGAATGGGGACGAGTACTCTTTACAGATGAGAGCAGATTTAGTCTGAGTTGCGATTCTAGACACATACACATCTGGACAGAGCGGGGAACACGCAATAACCCCTTCAACATCATCAAAAGGGACTGTTTTGGAGGTCGCGGAGTTCTCGTTCGAGCAGACATAATGCTTGGTAGCCGGACCGACCTTCATATCTCCCAAGGAGGTTCGTCACCTGGGACTGCTATTGTAACGAGGTTCTTCTTCCTTACATGCGTCTTTTCACAAGGGCTATGGGTCCTCAGTTCCTCTTCATGGACGACAACGCTCCACCTCATCGCACAGTTACTGTCGAAGAGCTGTTGGAGAGTGAAGATATTGAACACATGGATTGGTCGGCAAGGTCTCTGGATCTAAATCCCGTCAAGCATGTACGGAACTTACTAGGGAGACCCGTGGCAGCACGTAACTTATCGCCAGTAACGATTCCGAAACTGCGATTGGTGCTACAAGAGGAACGAGCAGCAGTGTCTCAACAGCTCATTAACAACCACATATCCAGCATGCACAAATGATGTGAAACCTGCCTAGCAGTCAGGGGAGATCATATCCCCTATTAAAGACCGGATGTTTCTTGCTGGACACCCATCACAGGGATGTTTCGGCCTTCAGTCGCATTGCGCTCCATGCTACTTTTTCAATAAAGCTTCTTTTTATCCCTTTGATTTCACTTTTAGTAAGTGTTGCTTACATTACTCATGTCCTTACGTATTGGGGATCTTACGGTATTAAATGTGTTGATTTGGAAAGCTTTTGTACAAAGTTATATTGAAAAAACCGTCTCGTCTTTAATTTTTGCACACCAGTGTATCTTCGATATAAATAGCTTGGTCCCAAGCGCTCAGCTGGTGTCCTTTAAACCAACATACAGACATCTGGCGCAAAAGGAAGAAATGGCTCTCATTTGACAACACAACGAATCTCCTCGCCCTCCAATGAGCTCTACTATGACACCATCGAAGTCGCAGATGGTAATGATTTGGTGTTAGTGGTGTGGCCGTTATACGGAAACTGGCTTGAAGCTGTCTCTCAGGTAATCGATTTGTTACAGTTCGCTGCGTCATTCTGGTGCCAACAAAAGCTCAAATGTCTGCTGCAGATGCAGTGAGATGCGTCGAAATGCGCCACAGACATACTGAAAATACGGCGGTCTTCCCTTTGAATGGCGGCAGCTCTGTAGCAGGAACCCGACCTCCTTGAGACAGTACCTTCTCGTGACCACTGCTACCACCACGCATGCACAGTGGCTACATCTGTGTCAAATATCTCTGTAATGTCGCGAAAAGAAAATATATCTTTTCGTAATCATACTACAAGGCCTTCTTCAAACTCAATATGTTGCTAATAATGCCGTCTTCATCGCCTTAAAGGCATTCGTTATTTAAATCGAGCTCACAAAGCCTAACCCGGAAGATGTATAACACAGAAAATGTAAGCACAGGAAGTTTACGTTGTAACACAAGAATTTATGTTGCGTAAAAAGCAAACATGATTTGCATATTCATATGGCGATATTAGTGCCACACTTAGCCGCCTTGTCTGAAATTTGGATACTCGTCATATTTCAGATGTGCAAACACGCTTGCGAAATTCTGTTAACCTAGCACAACTCCTTCTTGGTGTCGCGATTTCATTTTCTGTCACTGCAGTTTAAATCTACTTGAAAACTGATTTTTTTAATGACTTTTGACTTTTTTATATGTAATTTCAGGTATGTCTATGGAAAAAAAGTTGAGGGCTCGGTGAAATTTCGTTTTGCAGTCCAAGGCGAAGTTCCTGAAGCAATCATATTTGGTACATCAGATGCTGTGGTAAGAGGATTCATTGACAAATAGTTTGAAATATATGTTCTTAAATAGCCCTCTTAATTACAAGAGAAGAGACGTTAAATCTGAATATATATTTTAAAATTTTTCTAATATATATTTTACTTTTAACTGTATATTTTATTTAACAGTCTATGAATTTATAATCATAATATTTCCCTTCAAAATTGTGGTATTTATATGTCAGTCAGCTGCTCATGTTTCATACACTCGTGCCTACTTAGTATCCATATCAAAGATTGTCAACTTAGTATCCATAGCAAAAGTACAGACACTGCAAAAACAACCTGAAAAATTAAATCGTATCATCGCAGACTGGAATAACTAAATTAATGATTTATTGCACTGTTACAGAAATGTAAGTGAGTAAAAAAGATGATTTACATTTGATGATCAAGGCGAATGCTAAGATTTAACTTCTGTGCTGTGAAATTAACTTGAGTGGATACTCAGCCTAATGACTAGTATTGTTATCTTGGTGCATTAATGAATTGTTGTTCTTAAGAAATTAAGTCACTGCTGGGGGTTCACAAGTAAAAATTGATGGAAACTAAAGCAATCATTTGTCGTGTTAAAACTATTATGTTGGAGCTTTTAATTCTTAAGAGTTTGTGTTTAAGTTCAATACCAAATGATAAGTCAATATTTGGATAAACAATTCTCAATAACCTGAATGTGCAAGGTTTGTGACAACATGATAAACACAATATATACTGTAAAACTAGTGTTCAAATCAATCGTAAATAGTGACCATGAGCTCCAACAGAATAATTAATGTTGCGTTGTGTTAAAATATAGTCAAGTCCAGTGTTCTAAATTAAAAGTGAAACATTTCAAGAAAGTTAAAATTAAATATAGAATTTATTAAGATATTTTGAATTAATACAGAATTTTACATTGGTGGCGGTGGTGTGAAAAAACATAAAAATCATACCGTTCCATACAGGGAAGTTAACATTGTAGATACCGACATCCGACAAACAAACTTAGGCCAACGTCACAGCGCTACCACAATTTAACGTTCCAAAAGTGAAGTTAACATAGCAAGGTTACTTGTTACAGAATCATGGCAGTAGACGTCACAAAAACGGTAGAGTGCCATTTCTTGCTTTCTATAAGGAGAGAAAAAAAGGAAGTAATTAGTTAAGAAAAAGTTTAAACATTTGCTTCGCCCTCCATAGTAGCTTTTCTCTCGTCCATTTCTATTTCTTCCGACATCGTTGGTTCTCTGATAACGCTGACGCTTTCAGCTCCGTCTCCTTCCGTCAATGGCTGCGTGTTTGCCTCGTGTCTCTCTCGTGTCAGTCTCGTCTCAGTCTTCCGTCTGTCCTGTCTCGTCGCCAGCTCCCAAGCCTTTTTACTCAATCGCCAAGACTGCTCGATTGGCGATTTTAGATGGTAGGAAAACCGCCAACAGCCCGGCAACCCCAGGGGAAAAACACGCAGGAAGGTGAATCCAATGTAGTAAATACTCCAGGACTTGGCGAATAATCGCTGATACACCAAGTTCATTCACCTCTAGCCTCGACGAGGGGTCCCAATCCAGCATAGGAAAAGCCTGCGAGTAAGCAAAACACCCCGTCCCCCCTTAATTTGCTGCAGGGTTAGTAGTGTAGAAACTAGCCTCTACCGCAGGGTGCAAACGTTACTAATGTTGACAGATGTTTCACAGACTACCGTCTAGCGGGCGAAGAAATCGAAAACAAAGTCATAAATCAATTGGAAAGGCAACGGAAAAGCTTTTGAAAGGATAGGTGTTAATTATTGATCTTACATACAAATTAACTTCAATACTGATAAGTACTTAAATAAAAATATAATAATTACATAGATAATTTTCTTGGGTTTATTCCAACACCAAACACGACCACCATAGTAAGGAAATAAAAATTACTTCAGTTAAAATACAATAATCAAGTATGAAAATTTTTTATATTCTCCACAACACCAAAACGACCACCATAGTCAGAAAATATGGATCCCAAATTTAGCAGAAAAGGGGGCACAAAAAAAATTAAAACTTAATTAAACTTTAAACACCAACTTGTGTAAACAAACTTTAAAAGATTGACCTTAAGGATCAACTTATCAAGAGATTAACATTAACAACCAAGGTTAAGAAAAAAAAAGTAAACAGAAATTTAAATAGTTAACCAACCAAAAGTAAAGAAGAAAAATTAAATACACAAGCAACTTAAAATCAGCGTTAACCAAAACTGTCAAGAGAACAAATTAAATGACTACAATTACTTTTCAACAAGCCAAAGAAACTTAAGTTCAACTACAAAAAAATTAAAAACAAATTAAACTTTAAGTCTGAAGCAAAATAAGTTAAATCATTACCTTTAAAACAATTTAAATCACAACTGAAATAAGTAATACATAACAATTATAAGAGAAGGATCTTTGCCTTAGTAGCTAAAATGTCAGTTACTGACAGCATTATAATTTTAAATATTCACCTGATATGTCTACATTGCAGCAAAATCTTTAATCACTTACCAACAGCACAGTTGCTATCAAAGATTTGATTTTTAACCGATTCTGTAGGAGTTAGTTATCTGTGAAATACAGCGGCGATGTGGCAAATATTCCAATGGGCACACATTTCATGTTATACAACTATTTTTAAACAAAGTCGCTTGCCTGAAAGATTTATCTGTAATGTTAGAATTACCAAATGAATTTGTATGCCTGTCCGGTCTCAGCCAATATTGTGATATGATGTCAGAAAGATAAGATAAAGCAAATCTATTAGTAAACCGTAATGTTAATTATCACAGGCTTGTTTTCAGCAGTAAAAAAACTAAATAGTCATATTTGTCCGTAGCACGAATATTTGATATTATCTGCCGTGAAAGCAATGAGGGATTGTTTCCCCAAGTATCGATTTACTCAAATGACAAGTTTTAAGTACTGTATCAACTTTTAGGAAATTTACATAATAGAGTTATATGCAGCTGAACTGGAATTTGAACTTCAGACTCAATAATAAATATAGTTTCATAGGCACTAAAATAGATTACTCAACAAATATGCTTCTGAGTTTACCAAGGACCTTAAAGGACTTCTTACTCCTTACTTACCAAAATTTCAAAGTTCTGTGTGCAGATTATTATTAATTTAAATGCGGTTTTTTAAAATTATTATGTTGCGGTAATAGTTTATGTCATCAAATAACTGTGAGTAATTATGGAATGATCTACTGAATTTCGTTTGAAAACAGAAATATTTTTTAAAAATTATTATGTTAATAAACTAAGTTACACAACACTAAAATAGGAAAAAGCTGTTATTATACTCGAAAAATGTTTTTATGTTACTGGGAAAATATTAAGAAAAGCCACTTCTACATTGGCTATCATAAATTAAGAAAAAATCACAAAAATAGCGATAACTCCCTTTAAGCCAAACTGTGTAAAATTTGAATATGTTACCAAGTAAGAGTAGCTGAGTAAAACTGCAATATTCAAATTTTATTGTAATAACTACAATATGCGCTGCACTCGGAATACGTCATATGCGAGATTACCTGCAGAACTACGATGGAGAGCCATTGGGAGACTAGAGGCAGGACGAAGTCAAACAGAAGTGGCCAAATGGTCAAATATGAGTTCTTCTGTGGTTCACAGACTTTGGAGGCTATTTCAAACCACAGATTCGGCATCTAGTAGGTTCAGCCAAAGACGGCCAACTGCTACGACGAGCGCCGATGTCCGATATTTGACATTATGTGCACGCAGCAATAGAACCGCTACTCCGATTCTTCTTAGATCCTCCCTTGCTGCAGCCACCAGAAGGTTGGTGTCAACGTCAACTGTGCGTAAAAGGCTTCACAAAGGTGGTCTATATGCGAAGCAACCAGTCATTTGCGTGCCGCTCACGTCACGCCATGGGAGAGACCGTTTGCAGTGGGCACGAAAACATGCCCACTAGATGCCTGATCAATGGAGGGCTGTTCTCTTTACGGATGAGTCCAGGTTTAGTCTAGAAAGCGATTATAGGTGTTATTTGATATGGAGAAAACCTGGAACCCGTTATCATCCGTCAAACATCCGTGAAAGAGATGCATACGGAAGAGGCACTGTCTACGTTTGGGCATCTCTTTGGGTGGATGCACAGAACTCCATGTCTTTCCAAGAGAACCGTGAATGCTCTAGTTTATATAGATGACATCCTTTACGCTTATATGCGCTCCTATGTCGGTGCAATAGGTGATGCTTTCCTGTTACAGGACGACAACGCAAGACCACGCAGGACTCTCATCTTAGATGATTATCTTCAACAGGAAACAATTATGCGCATGGAGTGGCCAGCATGATCCCCGACCTTGAATCCTATCGAGCACGTTTAGGATGCTTTAGGGAGACGTCTAGCTGCTGTCAATGCGCTCCCTCAGACTCTTGTCGTGCTTGCAACTGTTTTGCGAGAGCAATGGCTCTCGCTTCCTATGGAACTGATAGACCGTAAAATTGAAAGCATCTCACATCGCTGTGTGTGCTGCATTGTTTCTAGAGGCGATCATTTCTAGAGGCGACGTTTCCTATAGCAAACTGACACCTTAACGATTTGTTCATTTTATACATGTGCTAATTTATATATTACCATAATTGTCTGGTAATTTCATTTTATGCTATTTGATACCTTACTATTTGTTGTATATTGTGGATAATTTTCATAAAATTCTACATGTAGGTTTTTTAGTAATCCTGGTTTTTGTGATTTTACCTTGATTTATGATAACCAGTGTAGATCAGTTTCTAATGCATAGCACTGACGTAAAAACGTTAACATTTTTTAATCTGCTAAGTTTTAAAAGTAATGTGTATTATTTTTGGTTTTAAAATTCAAATTTTGAAAAAAATTATTTTTTTAAAAATTAACAATGTATGTTTCACAAAACATTGAATTTAAAATTTTAAAAATATTTTTATTTAATCTTTGTAATAATTATCAAAATTTAAACTTTTCCTAAATGAATTACTGATATTTCTTTGATTTTGTTCATTATTCTTTAAAAATGTGGTGAGTTTCAAAGAATATTCATATTTTGATGAGACATGAAATTTTGATTGGAAAATTTATAATAAATTTTACATGCAATTTGTAAAATTTTTAATAGAAATCAAAAGCTTTTTTATAATAAAATATTTATTCTTATTACAGCTTAATAAAGGTTCGTGTACTTGGAGTTTAAATACAAAACAGATTAAGCAACGTAAAGATATCGGTTGGTTTCCAGAAATAGAAGGATCTCATTTAGTTGTTGAAGCAACTGTTACAGATGAAGCAACTGGAAATAAAGAGAAAGCTATCAATTCTAAAGCCCTGTTTTCAAAATCCCCATATGTTTTCTCATTTAAGCGAAGTCTGGCAGATTTTAAACCTGGTTTTCTTTCTACATTAGAGGTAAGCGAATCTCTTCATGGTAATCTTGAACTTTCAATGTACTATAATAGAACTCCAAGCATTGGTATAATGTTGTCTATAGACGACAATCTATGGACCTATTCTGTGGATTTATGAGTGATTAAAAGTTTATATAATTGGGCTCACATAGATTTCAGCTATAGGTTGGGTTCATTTATATATTTATTTTTGATGTCGATAGTTTTATTCATTTGTTTATTAATCTTTCATTGATCAGTTTTTATTTCAATAGGGACTGCACAGTTAGAAAATACATTATAACTTTTTGTTGAGAAAAAGAGAAATGACATTTTGCCCTTTATAAAATTTCACTTGCAAAATACAACACAATGCATATTAACAAAATATTAATTGGAAATAATTAACACTGCGCTGCATAGTATATGATTGATTGATAAAGTTAATTCCGTGGAGAGAGGAATGGTTTAATGTAATCATATTAATTCAGTGTGTGTTTAATAAAATTATTTTCCTATGTCTGTTCAATGGTTCACGGTTTAAACAAATAAAACTTTAATGTGTATGTCTATATCTATATCTAAATATATATATAGTGCATGAATAATATGAATAATAATAAGAATTAAATTGAAGATTAATTCTTATTAAATTCAATCTCCGTGGTAGTTCCTTTAATAATAAATGAACTAAAACATTCCAATAATAAAGTTCAATTAGATGACTTAACTACGAAACTGACCAAATCAATTCAAGCTCACTGTGAAAAATCCTTTCACATTAAAAATCCTAGTGATATCAAGAAAGTAAATTGGTGGACAACCTCACTTCAATCTGAACACAATGAAAGCAGAGCTTTAAAGAGAAGAATGAAAAAAGCAAAAACAGAAACAGATAGAACAGCAGCATACATAATTTTCGCCAAACAGAGAGCTGTCTATAAAAAAGAAATTCGATCAGCGAAAATAAACTGCTGGAAAAAATACGTATCAAACAGCAAAGACCCCTATGGTCCGATTTACAAAATCTGCGCAAAGTTTTCAAACCTTCACAAATAACAATTCCCCTTTCAATTTCACATACCTTGTAAGGTTTTAGTTAAACTAACAAAGTTTTATTTTAATTTAAATTTTTCTATCTCTTCTCAATTTCAACTTCCCGTCAGAAGAAGCGCGCGTTTTCAGCTTATGCTAATTTTGAAGTGGAGCCAATGACTATTTAAACCAGAGGTAGAAACCTCTTAGTGTGAGAGAGCTTTTAGTCTCAGATCACGGTCATTCTGTTCGACGTTCGCCTGCCCAGCTAGCAGCTAAATTCTAAGCCATAGTGCTTGCTACGTGATTGCTTATTGAAATAAATCCAAGTGCGCTAGTATTAGTAAATTTTTCTACGCACCATTTAGTTAGAGGCCAACTCCGCGATTAGCTCTGTGAGCAAAGCTTGATTAAATTTCTATTTAGTTTAAGTTTAAATTTATCTGATTGTTCATTTAGACCCAAGTGTGGTCTTCTACTTTCTGTATCTCTCCCGAGTTGGGAAGTGATTTGTAAATAATAGTGATTTAATAAAAGAGGATTTTAAATCCCTTTCAAGTGCAGTTATTCCACCACTAAAACTATAGTATCTACAACCAGAACATAGCTGCATTCAGCTCCCTGTTCCAGATCAGGACTTAAGGACTTTAAGGAGTTACTTTAAGATGTTTGCCAAGAACATGCACAGAACACTCAGTCCTGACAACCTCAGGGTCAGAGGATGCTACTACAACTGCAATACGAAAAATTATAGACGCCGTATTCCTAAAGGACGATGCAGAAGGTGATACAACAGCGCAAAGATTGAGAAGAGAAAATACCCGGCCTCCTTGGACACAAGATGACGCTCCCTTCACAGAATTCGAAATTAATAATATTTTTAAAAATCTTCTAAAGAAAAAAGCTCCAGGTCCAGAAGGAATAGATAACGTAATAATAAAAATAATGAAGAAACACTTCCCTTCTCTTATCCCAGTACTAATAAACAAATGCCTACATTACGGTACTTTCCCCTTCTGCTTCAAGATAGAACAGATAATTCTGTTCAACAAGAAAGGTCAAGATGCGTCTAATCCGAGCTCATGTAGGCCAATAAGCCTTCTCCCAGCGCTGGGAAAAGTTTTTGAAAGAGTCCTTGCAAATAGCCTCAGACACCACATGAGAAAATCAAATAGCATCAGTAACTTGCAGTTTAGATTCACACTCAGTAGAAGCACAGTACATGCAATCAACGAAGCATTAATCCAAATTTCTAACGACAAAGCACAAAATCTACATTCTGCTCTACTATGCCTAGAGCTCAGAAAGGCCTTCGACTCACTCTAGGCCTTCGACTCACTCTGGTGGCCTGAGGTATTAGGTACACTTAAGGAAATCAAATGCCCGAAGAACCTATTGAAAGCATTCCAGAACTATCTTTTCAACAGAAACAGCATAATAATAACCAACAGCAGAACCATCGAGAGAAACCAAGACAGAGGCTGTCCACAAGGCTCTTGTATCAGCGCTGATTTCTGGAATCTAGCGTTTAATAAAATAGTACAACATCAATGGCCAGACCACACAAAGTGCTTTGCATTTGCTAATGATAAAGCCTTTGTAATCAGCGGACGCTCTAGACAAGTATTGGAGGCCAATGTTAACATCACTATAGAAGAATTCAACGAACTTCGCAAGGATCAAAAACCAGGAAAAATCACAAGAAAAATCCCAAGCCATGATATTTCATAAGCCTTCTAAAAAAATAACTAGATTATCAGAATTCCACATTGACAAAAACAGAACCAAAATAGTAAAATTCCTAAGATATCTTGGAATTACAATAGATAATAAACTTAACGTCGTTGAGCACCTACAGCAAATTAAGAAGAGAACCTCCAGTATAGCTAACAACCTGAAAAGAATGCAAGGTGTTGGATCGAGCTTGAACCCCCAGATACGAGTACAAAAGCTGTTATAATGACACTGTTATAGAAAAGATAGCACTGTATGATGCAGCAATATGGGGGTCACCAATGACGGTGAGAAAACAAAAGCAGCCCCAATCCATCCAAAGGCCCTTCCTTTTAAATTATTCCCGAGCTTATAGAACAACCTCAAATGCCGCACTCTTTCAGCTTACCCGCAGTGTCCCCCAGTTCTTAGTTGCGGAGCAGGAACATGCAAAGGCTTCAGTTCTTCAGTTAAGAAAAGACTTCAGAATTAATAATGAGATAGTAGCTGCTAGTTCCTACACCTCACCAAGCCATCCATATGAAAGACACCCAGCTAGCCGAAATAATATCACACTATGCTTAAGGCAAAATAGATACCAAACATTATTTCCGAAGATCTACACTTATGGCTCTGGCATTAATAAAGGAAAAGGATGTGCTATAAAAATCTATCTCAATGTTCATGACACAAAAGACTTCAAGTTTCAACTTGACAAAAAAATAGTGTTTTTCAGTCAGAAATGTTCGCGGTTCTGCAGGCAATCAACGTAAGCATACATCATCATTTTTCAAGGACTTACATCTGTACAGATTGTCTCTCGGCAATGCATGCAGTCGCGAACACAAATAATAAATCATCATTAGCTCAGGAAATTCTCAGAAAGTCCTCCAACGCCCAAGGCCAACATTTCTTTATAATCTGGATCAAGGCTCATGTTGGTCACAAGGGAAATGAAGAGGCTGACATATTAGCCAAGGAGACAACGCAGGGAATCAATGCCAAGAAAAAAAGCATCCCCTTGCTAGCTTCTCACCTGAAACAAAAACTATAAATCACAACTAAAGAATTATGGCAACAATGGTGGACGCGGCAAATACAGGCAGAAGAGTTTACAACCTCTTCCCCAAAGTTGACTCTCTCCCCATCCATCTCTCCAGACATATCACGTGGTTTTTCACGGAGCACGGCCCTTTCCCACGTACCTCTATGCAAGAAATCTTTCATCAGACTCCTGTGCATGTGGTGAAAAAGGTCATCCCGAACATTATATATTTTCCTGCCCGTTTACAGATTCCTTTCATCTAAATAAACCGAATTCAGAAGAGGATTTATTCCCATTTCTAAGATATGCAGTCAAGAATAAGCACTTGAGGAATAAAATTACGAAGGTTATTGACTTTTTGGCTGCTAGAAGTCAAAAACTATGTAGTATAATTTAACCTTCAAAGAAATGCTCCAGCAACAACGAAACAAACGAATTAAATGCAGGTACAATGTATGCGAGCGTACGATTACAGGAAAGAAATAAACACCGCAAATCATATGGAGCATAACATAGGACACTCACATGTAGGGTAAGGAATTTACTTAGTGTAAATAATAGATAACCTCCCTACATTTCTATGTAACATAAGGTAACATCACCTGAAGAGCGAACACATTATAGGCAGATAGCACTCGAGTGCTTTGCCGTAATCAAACAAGCCAAACCTTTTTTCCCGAATTCTTGTGTTTGCAATTTTTGTGCACCGTCTTGTCGATTCTATTCACCCTCTCGGCGTACTTATACATCTCGATAGAAATTTTCGGCCTTGATTACTAGTTCTATATTACACATTTCACCAAAGCTAGTTCGTGTGTGATGATATTCGACCTCTGTATGCCTGCTTTGATAATTAACTGCCAACTGAAATAAATCATTTAATGTTTGGGATCTTTGTAATTCTACAAAATCTTATACTTTTGGCAACAAATGCAGGACCATTATCTCCAAGATACCTTTCTTGCATATTTCCATACAGTAACGTCCAAAATTTCACTCTTCTTTCTACAAATTTCGTTAATTCCTCATGCTTCATTCGACTATAGTTCTCCATGTCTGTTTTAATCCTATTTTTCATTGGTGAAAATGCACTCATGAGAGCTTGTTTAAAAATTTCATACGAACAATTTAGTGCACAAATAGGGCCTAACAACGTCATTCTAATAAAGTTAAACTATTTCAAAGCTTGACGTTTTAAAACTGAGGAAACTATTACTATCTTCTGCGATTCCAGCACAGCGTACAGAACAGAATGTGCTTCAATCTCTTCTAAAAACTGCAGTACCGACCCTGTTCCATCAAATATGACGTTCGGCCTGACCGTTGCCCTGAACGCATCTATCAACCGGTCATATCCTTCTGAAACATCATCAGGCAAGGAAATACTAGCAATCTATACCAGCAAATTAAATTTTCAGAACACTAAATTTCTTGCATAGTTTTGCAACAAATTCAGCCAATCGAGCACTAAACGAAATACCTGTCTTGGATTCCTGTTAATTTAGCTATCTCAATATCAATCAAAGTCAGGTGTTACGTAGATTATATGAAATGAATTATCACAACTAGAATTGTTAGTCTCTAAACTAAACAAATAACCAAATAATGTAAGTTAAAAGTTATTCTAGCACATCCATTGTGAGGTTTGAACATAAAATATACAACAAAAAAATTTGGACAAATACCTGGACCTGGCATTAACACAAATTACTACAAATTCGAACAATTTAATCAAACCTAAAAAGAAGGGAGAAGCTTCGTCTACTCTGCGATAGAAATTCAAACCTTCTACTTACTTTAATACTTTGATACTTGGTATGTATACTGGCTTGCAGCAGGTGATAGTTTTTCCTGTTCTTGCCAGTTACTGAAAGAGTCCCTTTGGAGCCTGACCTGTGATGCGACCGCAAAGAAATTCCACATAAGAGATACCTACCACTTACCAACACAAAGCTATGCTTTTACTATACTATTTAATTCAAAACCGGCAGTGGAGTCTCTAACAGAGAGCGACATTTTACACGTCTAAGCAGTTTGCTGCTAGAAGGCCAAAACATAGCTCACACACAGCTCTTACTGATATGGATATTGATTATGAGTTTGCTTGTATGGCCCCAGGAAATACCTTAAGAAGCTAGATAAGAAAATTAAGTCGCTGAGAGCACATGACTTTGATGCGCTAGCGAATGAAAATCCAGGAACAGTCCGGAATGGGAGGTAAGAGCGGCGAGACCATTGTTTCCTTTACTGCATGTGTGCCAGTTTAATGGGAAACGATGAGAGACAAAAGTCACGCCGCCGCCGTGCAAGTAAACGTTGGCAGTCAAAGCTCTGTTACGATGTTGTGATCTCTAAGCATGTGAGTAGCAAATGGTCCGATAAAATTGTCTTCTGGAATGATTTGTTAACTAAGAACTCCTGAAAAATTTTCAGAATCCCAATTAAGTCCAGTTTTGAAGAAATGCTTATTCAATTTAGTAATGTAATTCACTATAGGGTCGATTTTCAAGTCGTCGTGGATCAGTTTGTTTCTAAACAGATAATGTGCATTTACAATTCTTCTCAGAATCTCATTCTGTACTACTTAAAGCTTGTGGAAGTCTGCGTTTGAAGCTGACGCCCAGGCCGCAGATGCTTGGCATAGAATTGGCCTTATAATGCACAGGCAAATCCTTCTCTTTTTGTTGAGAGACAGTTCAGAGTAATTGAAAATGAGCATAGAACGTTGGTTGGCGATACCACAGACTTTTCCTATGAGGTGTTCAATATGACAAGTCCGTGTTAACCTTTAGTTAATGATAACCGCTAGATAACTTACATTATTTACACTGTTCACAACTTACACGAATAAGCAAAGGATGTTCAATGCTATATTCCGAATCTTGCGCATCGTTACCAATAGAAGCTTCAGACTTTAAACCATTCATACCGATTCTCCATTTTCTGTACCAACTCTCAATAGCTAAAACAAAATCCTCGTTCTTGGAGATGGCATGGTTGGGTTGAATAGAGTTCAAGGCTACCGCCGTATCGTCGGCATAGTAAGCTAACATAGAGTTATGATCCAGTTATTTCTGGGAAAATCGATTACGTAAAACAGGCACACATAGTTCTTCGTAATTCTTCTAAATTTTATAATGAAACCGCTTGCCACTCAAATCTGCTTAAATTTTGGAATGAGCAATCTTCATAACGAAACGATGCAGAAAGGAAAGATGTAAATTAAATGGCCTTCCAGTAGTAAAACTTAAACATAAAACGCCACAAGTTACATTAAGAAATTTAGACGTAAAATAATTAATTTAAACAAAATTCATCAAAAATGTAGAGTTGGAATAACACAACAAAAATGTTGAGTAGTACTTATGTACAAAGCTGTTTACAAAGTAAAAATATTATTCAAAATTATAAAACGTGCTTTGTTTAATTATTGTAATTTAAGGATAATAACCAATCAGCAGAAGATTTCGATTTGCTTTTCTTATCTAAACTTGAAGAGAAAATGCTGTTTACTTCTTTTTAAGCTTGTTCCCACTATGGTGAGTTGACTACAAAATTTATAGAAAAACTCTGTTACTCTTCTTTTAAACTTGAAATAGTTCTGACTATTTTTCCCAAATGTCAAGATACAAATATAAAAATACCTTGACTGTTTTTCTCTATAGCTATTTAACAATCAATATTTTTGCACTATAATCTTGTTGTTAACTATGTTTTAGATGCATTCCTTTCCTCTTATATATTATTTATATATAATGTGTACAAGTTTTCAAAAAATCTTTTGCAATATCAGATTATTTTTTGGAATTTAGGCTGATGTGAATTATGTTGATGGTAAACCTGCCTCAGGAGTCAGAACAAAAATAACAGCAACAGTAAATAATGAACCTTTGGAAATCAAAAATGACATTTCAGTTAGCAATCAAGAAGGCAAAGTTTCTTTCAGACTGCAACCAGAAATTGATCACGAAAGAATTTCCATTATGGTGAGTTGATTTCCGTTAGACTGCTCAATTTTGTAATCTAGATTTTTCTGTTACTTATGTATTTATTATTTGTAGTTGGAAACAATTGATCCAAAATATAAGGGCAACCAAGCAGTTGGTCATCACGTACAGTATAAGTTTAATTCAAAACATCGTGCTTATCTGGCTTTGGATAGAAACAGAGATCAAAAACTGAAGGTAAAAATATTCACTTCTTCTATTTGATCCATTGTAAATTATGACATGAATTTATTTGAGAATTTGCTGAAGGTATTATATATGAGTCATCTAATGGTTGATGCCTTATCTTATAGGACTAAAAGCAGTTTAAATATGTAAAAATAGCTTCAATAAGATTGTAGATTAAACAATACTTAATAAAACTTCTTTTACGTTCCATTAGTGGGTTCTAGTCGTTTTTAGGCATTGGGCTCTACTAAGGCCGGAAGCGATGATCTCTTTAGTATGTAGGCACCAAATAGATGAACCACTGTTGCCTCCTATGAAGGGGCGGACAAATTACATCCCTTATCCGGGATAAGGGATGTAATTTGTCCGCCCATGCTTATCCATGTCTTATCCGGGTTTCGAAACCGGGCTTTTCGGTACGGCTGTCAGAGTCGGTAATTTCTTTTCTGTCTGGGCAGCGACTTAATCAAACTTATTATTTGCTTCTATTAGGAAGGAATGAAGAACGTTCGCCTAGAGGCAAAAGTGGTTGAAGATCCTCACGAGAGGCTGATGATAGGGGAAGAGCAATGGGAGACCCTCTGTGGCCCCCTCGGGCGCTCTTCAAAACTGGGGAAACTGAACTTAAAGTCGCTCTATCACGATCAAGGCTCTGGCCAACGACAGGAACAATCTTGTACTCCTTGCGACAATAATAATTCGTGGGCTTGTTTTGATTACATCAGATAAGTGAGATTAAAAACAACAAAAAATTGAAGAACCGTCTCATATTCCTTATGCCCATGTTGTTGCCATGCTGAAACTTTGTTAAATTTACACATTGAAAGGGTTAAACTCAAGTTATTTATCACAAACAGTAATGTTTTTTGTTTTATACATTATTATGAATATTAGACATGTAGATGAGGTGAAGTTCTTGGATTTGCACGACTAACCAGATATTTCAAATGTATCCAGGGTCAAAAATCGTATGAACTGAGGTCTGGAGATCAGAAAGGCCGCACTTTATGAAAGTTCCGGCTAATGACACCTTCTTTTGTGAAACAACATTTAAGAACATTCGTAACTCAAACTGTGATATGTGGGGGAGCTCTATCTTGCACAAAGATTGTGCGTGCAAAGAAGTGATGTGCTCGCGAATTTCGTTTCATAACAGCGATGCATACCGCTATCCGGTGATGAAGCATGTCACTGGACCTGTGGAACTTAGCTTCTCGAGTGGATAATTCATCTGTGGAACTTTATTCCTCGAAAACGTATGGGCTGAGAATAAGTGACGCAGAAAATCCGCACCATACCATCACTTTTGATGAATGCATTGGAACCTCTAAGACATGGCGCGGGTTACTGATTCCCAAAGTCCGGCAGTTGTGAGTATTGACTGCACCGTCCAAATGAAAATGCGCTTCGTCTGTCCAGAGGTTATTCCCAGGCCTGTATCGACCTCAAAGCGACCAAAAAACTGAGTCGAGCGTCAAAATCATGTGGAAGCAACCGATGCACTAGTGAAAGTTTATAAGAATAAGTAAGGTAGTGGTAGGAATAGGAATAGGTAAGGTAAGTAGGTGGATATTCCGAAGATCTTATGGACAGCTGAATGTGGTCTATCTGTCAGGACTTACTGTTCTGTGCATTCTTTTTGGAAACATGGTAAATTCTGTAAATGGTTCTTATCCTCAAGTTCTAAGTCCTGAACTGGAACAGGGAGCGGAAGGTACGCTATGTTCTGATGTAACTGCTGGGCTGGGGAATAACTGCACGTGAAAGGGATTTGAAATCCTCTTTTATTAAATCATTATTAATAACAAACCTCCCAATTCGGGAGAGATACAGAAAGTAAAAGACCACACTTGGGTCGAACTTAACAATCAAATAAACTTAAATAAATTTAAATGTAACTTAAATCAAACTTTGCTTCGCAGAGCAATTCGCGGAAGTTCGCCTCTACCGAAAAGGGTGCGTAGCAAGGTATACTAAATACTACCGCACTTTAATTTGTTTTACAATGCAATCACGTAGTAAGCACTATGGCTTATAAATTTAAACTGCTAGCTGGTCAGACGAACGTTGAGCGGCGTGACCGTGATGTGAGGCAAAGCTCTCACACACCGAGAGGTTTCTACCTCTGGCTTAAATAGTGCTTGGCTGAACTTCAAAATTAGCATAAGCTAAAAACGCGCGCTTCTTCTGACAGGAAGTTGAAGCAGAGAGGAGATAGAAAAGATTTAAATTAAAATAAAACTTGGTTAGTTTAACTAAAACCTTACATATCTAGCATCTCAACTATACGCCGGACTCTGGTGCTAGCCTGAGAGTTTGAAGCTCTGTCCTCTACGACCTGAAGCGCAACCTCCTGTACTGCTTCTGCAGAAACAGATTTTCTTCCTCTTCCAGAGAGAACAGAAAACGATCCACTTTCTTCACATTCCATTTTCATTTTGGAAGCTTTTTAACTTTCATTGGATCTCTTAGAATCCTTTTAAAAGTCCGAAATTTCCGTAGAGCAGTTAATGCGAAATTACTATTTTCGTAAAATAATTTTACTAAAAAAGGGCGGTCTAATAAACTTATCGTCATTGTGAGAGAAATAAGCAGATTGAAAACAAAGTCTCCGAAAATGTTTCTTAACAGCTACTGCATGATGTCGACAAAGATTTACATTTTTACTACAGATTTTCAAAATAAAACGCCTTTTGGTGACGCTGTTTGTAACTAATGGTTTTTTCGCTGAAAAAAATTCTCAACCCTTAATCAAGTCTGCCACAAATTCACAATTTTCTGGTCATTGGTTTCGCTCGTAGGCAGCTTTGAAATAGGGCTCTTTAATTATAGACACCTTGTGTATGTGAATCTACTCATCTAAGAAATACTCAATAGCAAAACATTTAGCTGCTAATATTCCATGTGTAAAAGTGAAGAGTATAAATATTGTAAAAAACACGTACCTATGAATTATCGGGTCGACCGGTTAAGAAATGCGATGAACGTGACGACATTGCTTTATTTTTTCTTGCAGTATAAAAAAAATAATAAAAGTTTGGGATCTGCCTTCTACTAAAGAAGAAGCAGTGAACTAATTTCAAACTTACTGAACCTTACCATGAAAAAATGCCTATTAATGAACACGATATGGTGCTTTACTTGAAAACGGATAAACAATGGCGACGCAACCTCAAAAATTATGATAGCAGAATATTCATTCGGAAAGGAACGTGGTTCGACAACTGTGGAATCACATTTGTGATTGCATTCCGCTTCAGTTAGTCAGCTAATATCTGTTAAATGGGGATGAGAACATCTCGGCGTGGCCGACTAAACAATAATAGATTGTGTGCAGGAAGTTTGCATTTGTTAGGATAAGACAATGCTATAATAAACTGTTGAGGTGCCAAACTTCATAATATAATGTTATAAGTACCAATGGTTATGGTATTACCTAACATTAATTAATGACGTAAATTACCATATATGCTCAATCAATATGTGATCTAAAAATAAAATAAATTCATTGCGCCGATTTTGAAAATATGATAAATGTTATCTCCTTTTAATCTCTTAATTGGAAATGAGAACAATAATTGTTCTTACTCCTTATGTATAGTGCCAATAAGACATATCACAACTTTCACATGTGATTATTTTATTTCCTTTTTTTAGCAATTAATAAATTAATTTTCATGATTATGTAAAACATTTCCAAAAGAATGAAACAGATTCCATCATCATTTTTACAGTTCTTGTGTTCTTGAATCTATGCAGGTTATTTTGTAAGTAAGAAGAAGCTACTCGATCTTCAGCTAATTTATTTTAAGACAACAGCACATGACCAGCGTATACAATGGCAGGACGAATTCTTAACCGAAAAACCTAATTTTTTTGAGGAATGAAAAGACGGCTCAAAATTAAATCAATTGAAACTGTTGTTTTGAGCTGACAGTTCTCTTGATTATAACAGTCAAATTTCACAATTTGAAGATTTTCACTATACCATTACTGAAGACATAGCATGAAGAAGTCCGCCATAGACAATATGAGTCTGAAGCCTCCTTTCGCATTTCAGCACGCTATCGAAAATGTAAGGGAAAAAAACGGTTCGGTGAGAATTTATGCATTCGCACTCAGCCTAATTCGATGATGGTTTGGTTGGCTTAGTTTATGTGATTATTACAAAGACTCAAACGCTACCTGCCTAAGGGAAAGGATGCTTCGTGGAGGACTTCTAAGGGAACTCTTACGAATTTTGTACTTGGACAAGTAATTTTAGTAGAATTATAAGTAAAATTTTTGTATTTTTGGGCCTAATGTTGTGCGAGAGAAATTTTAAAAGAAGGATGTGCTAGAAAATTAAAAATACCGGGGCACGTGCATTTAAGTTTGAGTAAATGGGTATCTCGGTAATTTGTACTGAAATTTAATAAATGCAATTGACGACTATGTTAGCTGTAACCGTAATTCCACCCTCGTATTGCTTTCCAGTAGTTTCGAGAAGAAGAAAGTACTAGAAATATCTCGTGGCTGGTTGAAAATTATTTAAGGCTGAAGAGAAAGCATCTGCTCACAGTTGTTTGATTAGCAGCTGTCGTTATTGTTGAGAGTTCAGCGTGAAATCGGATTAGCTTTCGCTTTAGATACGCTTTCCATTACGTTGTGTTTTACGTTCTTAATAGTTTGAAATATAACTGAGGATTATACTCTTTGGTACTGTGAACACTTGTAAGAATATTTCTGTGGAAAATTCCACAGTTCTGAAATATTTCTTTTGATAAAAAAATATTTTATTAACCCATTATTGGACTTATGCATTCAACTTATTACGAACCCATACGGACGCAGTACTTTTTGGTCTCAGAAACGGGATCCAATGCCAGTGAGAAGAGCGATGGATGAGCAACTAAGAGAGTTAGTGACTGCCTTTGTTGCATTCCAAGAAAAGATAGAAACGACGTCAACTCCGTCAAAGGAGAGATGAGAGCTGGCAAAGAAGAGATTAAAGTTGTCGAAGATTGCGTCAAGCAAGAGATGAAAGCAGTTAAAGAAGAAATGAAAGCGGGCCAAACAGAGATGAAAGCTTGCCGAGAATCCTTTAAAGTAGATATGAAAGCTGTTCAAGAAAAGATAGAAACAAGTCAAAAGGAAATGATAAGAAAAATTAAGTGTATAACAGAAACCAAATTTGAGGCTATTGAAAGCAGAATAGACGCTATAGAAAATAGAGTTAATACATTGAAGGAATAGTTTCTTCTGTCAGATAAAAAATAGAAGAGAGAGTTTCTGTTGTCGTTCAGGCAATCCAAGGAAGAGTTTCTGCCACGCAACATCAAAGTGAACAACAAATTAAAGACACGGATTTTGCGGTCGCTAAAGAAGTTGATACCTTGAAGAAATTCATAACGATGGCAGAGAGCAATACTGATGGCTTTAAAGTTTTACCTTTGCCTGCTCGTCCTTCCCTGAAGTTATTCACGTATGATGGGAAGAACACCTGGCAAGTATTTAAGAAACAGTTTTATAAACTGGCGGAAGCGAATGGTTGGAATTCTCAAGCCAAGGCTTGTCAACTTATCGCTTCGCTCAGAGAAGACCCAACACATATACTCCAAACTCTTGCCGAAAACGAGAGGTTAGACTTTTGAGCTTCGATTTGGCGAAAAGTGTTTGAAAGATTATAGCAGGTTTCAATTAAAAACTCTTCAACAGAAGGCCTCGGAATCTCTTCAGGAGCTCGCCACGGATGTTCAAAGGCTGTCTCACGTCGCCTTTTCGGAATACCTGACAGGAAGAGAATCCTGTTTCTATAGTACTTCATCGATGGCATACGGGATCCAGAAGATAGCTCTACGAATGGCGGATGTCAAGGATTTAGAAACACCCTGGTGTACGCCTTAAAATTTGAGGCATCCCAGCAAGCAACTCGTAGAGACCGCCGTCCAGTCAGAGCTGCTCGCGTCCAAGAGCCAGTGCATCAACTGCCTGCTCTTGTAAACGATTTAGCCAAGCACGTCAGTGCCTTGATACGTAACAGGAGTGGGAACAAACGGACCCTAAAGTGCTGGAACTGCGGTGCTGAAGGCTTTATACGATGAGGTTGTCAAATGATGAGAAGCTCCAATTTAAAGTACTTCAGATTTCTGAAATGAGTGGCGGCAGTAATCAACTCTTCATCATGGGACATATCAATGGAGTTCCCTACAATATGACGATCGATATAAGAGCCAGTGTTACCATCATCAGAACGCATTGGCCTCAGCAACTGGAAGGTAGACTTAAGAGACGCCGTGTAAGACGCCGCCGGGCGCTCCTTTCCAGCCTGCGTTCTTCAAAAACTACATCGACGGGAAATCAAACGTTAACATGTCATTTTGAAGTGCCGCCTACTATCACTCGGCATATGTGGAAGACAATATAGATTATTGCATACTCGGATTGGATTTTCTAAGGGAATACTATTTTTCCTTGGACATTAAATCTAACGAACTGCATTATGGCTCTGAGGACATAGCCGTATTAATGAGGGCATATCCCGAATAATTAATAGTGAACGAGTTAAATCTGTCCATAAAATCATAGCTCTAGACCAGACTTTTCCAGGGTATGGTCTACTTCTACCTTTTTAAGGTGTTGCGGTCCACCAAATGGCTAGGTGTGGTGAGCTAAAAAAAGGTCTACAATATTTATTAAACCTTAATAATAAATACGGAATGTGTACTCAACCTACCTAACCCTACCCAAAAGAACTTACTCTTTTAAAACCACGCTTAAAGGAAAACGCAAGATACAAACATAATAATAATAGCCACAAATATAATAATTTCAAATGATGCATATTTTATGAAACATTTCAAAATACATTAAAAAATAAATAATTTTCATCTAAAGATAGTTCTCGTAGTTATAGTTAGTAGAAGACTTATTCTGCATACTGTTAGCCAATCTTGAATATCTCGGTATATAATTACTAACTGCTAATCTTGCAATAGATTCTAAGTTGTTGTCTGTGAGACGGCAACGATACGTTGTCTTAATTATATAAATCGTTGGAAATGCAGATTCGCACAGGTAGATAGAGCCAAAGAACGATGTTAAATGAAACGCAACTTTTTAAAAATTAGGATACTTCGTCTATTAGATTCCAAAAGTTATTCTTAGGTTCTGAACTACGTGCTTTTAAACTTTTGCTATTTTGAAGGAGAAAAACTTAGAGTAATTTATATTTTCAGTTATTGTGCGCTTATATTTTCAGTTATTGTGCGCTTCCAATGAAGGTGAATGTGTCGTTTGCACATTTATCGAATCATTTGCTTAAGTACATGCAGTCGCGTCGATTGTGAAAGGCCGATTCTCATAGTCTAGCTAGCATCGATGCTCCATAAATATGTTTCTTTTAGTATCCATGTCTTAGGTCTTAGTAAAGGCGATCACCAATAAATGTCTTGGTGGTCCAACGGCCGATCGCGATCGACTTAATGCCAACCCCTGCTCTAGATGATATCATAATAACAGCAAGAACATAATTTTCACTTTCTGGATCCACAGCCGAAAACAGAAATTTTCGCTACGTCGTGATGGAATATCCCAAGAACTGTAACAGTCCGAAAGGAGTATTAGTAGACCTCAGCAATCATCCACCTATCGAGGACCGTTATCCCGGTGAGAGTTGCCAATGTAACTGACAAGGCGAGAGTTACTAAGAAACGTGAAGTGGTTGCGGAATGCAATCCAGTGACCAACGTTGAACGAAACAGTAACACTCCAGAGTCTGTGTCTTCAGAGAGTATTTATTACTTCGGAGTTATTGCAGAATGCAAATTAAACGATGGAGAAAGGAATGCTGCCGAATGTGTCATTCGAGAATTTCAAGATGCTTCTCCCGCTTGTCTTCTGACGTTGGTCGAACCAGTTTGACACAGCATAGAATCGATGCCGGGTTTCATCCACCAATTAAGCAATATTCAAGGCTAAGAAAGACCCTCTTCCTAGATGTGATAACGTACTGGACACTAAGATAGACATCCTGATGACCGAGAAAAGACGGTATTTACTACCGGACAAGGACTTTAGCAGTTCAAGAGTATGTCATGCTCTTGAAAAAAAAAAAAAAAACAAATGCAAATAAATATATAAAATCAAACTTATTTTTTAATATCTAGGATAAATTTATAGGAGAGCTGGCCAGACTAACCTTACATGCAAATGCAATTAATATTCTGCATTAAATTTCTTCAAGAGGCATTCATCAAGATAAAATTTTGTAGTTTCACATAATAACGATTACTTAGAATAACTAGAACATTAAATGAATCATTTAAACTGGATTTCACACAAACTAATATAGAATTTACAATTAACATAAATTTCGTATTTTTGGCAATAATTTTAAATTCTTCTAAGACACATAATTTTTATCTATTATCAAATGCATTTTTATTACCCATTACGCAAGATTTAATTAAAACAACTACCAACGAAAATATAACTCACAGTTGAACTACCGGAATCCATCCTCATAAGAAGCTATAGGCGATGTGATCATAGGAAGCTATAGGCTGCAGATGAATTCCGAAATTGAACTGGTTCTAGGTAATCAGCTCCAAAATAAAGTTCAAGAAAAATGACCTTTTGTACAACCATAATGAAGCCCGGAAAAAAGGTGTCACATAGGTGCTTCAGCTGCGGTTTTCAACCAGAACCGGTAGAAAACCTCCATTTCGCAGGAAAAACCCCTTGGAGAGGGCTCAGAAAAGATTGTTCTATGCGCTCTACATCTCGCATCAATTTCCGGAAAATTCTCAGTTCATCGCATCTTCAAAACTTGAATCGGTCTTTCCGGAGCAGGAAAGCAAGCGCGAGCCACCCGCAAGGGTAAAAGCTCGGCCACAGGGCCAAAAGCCCTTTCTGCTAATTCTCTTCTCTGTATCAAACCACAACTCCACTCAAAAAACTGACTTCACCCTCAAAATCACGAAGCCGTCTTCCTAAATTCCGGCGCAACCGCCGCAGCATCGCAAATCTCTTCAGCTAAAAGCCGAGTACGTCCACAGAACGCAAGCACAAGCCACCCGCAAGGGTAAGCTTGGCCGAAGCTCCAAAAGCCCTCTCTGCTAATTCTTTCCTCTGTATCCAAACTCTAAAACTCTCTCTCTCTCTCTCTGAAAAACTGACTTCAAAACTCGCGCAACAACCGAGGAAAACTCGGGTTTCTCCTCCCACTCATAATTATAGGTGCAAAAGTTACACATAAAATTAAATTCTTGCCCGGGAATTTTCACCATAATTTAACAGGACAAATTCAAACACCACAAACGAATCAAAATAAAGTCATTGTCTACTGTAGGACCTGCGAAAACTGGAAACCAAAAACTGCACCCCCCCTTGCTAACAAGCTAAAAATCTAAGGAGAAACAACAAAAACTGTCCCTTCAAGATCCAGTTTACAACCTTTCCCTTTCTTCCGAAGCTATAAGCATGGCAACATTCACAAAGATGAAACGTAAGTGAATAGCGGGGGGCCAATTACGATAGCCATTTTAACTGTTTCGTAGCATAGACCAGGTAAACAACGATATACTGCCCTCAGTTCAAACTGTCATCTTAAAAGGCTATTCCCACAGATGTTACATCCGTTAAAAGACGCTCCCCTTTCTTCGTTAGTAAATTGAACCGTTGAAAGAAAAATAATGATTAAAGCATTTAAATACACTCTTTGAAAAACATATATATATATTTATTACGCTCTTCAAAATTTGAAATTTAAAAATCAAATACAAATAAAATACTTAAATGATTAAAAATACTTAAATTAAAAACACATAATTCGCGACACAACAATGTTATTATACTTGTGATTATTTCGCATAGTAATAGTATAGCAATAGTATAGCAATGATCGAGTTCATAACTTATTAATGTGTAAATAAGACATTCTAAGATGGGGATTTGCGCATAGAGTTTATTGAATTGACTGTGCATCTTGGAGATCTCGCATGAGAGCGTTAATCCTCGTTGCCAACTATCATGCTTTCTTTCAAGTATATGGTTAAAGTTTTCTGTAAGCAACTTGGTTTTGATTAGTTCCTTGAATGTAATGTAAGGTTCTGATAAGTGTAAATTAGATAAATAGTTTAATATGATTTTGTTAAGATATGGAAATACTTAGGAAGCGCCTCGCTTGATTTTGAATTCTGTAAACGTTATTAATAAGATTGAATGCTAAGTTAGATAAATACCATTGTATGAGGCGTAGTTCATCGTTTAATATAATATTGTATAGATATGGATTTTTAGGGAGTGCCTTGTTTGGTTTTGAATTCTGTGAATTTTGTTATGTGAACATGTGTGATTGTATGAGTCCTAGTTCATAGTTTAATTGCATATTAGGTTGTATTATTAATTGCATAGGGTATTATATTTAATTGTATAGTATGGTTCTGTTTCACATGGAGTCATATTGCAGTGTACATTGTACGGTTTAATATTAATAGTATGGTATTATATATGTGGTAGTTTGACATTCTAATAGTATAGCATTGTCTTCTAATTTAGCATGGGTTCAGTCTTGTGATTCCTCGTCTGCAACTTGCAGATAACGTGTAAATAAGGTTTTGTTTGTAGGAACTAAGCTATTTTTATTTTATACTGCTAAAGCTTGTATTCAGTATATCTGACCTGCTGGGTACTTCCTGTGTTCTGTTAAAATTTGTATTAAATATGACTGATTTGCTAAGTACTTAGACTGTTAAGCCCGAGTTATGTGTAATTAAGGTACTTATAATAGTTATATATAGCATCATATCGTACAGAGTGAGCCTTGTATGGATTTGTTTTTCTTAAGTGCACTTGACTGTTAACACAGTTTCCTCCTAGTGATTATGTGTAAATACGGTAATTTATTTGGTATGATGTTTTGTACATAGTGTTTAACCGGGGGTGCATTTGTCAGGTTCACAGCTTATAAAGATAATAATTTTGTATGGGGTGTCCTCAAGTATATTGCCATATGGTATAGTGCACAGCTTGTACAGGGTGTATCTTGTACGGATTTGTATTAAGTGGTATATAAATATGATATGATGCCCTCTATGGATTTGTATTAAGCGATACATAATACTGTATATAGGAATAACTATACTTAGGGCATAGTTCTGAGTCTGCTTGATGCTTTATTTCAAGTGTTTTATGAAAGTGTTTCTTCAGTATGCTTAAGTCTCTTGTCTGCAATGTACAGATAATGTTTAAAAAAGATGTTATTTGGATGTATTTAGAACGTACCCCCTTTTTTAAAGAGTTATTAAGGTGTGTAATTGTATCATTTAGTTGATTGTTTTTGTATCTTATGTAGATGCATTACTTGATTGTTGTGTTCATTTACTGTAAAGAATTTTGGTGTGTATGTCAAACTGTTTTCGTGTTTTTGCATGAACAATGTGAACAATGCTAGCTGGGAACTGATGTAGCTGGTACTGTGATGCTGTAGAGTTAATTAATTGAAAAGAACATAGTGTGCCAGCCATAACGTTTCATTACGAACAGTGTGTATATTACGTTGATGCACTATTTGAATTTGTGCCTTTCTTATGTTTTACGGTTTGCAATGATGTAGCTCTGTACTGTAAGAAACTTTGGCGTGAAAGTTAAAGTGTTTATGTGTTTCTGCATGAACAATATGAACAACGTTACCGTGTGTTTTTAAAGAAATACATAGTTCCGTGTTAAGATAATGGAATTTTTGTCATGCTGAGATTTAAGTACCAGTGTGTCCTATCAATTATTTTGCTAAACTTTCACTTGCTTCTGGTCTAGAAGACATTCTTTAAACCAGAAGTTGTTCTTAAACTCATGAGTTTATTAAATAAGTATTCGTCAATAACATTCTTCTTAGTTACACGTCCTGTTGTATGTAAAGTTGAGTTTTAACTTACCCGTTTCCTGTTGTATCTAAAATTTGTTGTATGTAAAGTTGAGTGTTAACTTACCCGTTTCCTGTTGTATCTTAAATTTGTGTCTTGAATTTGTCGTATACTAAATTTATTTTTATGTTACTATGTATCAATATTTGGACTGTATGCTTCTTCAAGGACCTTGTATGTCTATGTATCTTTGTTCTTTTATTGTCAATAAATGCCGCACGATCTGTCAGCCCGGCGGCGGGGCTGTAGCCTCGCAGGTAGTAGTCTCCACTGCTATGATGGCATCACTTCCGCATGAGTATACTCATATACCTAGGTCGGGGGCCATTACGGCAGCTCATTGTTCAATGAACCTGTTCCTGAGGTTAGAGATGCCAAATATTTAGGAGCCATTTGGATTTAATAAAAAAGAAACTTATATCTTTGGCTATAATCCGACTAATTATGACTTACGCTTTGCCAGTACAACTACTGATTCTGATGTACGCTACAGCTACTGATTCTGACTTGAAAACACTACAAATTGTGCAAAATAGATTTCTAAGAATTATCGTAAACTCTCATTTCTATGCCCGACATAAGCTCCTACATGAAGATCTACGGATTGAATCTCTAAAGAAATTTCGTCACAAAGTCAACAACCTCTTCTTCACTAAAGCACAGGACTGCGACCAACTGAATTACTTCACCACCTTAAATTTGAAATGAAATCTTAAATGAAGTGTGGTGTAGTGGCCGGAACCGCTACACAAAACTCCGGTTTTGATACAGGGTTGAAATTAACTTCTAACACAAGTTCAAACAATTAAATGGGTTTTAGTAAAATAAAAACATTAACAATTGCCGTTCATGACGATGTGAGACTTGGATACATTCAGTCCCGTAATTTTAGAAATTTGTTAAACAGGAAAGTGCGCTATTAATAGTATACACGAGGAGCGGATCAAAATGCCCATAGCTCCAGCGGGAAAGTTTTGACTCTTCTCAGAAAACCACATTCCTTTCTCGCTGCCAAAACCTTTCTCACTGTCGCTGTCGTTACCTCCGCTGAATTCCGTGAGAAGGGAGAATTCCTTTACTCGTAAATAACAAAGGTGTTCACATTCCAACGCTGGTGAAACACTTCTTTTATCTCTGGAATCGTTAGAGTGACCCTCGAGACTGCAATCGGAATCATTAACAAAGGGATTGCATTGCAACAGAATTTTTCCTCTGTTGTGAAGGAGGTCCATTGCATTCGGATGAGCAAACTAGACAAAGGACATCTGTGCGACCTTATCACAGAAGATAAATATCTGAGGCCCTTCGCGGTTTATTTCCTAAGTGCTAATCAAAATTTTCCAACCTAATCACCTAAACTGAGTTGCTAATTACAGCCTAATTTTGCGAAACAAGACGGACTTCATTGGACTTGGATAACTTAAGCACCAACTTTAAGAAACATGACCTAGGTGGCTAACCACCCCACATGACTTTTCCTTGCACCGTGGGGGTTACTGCAGAACTGTGTGTGATGTAAATATGTACATATGTGCTTTGCTGTCTTCATCTACTACGTAAATATGTACATATGTGCTTTGCTGTCTTCATCTACTACTTTATGTGCTTTTATTTTCATTATTGCAACTATTATTTCCGAGAAGGACTGCCTGAGTTTAACGCAATCCTTAAGTAGCACTGACTAGAGTCACTTATTTGGGTGGGTGACCTCCTATGTGACCCACGTGACCAGCAATCTTGTATATCACACGCATGTAGATTACTACTAAACTATGTGCTGTAAATATATATGCTGTAAAAAATTTTATTATTTATTTCACTGATATGGCATACTAATTTGTTTTAAAATTAGTAGGACTGCATATGCTTTCATTTCTTATTAATAAGAAGAGACTGCCCACATGTATCACATGACTTCTCAAGTTCAACATTTCTGACTGTCACCCTGTTTTCACAGGACTTTGAATACTGAATTCTGATTTTTACTCACAATGACGTATTTCTGTACTACATTTAATTACTGATTTTGCTTTATTTTATCTTTTATTTGTAACAGTTTGTAACTTTCAGAACAGCTATCTGAAATGCTACTCAACCAGTTGCGTTTTCGGCAGCTGCACTCTTGACAAAGTGGTATGCCTACCATCCTCCATTCTGTCCTTCTGAACCTACTGTTCGCTAATCATTTTATTTGAAGCGTTTTCTAAGGCGCTTCAAGTTAAGACAGCCGGACGGCATACAGCGAAAGTTGGAGTTGGAGATCTGTTCTCAGTTGTTTAGTTAACTGCTGTTGTTATTGTTGCGAATTCAGCAAGAGAGTGGGTTAGCTTTCTCTTTAGATACGCTTTGCATTGCGTTTTCACATTCTCAGTAGTTTGTAGTGTAGCTACCGATTATAGTATATGATACTGTGAACACTTGTAGGAATAATTTTGTGGAAAATTCGAGAGTTATGAAATACTTCTTTTGATAACTATACATTTTCATCAACCTATTATCAGACTTGTGTATTCTATCTATTACGTAATCCGTAGGTACGCAAGAATACACATGGGGAAAACCACGAAAACGCCCATACAGCTAGCCCGTTCGTGTGATTCGAACCTCGGCCGAACTACCATTGTTCAGCGGCTTTACCGCTCGGCCGCTGGTGGGCCTCGAATTCGATGTTTAATTAATCGCAGTTTATGTATGAATGCTTGCTTTAACGGCATTCGTAGCGTTTCGAACAGAGCTTTTGGTAAAATCGGGCGGCGTAACAAATGTGGCTCGGAGTTTAGAAAACATATGACTATTTTGTTGCTATTTTAAATGCGATTAAGGATTTATCGCCTCCGGAATAACTGACGTACGTTTTCATAAATTGATTTATTAGCTTTATTAACTTATTTATTATCTAAACTCTTTAATGCATGTCTATATACTTTTCACGCTCAATTTATAATTTGTGTTTCACGATGATACAAGCAAATAAAAAAACGGACGTCACTTCCTTCAGTATTCCGCTGTATCGATTATTGACTGGTGACAGTAGCCAAAATTCCCACCAACGCTCGACGAGATAATACGTAAGTACCTACAAAATAATGAGATGTGGCGATGAAGCTTTATTTCTCAATGTACAAAAAAGTTTCAAAAACTCAGTTTTGAAAATTTAGGAAGTTGTCATAGTGATCGTGTTTTTACAATAAAACCCTTAAATGACAAGTGAAGCAAAAGATATATGTTTTGGCTCTTATTTTAAAGTGGAAATTTAAGGAGAACTACTAAAAATGCATTTTTTGAAAAATTTAGTCTAGACTGGAAGAAATTTTAGAAATCATATTGCTATGGGAAGATGTCTTAAATTATAGTTTTTTTTAGCGCAATACAGACAGTACGCAGTTTACATGATAATGAATGCGCTGAATGGGAGTAAGTATGTAATGCAGATGAAGTACAGTATATTATGATCAAGGAGTATATTTTACAGCAGTGGAAATTAGCGAAATAAATCAAATTGGAAGCTTCAGTATCATAAGAATGACGGTGGCCGAGCGGTGAAACAACTGCCAGCAGGTACTTCAAGTGAGTTTAATTCACAGTGAATTGTTTAGCTGAAGGGGAATTGTGTGATTTTCCTCATGGTGAATGCATTTTCCTTCTGGAGCTCTTTCTTTCAATAATTAAAATACAACAAATTGTTCACTTCCCTTAGTTTATTTTTGGGCTCATTGCAAGGTACACATTTCTTCAGTCTTATATTACTCCAAAATTTCATCCTTTTACCTCCTTATAATAAATAGAGTAATATATAATTAATATTGGTGTCCTTAACCCAGATTCATTATTTGACAAGACATCTGTGAATTTAATTTCAAATGTATTAAATAATTTAGAATTTCCCAAACCTTTTCTTTGCGTGACTCGGTTGTTTTAAGTTTTACTTCCTTGTATAAAGTAAAGGAAATACTGCGATCCCGAAAAATTTCGAGTATCATTTTCAACGAAAATATCCATTTTGGCCGCTGTCGCATCCATCTGAAAGATGTTTTTGCGTGACATCTGTACGTACGAACAGAATGAAAGTCTCTTTTTTACAAAGCGGATAAAAAAATGGATTCAGAAGAGATTTTTCATGACGTCTGTTCGTACGTACGTATGTACCTCTCATAACTCAAAATCGAGTGGCCTCAGAACGTTGAAATTTCATATATGCTCTACTCTAACGTGTAGTTGTTCACCAACCTTTTTGGTTACAATCGTCCGCACCGAAAGTACATATATATATATATATATACCTACACCCACATATATATATACCACCACGCAATATACACAGTCCAGTCACATTAATGTGACCATCTGTCAAAAGCCAGAATAACCACCTTTCGCAGAGCGGACTGCTGCGAGACGTGCAGGAAGAGAGTCACATAGGTCCCTGAAGGTGTTCTCTGGGATGTTGAGCCATGCCGACTCTAATGCCGTGGCCAGCTGCGCTAGATTACGCGGTTGAGGATCCATGGCGCGAACAACTCGATCGAGATGGTCCCACAGATGCTCGATTGGGTTTAAGTCAGGTGAGTTTACTGGCCAGGGGAGGACGGTAAACTCATCCTGGTGCTCTTCGAACCACGCACGTACACTGGCAGCTGTATGGCACCTCGCATTGTCCTGCTGGAAGATGCCATCATCCTGAGGAAAAACAATGCGCATGTAGGGGTGAACATGGTCCGCAAGGACAGATGCGTACTTGTATTGATCCATTGTGCCTTCCACAATGATCAGTGAACCTAGAGAATGCCAGGAAAACATTCCCCAGACCATAATGCTCCCGCCTCCAGCTTGGACCGTTCCGGCAATGGTTGCAGGGTGGTTCCTTTCAGAGGTTTCACGCCTTATACGCCAACGTCCATCTGTCCGATGGAGCATAAAACGCGATTCATCCGAAAACGCAACCTGTCGCCACTCAGTGGACGTCCAGCTGCTGTACTGGCGTGCAAATTCTAGCCTTCGCCGTCGATGAACAGCAGTCAGCATAGGTGCACGAACCAGGCGTCTGCTTCGGAGGCCCAGACGCAGCAATGTTCGCTGAATAGTACTTTGGGAGACACTTTTGGTAGCCCCTTGGTTCATTTTGGTGGTCAGTTGCTCAACGGTAGCCCGTCTATCTGCCCGAACGCATCTCCGCAACCGTCGTTCGCCTCTGTCATCTATGGCCCGTGGTGCACCACATTTGCCACGTCGCTGATTTTGGACAGTCCCATTTTGCCATGCACGGTACACTTTTACCACGGCGGCACGCGAACAGTTCACAAACTCAGCCGTTTCGGAAATGCTTCCACCCTTGGCCCGAAAGCCAATGATCATGCCCTTTTGGAAGTCGGATAAATCGCTTCGTTTCTGCATTACGCCAACGATTGAAATGTTTTCCGAAGCCCTCACACACCCTTTATATACGCTCAACTGCACTGTGCTGCCACCTGCCTTCTGTGATTGGTTATTTAACTCTGACATGGAAAGTACGTGGTGGTCACATTAATGTGACTGGACTGTGTATATATATATATATATATACATACCCACTCTGTTACTCGGCTCAATGAGCTCAGTTTTTTTTTACTCTTATATGTAGATAAATTGTCCATTTTTTGCTTTAAAAGTGATGGAATTATGTGGTTCTTACGTTCCGGTTAAGGTTTTTATGTCTTTAAGTAATTTGTGTGCTATAGTTGTAGAATTATTAACAATTTAAAAGTTGTTTAAGAGCGACTGAGCCTAATGGTGCAGCCATATTTGTTTACGTTTGAAACTTAGCAGAATAGTGAATTAAGACAGTTTCTGCACCATTAGTGTACTTTTACCAAGTGGGACCAAAAGTGAACTTTCAGTTTTGTGCACCGAAAAATCTGCCTTCTTGCCCAATGGACGGACTGCTTGTTTTTTGCGTAGAAACTCTAATTTTAATTGTAAAAAAAAATTTAACTGTTTTAACTGTATGTGGTGTTTTATGCTTTTCTATATTTTTGAATTTTTAATGAAGATGTTTTGATTTCTTATGCGTTTTTGCCTTGCCGCGATGAAATTTGAGGAAATAAATTTAAATGAAATGCAGCAAGTGTGCATAATTTAATAAGCCGTACAAGGAAGTCATGTACTGTCTACATCAGATTTTTCTTCCGTGACCCAGCAAAAATATTTATGGATTATTAATAAACTAAACAAATTTTAATGTTAAATTACATTTTTGTGACTTTCAAAGTAGCAAAAATACATGAAAAATGGAAAATATTAAAAATTTCTAATGGAAAATGTGACGATATCTTTCGTTAATTAAGACTTTCAGGTCTACAGAAGATAATTTTGTTCTTAAATCTAGTTTGTTTTTTAAGCGGTTTCTGTATTTATTTTTTAGGAAAAGAAGTGTTGAACAGATTGTTCCATAGCTGTAATTTGTAACTAAATACATTAGAAACTTAATTGCCTTTTGTGCTAAAAAATGGATATTCTTGCAACAGGATTGCCAAAAATATATAATTTTGTTGAAACTGTTTTCAAGCGCTGTATCACAAGGCAGTTAAATTATGGATTCAGTATCTGGTTTCAATAATTCCTTCTCTGATCCTGTATCATTCATGAAAGCGTTACTTATCTATGCTTGGTTGCTATGAATTGGACGAAAATATTTTTTAAATTTGTCAGCAGTCCTAAAAAACGGAATTTTTGGGGTGAATACAACAGTTTCTTCCACTTTGCTGTTATTATGATTTACGCTTAATTCTACACAACGCATTGTCACTTGCGTACGGGTTCGTAATAGATTGAATGCGTAAGGTCCTATTAGAAGTTAATAAAATTTATTCTCATCACGAGAAATTTTGCAAAACGCTGGATTATTTCTCAAAGATATATATACAATATCACGCAATATAAACAATAGCTATATTTTAAACTACTAAAACGTTAAATAGAACGCAATCCAAAGCGTAGAAAGCTAATCTGATCTCACCGCGAATTCTTTTAATATCTACAACAATATGCCTCTAAAACAGCAAGTAATGAACAACTGAGCTGAGATGTTTATCTCCGGCTTTTATAGCCGCGCAAGACAATTCTAGCAGTTTCTGGAATGCAAAAAGAGTGGAATTACGGTTACGGCTAGACATTTACGTTTATTCAAATTAAATGTCAGTTACGGATATAAATTTTTGTTCTGTGTTAAATGTACGTGCTCTTGTAATTTTTACTTTTCTGGCGTAGCTTTCTCTTAAAATATGTCACGCGCTGCATTGCACGGAAAAATAAAACAATTCTAATTATAATTCTATTAAAAATCTAACTAAGGTCAAAATTCGTAACAGTATTTATTTGGTTTTGCTCTTTTTTTATCGCATACTACACTTCCTATCGATAAGTATTGGACACCCATGCAAATGTCGATATCTGTGGTCCTGATACACGACACGCCCTCCGCTATTACATATCGGACAGGAAAATGGCATTAGTGACATGCAAGATGTCACGAAGGGCAGAGTTATCTGGTTGTGAGAAAGAGGTAATCATCGAGTATCGCAGAAATGGCCAATTCATAAGGGGCATGTCTAGTGAGACGAATTTTCTAAAATCGACTGGGTGCAAAGCACGTCGTGGACAGTGGAAACGGGTTCTCTGGAGCGACGAATCAGGGTTCATTCTCTACTATTTGGAAGGGAGGGTGTGGGTCTGGGGTCTGCATAGAGAACATCTCCTGCCAGAATGCGTTGTTACAATAGTAAACTTCGGCAGAGATAGAATTTTGGCCTGGTTGTGTTTTTCCTGGCAATGCTAGGACTGTTCATCCAAATTCATAGTAAGGCCAACGCCGACTATTTTTTTTATCACAGTCTGCTTCCTACGTTGAACCAGTTTTACAGGTTGGACCTATGTTTCCTTCAGGAGAGCAACGCCAGCTGTCATGTTGCGAGATCCACCGCCATGGATTGGCGTGGTGACAATGTGGTTAAACGAATGTACTCGCCTGCCCACAGCCCACATCTGGACCCTATCGAGAATATCCGGGACGAGTTTGATCACCGAATTAAAGGGTGCAAAAACCGTCCAATGCCGGTAAAGGAACTTACATGTCTTTTCCAAGCTGAGTGGAAGAAAATGCCAATAGCAATCAAACAAGAACTTGTCGAAAGCGTGCTCTAGAGTATTTAGGCTGTAACTGCTGCTCCAGGAGGCTCTACAAATTATTGAATATGACTAAATGTTGTTTTCTTTTTCTATCACAGGTGTCCAAATAGGTATTGGTAGATAGTGTGTAGTAGATATCGAAAGTTTTATTGCAGAACGTTTCCCGCAACGTATGAGGTTATCCAGTTTAAGCAATTTACTGTGATATTAAAAAGCTATAACTAGATTTTCAGACAAAAATCCTTGAAAAAAATTCGAAGGACATGGTCTGCTTGCTAACTATTCATTCTTTCTTCTTATTTATAAAGAAATTTATTGACTTGTTACTGCATTTCAGATATTTTGATTTTAAATACCACTTCACTTTGAAGGTCGCATGGACCCATTTCATAAGACCACATAAAAAATCCAAATTTCACATAATCGTCAGAATACTGTCGAATCCTGGATGTTTTCTTCTTTTGTATGGTTAATGGACAGCACAGATGGGGCGTTTGTTAGGCCATTCTCGGAATTCGTACTAGGCTGAACGTCAGCTATTTATTGTTAGTGTCATCAACAAAAATTATCCCTGTTGTGACACCATTTGATTGTGTGCCTCGCATACTGTTTTTTTTTGTTGATGTTTTATTAACTATTTATCCATTGATAATTATATCAGAACCAGTAAATAACAAATAATCATTAAGAATGCGAAAAAAGGGGTGTCTCCAACGAAAGTTGACAGGAATACTACAGTTAACGCTAGCATAGTTTTACCGCTCTTGTCTAGACTTGGAGCCGTCACAAATGCAATGGTTAGTTCCGCTGCCGTACTCCAGTCAAGCTTAATTAAATTATGATAACGCCGCAGATAATATTAAAATTAGAACAAAAGTAAGAAATAAATTAATAAGCAATACGTTTCAATATTATGTTTCTTCCATGAAGTAATTAAATCACTAAATCCTGACGCCATCTATTGACAGACTATAATATAGTTTCATGTTAATGAAATACGTAAAGTTAACATTTTCGTCAAATTTATCTGCGACCCAGCGTTTTGCTTGGGTTCTGGCATTTTGAAACGCTTGTGTAATTTATTTTCGGAATTTGTAAAGCGAAGATTTTTTTTCTTGCGCCATTTTCCTCGGACCTTGCAATTTCAGAAATCAGGTTTTTCTATTTAAATGTCATACAAAAATGTATTTAGTATGCAAAAGGATATTTAACTAGGTATGTTTAGGAGGAAGATACTTAACTTGAAATTAACAAGTTTGTTAATTTCAAATTACTCAAACCACATTGTAATGTATTTATACTTACAAAGAAAGACATAATTTATGATTGAAATTCTAATTTAGCGTGTCTTTAGTTTTTAGACTTTAGCAATCAATTTGCCTGCAAGTAAGGAAAAAAGTTTGTAAAATATTGGCAGCAGTTTGCATTTAATGAAAAAATAATTTACAGTATTGTACCATAATTACAACATAAAGAATTTGTTTAGACTTTATTCGATTAAGAATTTATGATGACTTCCATTCGAAAGATAGGCTATAATGCTCTCAAGGCCAGACTTGGAGAGAATATGTGCTTGATCCAATGCTATCGAATGAAAAGAATTCTTAAAGCTGAGCAAATATCTGCAGAAAGTTTGCTTTCAAATGGAGCTTCTTATTATCTGGTATTCTTCGGCCCACGAGATGGCCACAAATAAATTTCGCTGTTTTTTGCTGGGAGCAGTCTTAGCTTCCGTGCCCTAGCTTGTTCTGAAGTTTATTCGCACTTGGCCTTTAGCACCGCAGTTCCAGGACTTTAGAGTCGATTTCATGACACTAATATTCCATCTCAGGGCATTTACTTGTTAGTACCTGGCCTTTAGCACCACATTCCAGCACTTTAGGGTCGGTTTCATGACGATAATATTCCGTCTCAGGGCATTTACTTGTTAAATCGTCTAAAGAAGTAGACATTTTATCCACTAGCTGATTGAGTGGTAGTATGTAGAAGTTGCTTGCTATTCTGCCTCGAATTTAATGGCATACACTAGAGGGCTTTTTAAATTACTGACATCTGCCATTCGCAAGAGCTTTCTATATTTAGGATCCTAGATGCCATCGATAAAGTATACAACAGCTTGACATATAATTGCACTAAAATAATTTATTTGTGTACAAAATTTGTAACAATATATTAACTGTTGAACTAGATGACTAATTTACTACGGAGATATAAAACACGATTAGCATATACTTACTTACCAAAGTAGCAACATAAATGCACTCACAAATTTTATGGCTGGAAAATCATTTAAAAAAAGAAAATCGTGTTACATTTTATTTACTTTTAAAGACCAATTAATATGCTTTTTCGAAATTGCTAATTCAAACGTATGAAATCTAAATTTAAATCGAAGACTTCATCCTAAGTAAAAACTCATAGCACTTTTATTAGTTTTGTATTACTGTAAAGAAGAGCAGTTTCTTCCATCAATGGCATCTCTGTTAAAAGTGCCAAATGAATTGTGGCCGCAAATGTCAATTGAAATAAAGATGAATATTTTATCTGCCTCAGTTGCCGAGTCTGCTTTTCAGTATGGATCAACATTCTACGCCATCAATACTGCTATGTTTGCTTTAGGTTTGCTTTATTTCAGTAAGTCGAAAGGATATATTAAGTACGGGTACACTAACGGAAAAATTCATTAGTCTCAGCAAAATGTCTCCGTGTATCAAGATGAAATTAATTCTCCCTTCTTCAACACGAAATGTATCTGCAAAATGGATGTCTGGATCTTCCAAGTAATGTGATTAATTGATAAATTCTACACTCAAGCCATTCTGTTAAACTTTTCCCGTGCTAAATGTTTATTTTTATGCGGGCACAATCTTTGGACTGTCTACTTAAATCCTGCTTATACATAAGATGCTCAGCGGAAATATTTAGAAATGCAAAGGGAAAAAATATTCTATCATCGTTTTACTGTGGTATACTAGGACTTAAAAATTCTATCCGAATATTATAATAAAGTGTTTTTAAGAAAGAGGCCAGATGCTTTTCGTCTACTTCAGTTTTAGACATAAATTAATTTTGCCTATTCAAATATATTTATATTTTTGGTAGCGTCTTAGCGAGAACAGAGATAGATGCAATGTGCGCTATTAATCCATTATGGAAGATCACCAAGGGAAAAGTTTCAGTTCTCGAAAATTTAATTCCGAATCAGCTATTTCATCAGCGTTATGAAAATCATGCGATATGGACTGACCTGGAAACGACGGAGTCCAGAAGTAGTTATTACTATTTTTAGAACTGAGAAGGGAAATACCCAAATTAAAAATGAGAAATTAAGAGCTATTGTTTATTTAAATTAAAATTTTGATTTTATATATTTTTTTATCTTACATATACATTAGGAAGAGAACATGAAGGATCTATTCCATCTGCAATCATCCTCTGAAGAAGTAGAAATTAGAGGATTTCGGATTCATTTAAATGAAAATTAATTTCACAAAAAATTGAAAGTAGTCAGATCACAGCAGAAAAGTGACATCCTAAATGCCTTTTCACACATTCGTGAAACATGGACTCTCATAAAAACCAAAAGCGAATGTGCGGTACAGTTGAGTTTTCCACGTCTGACGTAATTAGTAAATTTCAACATTTCTAACATTTGCGGTGCTTCTAATGCTGTCTTTTCTTTATGATGTTTTCTGATTTTGGATCGGACTTGAGAATGGATTAAGATATCCACTGCAACCTATGCAAACAACGTTCTGCATAATTTCTTTTATGGATGAATAGGAAAACATTTTATGAAAATTATTACTTGGTTAGATTTAAAAATTCCGTCATATAGACATATTATAAATTCCATTAATTAGATATTAAATATATATAAAGTAGCATGTATTTGCAGAGTTTCCCTCCTTAATTACTTTAATTTATTAAACTATAAGGTTCTTTTCTGTTAATGAACCAGGTATTTTATGTTCAAATCGCTCCCGTTTTCCAGTCAGAAAAAAATTTAGTTCTTAAGTATTTATAATAAGGTTTTCAGATTGTAAGATAGAGCGTGTTCTGCCTCTCGAGGCAACATGGCTGGAATTGCTGGATAAGATATGATTTGCTGTCTTCCACTTTGCATTACAGTTGATGATAGTTTGTAGAGACATTAGGTTATTTCGAAGCAAGAGAGATGAAAAATGAGCAACTCCTTCGCCCGGAATCGAACCACGGACCTCTCGGTTACGCATCGAGCGTGCTGACCACTACACCACGAAGGCATGCGAAGAAGGGGGGAGAAATACCTTATATACTCCCCCTTATAAAGGGCGACTGGGTTTTGGGGGGGGGAAACAAATCGCTAAATCCCGGTGGTGG
Source organism: Stegodyphus mimosarum (assembly GCA_000611955.2). NCBI lineage: Eukaryota > Metazoa > Arthropoda > Arachnida > Araneae > Eresidae > Stegodyphus > Stegodyphus mimosarum. The sequence continues at coordinate 81,357 of KK122160.1, forward strand.
AGAATCATCATCCACCACCTTTTTTAGTTCGAGCGTCAGTGTGGAGACATTAGGTATTTTTGAAGCAGGAATATTGAAAAATGAGCAACGCCTTCGCCGGGAATCGAACCACGGACCTCTCGGTTACGCGTCGAGCGTGCTGATCACTACACCACGAAGGCAAGCGAAGAAGGCTGGAGAAATACCTTATAAGTTGATATCCACGCCAGTAAAAGTTTCAGCCAATTTCGCGTTAAATTTATTTGTGTGGCCTCCGGCTACTAGCCTATTTAAAAAATTACATTTTACTTTCTGTTACTTTAAGTTATCTGGACACAAGTTTTTGGCTGAGTTGTAAGCACAAACTGTGCCTGCTGTTCGTATTAGTTTTAATTAAAGGGTCGTTTACAATCATCTCAAGTTTCAGTTGTTACTTAACAATAAATCGTTTAGTCTACCAAACGTTTGACACGTTGGATGATTGCAAAGCACGCTAAACTGGCGGAGAAGGAAGTGCGCTTTTCATTCACTTTCGAAAGGTCACTACTGTAGCAACTATTGTGATTTATTCCTTACAGTTGATTAAGCATTGAACTGATCTCATCAACTGATTCCTTACAGTTGATTCCTTACGGTGTTAAGCGGAGGCTTGTTCATGGCGACATCTATGGGTCGAATTAAAAGCGCAGTGGGAGAGTCCGCTTGGCTTCGAGGACAAAACTGAATACGTTTCATGTGAACGGAATCATTTCCAGCTAGGGTAAAAGAGCTGTTGTGTGTTAGATTCAAGAATTCCAATTCTTTCAAATTTGCGATCACTGAATGGCTCTTCGGGCGCCGTGTGAATTTCATTTACGTTCCCATGAGAAACAGCGAAAAGTATGATCATTAATGCAGTTTAAATAAAAAGTAGTAGGTTTATTGACATAATATACTCCTTACATTGCTTTTATGCTGCTATCTGTTAAGCAATGCACAGGTTTGATTTTAAAAACAGAATTAAGGACCTTTTGCTACGTAGGATGACAACACTTGTCAAGATTGTGAAGACTGGCGGTATTATATAATGAAGCTCGCCTGAGATTCATCATATCAAGCAATCGAAATTACATGAGATTTCATGAAAGGTTTGAGGGTTTGTATGCTAATACTGTTAAATACATTATGTAAATAAATTTACAAATTTAAATTTCTCAAAGATATTTTTTACTTCAAGCAAACACAAAAGCAGTAGTATGTGTTTCCCATTCTCATCGACAGGATGGCGTGTGTGGACATTTTCTTAGTTTTTCTCCACTTGAATATAAAACACAAACTAGTTTTCCTTAGAAAAGTTTTCACAAACGTTTTCCTACTCCTCGCAGGTATTCCTACTGTGCTTTGCCATATTCTATTAAACTCTGATCTATCAAAAAGTAACTTGGTTTCAAGCATAATTTAAACAAATTTCTCAAGCCAAATTTAGATTGTGGTAGAACATCTCACTCTAAGCACAAATTCCTTAACAGGACAAGGAATAATGTATTTAATGGGAGACTTACATTATGGACGCCTAAAAAAAATTAGGTTTTGTGTAATTTTGCTGAAATCCTGTCTCATGATTAAAATTGTTCTAATATGAAATTTTACCATTTTCGATTCTTTTCTTAAACTGTAACCATGAATCTATGATTTCATATTTTAAATATATTCAACTGTGTAATTTTCTTTGAACAGACTATACAATCAACTTAAAAGAGAAACATGGTATGCAAATTGTAAAATTAAGTAAAAGAACGTTATTTTAGCTCAGAATTTGAATAAAACGTTACAGATTTCGAGAATGCTCAGAAACTGAATAAAAATCCACCGATTTTCGAGGATCTCACTTCTTCAGGAATGAAAAAAAATAGTTTTCCCTCCTGAAGAAGAAGCTATACGAATATTAATTTTTTGCCTAATTTTAAAGACTATATAATTATTTATTATGAACTTTACGTTACTAATTTTACGTTTTCTTAGCCTATGCCTTGTACATCTTTTTTCTATATTATTATTATTATTATTCAATTAATGTTTATATTTAATGTTTCCCTTTTTAAGCCTGGAGATGCATTCTTGAAGATAGTTCATATTCACCCATTGGAGATCAGTGATATATATTATATGGTAAGGTCTCTTTGATATCACGTTTGTCTTCAACTTGTAGTAAATATTGCTGTAATAACATATAAAATTGTTATGTTTAGGTGAAATAATCATTTATAATTCTTAAGTGCGTTTTATTCACGTTTATGTTGTGTACATCTATAGAACATATTTAGAAGTATTGACTCATAGTTCATTTTCAGGTCGTGTCTAAGGGTCAGATCATTGATATGAATAAATTACGGAAAGGCAGGGTCATGTATCAAAAAGTGGAATTTGAAATTACATATGAAATGGTGCCTAGTTTCAGAGTGGTAGTATTTGCTCACTACAAAGATGAACTTCTTGCAGACTCACTAAAATTTGATGTTCAAAGAGTATGCCATCCTGATGCTGAAGTAATTTATAATTTTCATAATTTTAATCTTCGATAACTCACATATAATTTTATATATTTCTGATATATTTAACTTATAGTTTTAGAAAAAAAAATAATTGTTATATAA